>CM051455.1:117264574-117285992 GCA_028274465.1 Plantago ovata | reverse complement strand
GGTAGATGAATTTGGCGACACAAGTTTGCTTCTTGCTGAACCATGATATTAATCTATTACCCAAAAACTGACAAGTTCCAGGGTACTTTTTCTATCAAGAGTTGATCCACATGATCAGCATCAGAATAGCCAACCAATTCAAGTCCAGAATCTTTTGGATACCATAATCCAACATTGACTGTACCTTTAACATATTTCAGTATTTTAATTGCCTTTTTGTAGTGTGATTCTCTTGGATCAGATTGGAATCTTGCACACACACAAACAGCATACTGAATGTCAGGTCTACTTGCTGTTAAATACAACAAGGAACCAATGAGCTTCCTATACTTGTGTTCTTCAACACTTTTGTCCTCTTTAGTATAGCCCAATTTGGTACCAACACTCATAGGGATCTTTTCAGGTTTTTCATCCTCTTTGATCCTAAACTTTATGAGCATTTCTTTCGCATACTTTGCTTGATTTATGAATATTCCATCTTTGAGTTGCTTGACTTGCAACCTAGGAAATAATTCAATTTTCCCATCATACTCATTTCAAACTTATTTGTCATGAGTTTGGCAAAATCATCACAAAGTTGCTTGTCCTTAGATCCAAAAATTATGTCATCCACATAAATTTGAACTAAGATTATTTACCATCATGGTTCATGGTAAAAAGGTTTTGTCAACTTCACCTTTCTTGAAACCATTTTCCAGCAAGAACTTAGCCAAGGTATCATACCATGCTCTTGGTGCTTGCTTTAGACCATATACAGCTTTCTGAAGCTTATATACCATCTTGGTTTCTGAGGGAAGTTCAAAGCCAGGGGGTTGTTCTAGGTAGACTTCTTCAGCAAGTTCACCATTTAAGAATGCACTTTTAACATCCATTTGGTAAACAATGAAGTCATTGTGAGCAGCAAAGGCCAAGAAAAGCCTAATTGCATCCAATCTTGCAACTGGAGCGTAAGACTCATCATAGTCCAATCCTTCAGTCTGACAGTAACCTTGAGCAACTAAGCGTGCTTTGTTTCTTGTTACTTCACCAGACTCGCTCAGCTTGTTTCTGAACACCCACTTTGTACCAATAGCTTTCTTATCTTCAGCAAGTGGCACAAGTTTCCAGACTTTGTTTCTTTCAAATTGATCCAATTCTTCTTGCATTGCCTTTATCCATTCAGAATGCTTCAAAGCTTCTTCTATGGTTTTAGGTTCAATTTCTGAAACAAAGCAAGAGAATAAAGATTCTACTTCTACGACAGTTGCTTCTTCAGCAAGTCCTTGAGTAGCTTTGGATCTAGTCACTTGGCGTTTATTAATATCGCCAATCATATCCGTAGAGGGATGATCTCTAATCCATTTATTAACAGGTTTCCTGTTTGTTGGATCAGGATATGTTTGCTCATCAGCATGTGACTCTTCAGTATGTACTTGTTCAGTACTACTGGGAATTTGTGTCTCTGCTGAGATTTGTTCGTCAGCAACTG
This sequence comes from Plantago ovata, assembly GCA_028274465.1. NCBI lineage: Eukaryota > Viridiplantae > Streptophyta > Magnoliopsida > Lamiales > Plantaginaceae > Plantago > Plantago ovata. The sequence continues at coordinate 117,284,524 of CM051455.1, read as the reverse complement.
CTTGTTCAGCATTGCTGGATTGAGGTAATTCATCAGCAGGCACTGGAGATTGCGTAATTTCAGCAACTTCCGGAGCAACCGCATCTTTTGCTGGAAATTCTTTGTCGTGAACTATTTTATCTTGTCATGACTTGGGGGAGGAGAGTCATTGTCAGAATCATCATTTAGTTCAATTGACTTGATTTGCCTAGCATCAGATTCAGTTCTTTGCTCATGTATGATTAGCTTTTTCATACATTCTGATATTTCTTCTTCAGCAGGCACACCTTGTGACTTTTCGTAGAATACAACATGCACAGATTCTTCAATCTTTTGTGCCTTTTTGTTGTAAACTCTATAAGCTTTACTATGCAAGGAGTAGCCAAGAAATATCGCTTCGTCTGCCTTTGGTTGAAATGTTCTTAGGTATTCTCTACCATTGTTAAGAACGAAACACTTGCAACCAAATACTCTTAGATGAGTGATGTTAGGAGGTCTTCCAACAAACAATTCATAAGGAGTTTTGTTGTATTCCTTAGTAATCAGACATCTATTTTGAGTATAGCAGGCGGTATTAATCGCTTCAACCCAATAAGCCTCACTTATTTCAGTGTCAGCAAGCATTGTTCTTGGGGCTTCTTTTAGGGTACGATTCTTCCGTTCAGCAACACCATTTTGCTGTGGTGTTCTTACTGAGGATAACTGATGTTGAATACCTTTTAAGGTACAATAATCAGTTATGTACTGGTTTACAAACTCAGTACCATGGTCTGTCCTTATGACTTTTACCTTGTCATTTTTCATGACTTCAAGCTTATTCAGCAAGTTAGGTATTTGAGTCTTGGTTTCAGATTTGTGCTTGATGAATACTACCCAAGTGAATCTTGAATAGTCATCTACCACGACTAGACCATACTTCTTACCAGCATAGCTTGTTGAAGAAGATTCAAACAAGTCAATGTGCAAGAGTTGTAAAGGTTTTGTAGTTGACGGTACTGCCTTGTTCTTGAAAGAAGATTTGGTTTGCTTTCCTTGCTGACATGCATTGCAAACACCATCCTTCTTAAAAGTAACCCTAGGTAATCCAACTACAAGTGCCTTTTTAGACAGCTTATTCAGCGTCTTGAAGTTTAGATGACTTGTTCGTTTATGCCATAACCATGCTTTTTCAGCAAGGCAATCATGATCTGAGACAAGGCATTTTCAACGTTTGCTGAAGACCAATCAACGGTGTACAAGCCTCCTGATCTTCTTGCAATCATTATAACCTTTTTAGTCTCAAAATCTACAAGTTTACATTCATCACTTTTAATTTCGATGAAGTATCCTTTGTCAGCAAATTGACTCATGCTTGAAAAGGTTAAACTTAAGATTTTTGACATAAAGAACTCCAGAAATGGTTATGCATCCTAACTTCACATCACCATAGCCTTTTGTAGATCCGGAGCCTCCACCAGCAAACCTTATTGTTGGACCTTTAGACCACCGTCTATAGTTTATAAGGTTATTCTTGTTGCCCGTCATGTGCTTTCCACAACCACTTTCAAAGTGCCAGATTGCATCGTTTGTCTCCGTGGCTGCAGTCTGCACAATCAAGAGCAAACAAGTTAATTATCCAATGATGGATGTCCATTAACATGTTCAAGAATGCGTCCAGTGGAAACCCAAGTCTGAAGTTTTTCAACTTTGACTTGTTTTCTACTTGCTGAGGAACTAGGAGGTTTTGAGCTGAAAGACTTTTGACTAGTGCTGGTCAAATCCACTTTCTGATGTGGTGTCTTGCTCTGTTGACCTTTTTGCTGAACATACTTTTCAGTAAGTTCTTTTCTAGCAAGGTTCCTTCTAGTCCTAGCATTGGGAGTCTTTTCAGAACTCTTAGGCTTGGTTTTCTTCATCTCTTTGAAGTATCTTTGCTGACTTTGCTTATACTCATGAAAGAGTTGACTTTGCTTGGTTTTGAAACCAAGTCCACCCTTTGGAGAATGCTGAGCTTTAGTTTCAGCAACCTTACTTGATTCAGGTTTGTCAGCAAAGGACTTCTGATTACTTTTAGTAATCTTGCCTTTAGTCTTAACAACTTGCTTTCCAGCAACTTGTTTGGCGGAATGCTTCACAGCATTCTTCTTCTTTCCAGTTTGCTTTTCAGCAACCTGTTTTCCTTTTAAAGTCTTGTTACTTTGAGTAGCAACAGCGGGCTTTATGGTCATAGGTACTTGATTGCATGTTTCAGCAACCTTAGTTTGACCAAACTGATAGATTACTGGAGGACTACTATCAGTAGCACGTACAAAGGAGATAGGTGATTTATCTTTTCTCAAGATTTCTACGTTATCACCTTCACACGTTGCTCCTAAACCTTCTTTCTGAGATGGATCTCTCAAATAAGAGTTTAGTTCAGTCAGCGTATTACTTGCTTCCACGTAGGATTTGAAATTGACTTTCATCTTTTTCATTTCTTGGATTTCAGCAAGTAACTTTAGAATTGAGGACTGATACTCTTCCAATTCTAATGCCATTTGAGAATTTTTCTCTGCAGCTTCAGCAATCAACTTCTTAAGACGCCTTATTTCAGCATCTTTTTCTTCTGTCTCTTCCTTCAGCAAAACGTACTTTTCAGTAGTCTGCTTGGTCAGAGTTTCAGCAAGTTGTAGTCTCTCTTGCTGTTTGCTGAGAGTATTCTAAAATATTTCGATTTCTCCTTGAATCTTGTCAAGGTCAATCTCGTCTTCACTTTCTGAGTCTGAGTCAGAGGTAGAGTTATTTACCTGACCGGCCATGAGGCAGAATTCGTAGTTAGACACATCTGGATAAGCTTCCATAGCTATTCCACAAACTTCCTTGCCAATCTCCACATCTAGAGTGGCTTCTTCATCGTCGGTGTCTGAACTTTCATCCTCACTGTCTTCGGAGCTGGTATCAATGCACAATGCATCGATTTTTGCTTGAAGCTTCTTCTTTTCTTCAGCAATAAAAACTCTTTTGAACTTTTTCTTCTTTTCAGCAGATTTGCCTTTCAGCAAAGGGCAATTAGCTTTAAAGTGTCCAGGCTTTTTGCAGTAAAAACATAGATCATTTCTAACTGCTGGCTCTTCTGATGAAGTAGTTTGCTGAGCTTGCTTGTTCAGCGAGCTAGTATCATTCTTGTACTTATGGTAGTTGTTACCAAGATGCTTTTTCAGCTTCTCTTTTGCTTTTCGCCTTTCAAGTTCCTTACTGATGAACTTCTTCATGTTTTTAACAACTAAAGCATTTTCATCAGCAGGCTCTTTATCATTCTTATTTTCAGAAGATGACGGCTTTACGGCAAGAGCAATGTTTTGCGATTTTTCAGCAAACACATTTTCTCTTTGCTTTGTCTCATAGTTGATAGTAGCAAGATGAGAGAACAATTCTGTTGGTGTAATGTCTGGCATTCCTTGATTATAATAGAAATTCTGAGTGTGGATCCATTCTTGATTCAAACTTCTGATGATAGTTTTCACTTTCTCAGAATCTGAATAAAGGTTTCCAACACCCAGCGCTGCCATTTCACTAACAAGAGTTGTGAATCTGAAGTCCAAGTCTTCCAGTGACTCGTTTGCACCTTGCTTAAAGTTTTGAAACTTTAGCTTAAGTACTTCAAGTTTGTTTTCCTTGGTCTTGTCAGATCCAACACAAAGATCTTGAACCATTTTACAAGCCTCCTTAGCAGTCTTAGCACCCCACAGTTTGCACTGTATGGTATCCGGAGTTGATCTGATGATGATATTTCTTGCTTGGCCATCAAGACGGAATCTCTTAGCTTCGTCAGAAGTCCATTCCTCTCTTGGTTTTGGCACAACAGTATCTGATGGTTCGCCAAGGATGGTTTCCTTCCCAGCTTCAGTGGTCTTGTGGGGGAAACTCCTTTCAATTTTAGTGATCTTGATAGGTCCATCATTAATGACGGTTACCATCTCATCACTAATGGCCTCAAGATGTAGCATCATGTTGTTTCGCCATTTCTCGTAATTTTCCAGCTTCAGCAAGGGAGCATCTCCTAAAGACATCCTGTCAACAAAGCACTACCAAACTGATCAAGTGAGAGTGATTTACGGAAAGCACTTAAGGGGATCTAGGTTCAGTGCAAAAGGCTAAAGAACCTCCTGCTCTGATACCACTTGTTGGTCCCTTTAAACAACAAGAAAAGACTAGAGGGGGGGGTGAATAGTCTTTTCAAACTTTTGTCGTTTAAAACTTTCTCAGCAAGTACTTATTACTTTTCAGTAATGAGTTTGTTGATACTTAACTTTCTCAGCAAGCGTAAGTTACTTACAGTAGCTTGGTTTGCTGATACTTAAAATCAGAGAGCGGAAGTCTTTGAAACAATAAGTACTTTTTCAGCAAGTAAAGGTTTCAGCAAGTGAGGTGAGTGACTGTGTACATACAGATATAATTTGCTGAAAGCTAAATACAGTAAGTAAATCACACAAACACTTTTATAGTGGTATCTGAGAGTGGCGTAATCTCTCAACTAATCCACTTTGTCCTTTCTAGGACTGAATCCACTATGATATGATTGAGGTTCCTTACAATCTCCTATCTAAAGCGATTCAACAGACACCAAAGCACACTTGCTTCGTATCCAACCTAAACTAGAGAACTCAACCTTGTTCTCCACCAAACTTGGTACTTTTAATCAGCAAAACTATGATCGATTAAGTTCCCCCTGAATATCACGCCTGAAAGGGTGTATTTTTAGTTAGAGAGTTTTGGGGTGAGATGACTTAATTATAACTTATTCAGTTACAACAAGTAATCTAAGAAACACAACTTGGAATACTTTGCAGTAAACAAGTTTGATTGTTTCTGGTGTCAAGACTTGTTCTTGTTTGAAAGAAAGAACACTTAACTAATTTCTTGGCCGAGTTTGTTCTACTTCTTCACAAGTAGCTTTTTCAAGCTTTAAGTCTTGGAACGGATCAATGGCAGTAAGAGTGTTGGAAGGTTTGTGAGTTTTTAAGCACAAGTGAGAGTTTGATCACGTTGTTGACACACTTCAACTCTTTGCCGGATGACCTCTATTTATAGTGCATGTAAGGAGCCGTTTGAATTTCAAATCCTAAGGCTTTTGTTCCTTAACATGTCACTATGTTGCTTTTTGTACTTTCAGCAGCGACTCTGTTTGTCTTCTAGTCTTCATGTCCTTCGTGTGTAAGCTTTGCATTAAATGCACTTTTGAATAGAATTCAAACAGTAACATTGGGGCGCAAATTCACGTACATTCAGCAAGAGGTCACATATGTTCCATCAGCAAGTGGTTAGTCTCAGTTTCAGCAAGCACAACCTACCCTGTCTTTCAGATTTTCACTTATGCAATGCTGTTGCTGAATATTCCACTTTCTGAGCAACACGTGCCTTACCAGTCTTCAGCAATCTTCAAGTCTTCAAGTCTTCGATTTCTTCAAGTCTTCAGATTCTTCAGAAGTCTTCAAGATTCTGACCGGTTTCTTATTTGCTTCAATAATTTGTTTGTAATAAACAAAATATATCTTCAGCAAATGCTTCAATAGGTTATTTTCTTTTCAGAAAATAAGATACATTAAAGCTAAGCATCAATAAGATATTTTCTTTTCAGAAGATAAAATACATCATACGCAAAAGAAATAACTTATCTAACACCTAACTAAGTCATCAGCAAGCGTTCCTCTTTTACAATGTCCTTTAAAATTCTAAATTCCTATGGACCTTAAGAGTACTAGTTACTGGACTTTCCTTAATTTAGCATGGTAAATTGCTCATCAAAATTACAAGTTTCCTAACATGGGCAAAATTTACTTGGAGTTTGAATTGCCTTAGAACTATAACTGGGTCCCAAAATTGGGACCCACCTATTTCCCGTAGGACTAGGCGCGCGCGCGTTAGCTAGATAGGGGAAGGAGTTCGACTCCTTCCTCTATTAGAAGTCCAAGGGATAAGTTAGATTTTCCTGATTGAGTTTTAATTTGATTGGGAATGAATCTAGACTTGATATTGGTTTCCAAGTGCGATAAGGATTAGATTCTTATTCCTTTACGAAGTCTAATTGCTTATGCTTTAGGCTTCTATTGACTACTATATATAGTAGACTATTAGAGAGTTTTTGACATAGACTTGAATAGACTTTCACAGTCATTCTACCCAGTTTTCTTAGAGAAAATAAAACTCTCCCCTCCTCTATAAGCCTACGCGCGCGCCACCTACCGGAGGAATCGCCGCCCCATCTTCTTGGTCACACAAACAATATCCTAGCATTCTTTCTGATAGGTTGTTCATCCGTGGATACCAAGGTTGAGGTTCTAGGAGCTGGAAACTAACTTTTATTGTCTTGCAGATAATCAAAGTATGCAGGTATCTTCGACTTCGACGAAGGAGAAGATACACCAGATTATTACGAAGACTTGGAAGCTGTGCTTGCTTTGGAAGTAAGGTTAGTCTTCTAATTGACGTGTTTAAATATATACGGCATATACATAATCAATTAACCTGTATGTTAAGAAATTCTTTGAAATTCCGCTGCGTACCCTAGGGGTAACTCTGACCGTATTTTCTTACACCTAGATACTTGCTGAAAGTTCCCCCTTACTCAGATATCTCATATTTTCATGAGTTTAAAAGATATTTCTGATTTCCCGTATCAGTAAATTCTTTTGTACTTGATGAACGGAGATTTGTCAGGTCCCGGTTCAGTCAAATAAATTTGTTATTTAGCCAAAGGCAATCCACAACTACAACGAAAACCGTAGTGTAGTAGTAGAATGACTCGAGTGTCGTTCTCTCAGGACTATAACTAGCTTTATCTGTTTAACAAGAGAATATAAAAGAGCAGATAGAAAGCAATAGGGGTTTTCAAGCAGATAATGGAGATTGGTGATAGTATGGTCCTTCTTAACATAATGGGTCGATAATCATGCATAAATTCCTCGGTCTTGCATAGAGATCTTTGAATCAATCTTGTGTCCTGTTGCAAGTATTAAGCACTACGAAGATAATATGGGTCTGACTCATCAACAACTAACGTCCTAATGTGTTCCGTAATTATTCAACACTACGAAGATAATTGGTCTGATTGGTTGACAAGTGTCCAAGTGTGCATAATAATCAATACAACATACGAGAATTTTGGTTGCAACTGATCAACGAAATAAAGCAATGACACGGAGTATAATGCGCGATATAGCCATTAGCATGATTATCTTCCCTCGCTAAGAATTCACATACTACCACCAATGATAAGTTTAGCTACTCATAATAGGCATGCAATCAATAGCAATCATAGAAGAACACATATTGAAAGAAGAATAAAATAAGTAGATAAAAACTGTAAGATACAAAGTTACCGAAGGTTGTCAATCTCCGGATGATTGCGATCCTACGCGCTCCAATCTGCTATGAAAAAGTATCCCCTAAGCTATGGAACTCCCAGGACAGGCCCCGGGAAGTCCCTCCCTAAAACTATAGAGAGAGGTGAGAAAGTAGGCTTGGAAAGATATGATTTTCGGAGAGAAAACTTGCAACTATATATAGGCCCGAATTTCTTCTGGGGCGGTTCGCCTCTGGCTGGGGCGGTTCGCCCCACAGTATAAACGCGGAATTTCTGTGTTTTCGACGCGGATTTGGATTTTTCACCTTTTCGGACTCGGTTTCAGACTTCTAATGGCCTTCTAACCTCCAGATTCGACCCCTAGACTCCAAATCCTATCTGGAAACCTTCAGATACTCCAAATAGGCTTCTGGAACACCAATTCCTTGTAGACTTCAATATAATTGCCCGTAAATCTCCGAATTTCAACCAAAACCTGTAAAATAAAATCTAAAGGGAAACGTGACACTATTCTAATAAAATGTACTAAAATATAGCTAAATTATCATAGAGGATAGCTAAATTAGGTGAAAAAGACTCGAATGAAAGTTTAAAATACACATTCATCAAACTCCCCAAACCGAACCTTTGCTTGTCCTCAAGCAACTAAGCTAGACTCTAATACAAAAAACATGCAAGACTCAAAATGGAGTTTCATGCCAAATAAAATGAACTAATCTACTGAATCTACCTAATAACATATGAACAAAAACCATATAAATCAAAGCATGAATATAGGTTGAAGAATACCTCGATTGACTTATACACATCCACATAAGCACTTATGTCAAGACAAGATAGTCTCTCGTAACATTCTCTACCTGGACCTAGTCAGTGACGACGTAATGATGCATGTTAAGATACGAATGGTTTCCCCGTGCCTATGAAACTGAGGACTTACTGTTGTTCCACCATGTTAAGACTTTCCCTCAAAAGAGGTCGAACCAGTACTCGCTCTCATCAAACGAAGGAGGGTTCCCTATAAAAGATAACTCTCCCCTATTCTACCCATCTCTCAAGTAAAGTCTTAAGCTATTCACCACTTCCTGAATGGCAGGACGAGGGTGGTCTAGAACAAATGACACTTAAGACAAAAAGATAAAAAATAGAAAAACACGATTACGAACAATACGAAAAATGGAAAAGACTCAAAACTTTGCTAAACTGCTATTTGGCTTTTCTTTTTTGGACCCTTCTTTGCTTTTTTGGGGTCTTCTCTTTTTTCTTTTTTTTCTTTCCAGATTTTTTTTTTCTCTTTTTTTTTTGTTCTGGAATTTTTCTTTCTTTTTTTTCAATATTTTTTTTAGCCAGCAGTAGTATAACAAAAAGGGAAACAAAAAGACTCACACGACTTCTCCAAACCTATTCGAAAGAATAGGTTGGAGTACAAAATTACGGAAAAGGAAAAATACACTCACGAAACGAAAATGAAAAACAGAAACAAGTCTATGACGGTGTAACCCCCTCCCCAAACCTATTCGGAAGAATAGGTTATAAACAAAGGATCACACAACCTCACACTACCTCCTTCCTAGGCATTAAGCAATCTCAAAGCATGGTGAAGACTTGTTGCCTCTTAGGTACATAATTACTCGGGAAAACAACCATAAGACCCTAACATGCATCATCCTATTATAAAGGCCTTCGTGAACCGCAGTAGAGAAAACACCACTAGGTGATGTCGAGACTACCTAGCTCAACTAAGTGCAATACATAAATGTGACAAGCCAAGCGAGAAAAACCTCAAACAAATTCATAGAGATGAAGCATATGATTAATGGCATAGTTAGTTGATTTACCCTATATAAAAGTTCAAATAATTCGGCAATAAACTCCATATAAAACATGCAAGACTATCCTAGGATGAATGTAGTAAATGCAACCTAAAAATTCTAAGAAAGCGGTAAACGTACAAATGCAAATGCAAACTGATAAATCATGCGAGGTACTATACTCAGCCTACCAATGTCAAGCTCCAAACCAATAATACTAGATCACTTAAATCCAATCCCCCCTCATGAAATTAACGCTAGTCCCTAGCAGTAAGAAAATGAGGAAATAAGATGTGATACTAGATGTTACCCCATGGTTTGGCCTCGATCGGCTGAGTACGCTGCTTGTGATTTATTGGGCCTCCTCTGTGAGCTTCATAGGTGGTCATCAGGTCTTCTGGCAGGTGTAGTAGTTCGATTTATATGCCGAACAGGAGCAATTCCCCTATCAAAGTCATCATTGCCCGTATGGCCTTCATTGTCACTACTATCACGCACATCCTCGCTAGTGGAGTTGTAGTGGCAGGTAGAATTCTCAAGAGTGGCCGCCGCTGTTATGGAATCCCCCATCCTGAAGCCCTCCAATAGGATGTGAAATGTTGAAGGGGAAAGGGCAGTGGTATCAGGACCTCCCCCTCCAACGATTTACACCTCGAGAAGGTTACAGTAAGCTGCTCGGACACTCAGAAGTCTTCTACCTTTTTCTCCAATTTTGACCACTTTATCCACTGTTGCTCCGACCAATGTCTATATGATGCTCATCTATAGAGGCATGCAAGGGGCACCCCAACAAGGTGCTGGGTACCCATGTCATTACGTTTTGGAACCAAGCTAGCGCTTCGGAACCTTCGAGCAACTTCGGACTCAAGATCGAATCCATCGCGGCAAGACTGTTCCGGTGCCTTCCTGTTCACTCGAACTCTGTAGTCCTCGTGATGAAGTGCTGACATAATAGTGGTTTCTAACCCTTCGGTGGTGCATGAATAGGCATAGGAGTCCTTACTCCAGGTGTACTCTAGCTCCTCCTCTTGGATAATCCACGACGTTGTTGCCAAACCCCTTGGCTCGAACGCACATCTAGCGAGATCACCTTCCTTGACATGGTTCTTCACAGCAATCATACGGGAATGCTCCCTTCCCTTAATATGGTACCTACAAACAGCGATTAGCACCTCGTACGACTCAAAACAGACTCAAATACATGCTAGTGTAAAAGCGAGACACACAAGTGATAGAATCAACAATCGAACTCCTCAAACCACAATGTCTAGCCTAGCTTCTTCATCATGCAACATATCGATGTAACTACTACATGCAATACATCACTTCATGCTCCTACTAGACAACCAATAACCTTGATAACAAGGTTTCAATTCATACCATAGCAGCGCAAAAATTCTACAGCATAAATTCCCATTCTCAACTAATAAGCATTCTATCGTCAAATCCACCAACATTTCACCAATAAACATATCCATATGCTATAAATCAAAGATAAAGACATAATGCATAACAAGATATAGCATCTAATAGCAAAATACCCAAATGAACAATTTAAGCAAAATTGAGCATGCAATTGATAGTAAATAACATGTCTAATCATATAAACAACATACCCATGCATCAAACAAGCATAATTGAAGCTCAAATTAGAAAACCCCCAAATTCTAAAATTAGGGTTCTTAAAGATGATACCTCAGATCTGCAAATCTAACGAATTAGGATGAAATCTGATCGTTTAGGATGATAGATCATGTAATAGGCTTCGAATTAAGCTAAAGAACACACAATTTGGCCAAGAAACGAAGAAGTTATGAAGATTTAGAAGCAAAATCGCACTTTTCGGGTTTTTTGGGAGTATGGATGAAGAAGAATGAAGAAAATAATGATTTGGGGTTGAAATCCGCGTTTTTAAGATCTGGGACTGTGGGGCGGTTCGCCCCACCACGGGGCGGTTCGCCCCCCAAGTGGGGCGGTTCGCCCCGTGCTCCCCAATGCGGGGAGACGGGTCCCGATGTCAGAAAATGCGGTTTAAATCCCGAAACTAATTTTTTTCAAAAAATCACTCGAAAAATCTCACTCGAACAAAAGCATATACGACACACACAAGAAAAAATTCGCATATGAGAAGCAAATAGTTCAAGAATGAATGCATGCAGAAAAGTAGTAAAGAAAGCGATAAAAAATTCCGGGTTGCCTCCCGGATAGCGTCATTGTTTTAAGTCTTTGACTCGACTCCTGTCTGCGCCTATCTCCTCTTTTTGCGGGTACTAGACTTCCCCTTCATTGATCTTCTCTCCATGCCACGAACCTGTGAATAAGAAAGAATATAGGCTGCAAGACCACAATAGTGAGTAGTAATATCAGGCGGTTCCGGTGGATCAGGTATGGCTTGCAATACGTGTTGTTTGCAATCCACCTCGATGGTGCAAGTTCTTTGGTAGATGTCCATCACGGAGCGTAGCTTGGTCAAGAATGTTTGCCCTAAGAGTATGACATCCCCCGTCCCAGGTGCAGATGCCGGCATAACTACGAAATTGGTGTATATCGATGCTTCGCCAATCTTGACCAACACATTTTTCACAACGCCCTCCGGTCTCATAAAGGATCCATCCGCCAGTCGCACAATAGCCCTTTCCTCAGATAGTTTTCCAAGGTTACTCTTTTCAAACACATTCAAAGGAATTATGTTTGAGTAGGATCCCGTGTCTAGTGTGGCACGAACATCTTCAAGCTCACCAATCCCTACCTTAACATCGAAACTTTTAGGGAGTGGTTCGGGATCCTCTTGCTCCTCATCACTTGCGTCAGAACCAAGGTCCTCCTCTTCTTCCTCAGCCTGTAGAAGTTCTTCCTTCATGCAACACTCGCACCTAACGACCTTCTCAGTGTTGGTAGGAATTTTGCCTTGTTCACTACTTGCTCTTCGGTCGATCAACTCTTGCATCTTTTGATGGGCAAGCCTAGTGCTCTCTTCCAACTTATCAAGCCTTGCCCTAGTCTTCTCAGAATCTTCCTCATAACGTTTGAGAAAACTTTGTGTGTGATCAACCATCTTTTGCAAGTTCTCCATCAGTAGAGCCGACTTCGACTTCTGTGGCTCTTTCGGAGCGGGGTTTTCGCAGTGATCATTACCATAGTTCAGCCTACTACGGTCTTGGTTAGGTCCATAAGTTTGGTAGGCCGGTGCATATCCTTGATTGTTACGGTATCCTCTTCTCCAAAATCCACCTCAAGGATTCCTACCGTCTTGTCCGTAGCTAACTTCCTGAGTACCAAACTCCGTAGCAAAGGCTTCTTCTTCTCCTCCTCGAGCCCAGTTGCCATCATCGTATGCCAGCTCCGATCTACACATATGAGCCCCATGCCCATAGTTCTTGCATATCCGGCATACTTCGTTCGAAACAGCTGTTCCGGTGGCGCTCTTGAGGACTTGCTTCAATTCGTTGGTAAAGCACTCGAATTGATCCCCATTTCCCCTGTACATAGGGGCTTCTTGAGTCGGTGGAGCTTCAGGTCCACGTCTCCTAACCATTGCTCTTGGGTCCTTGAATTGCGAACCCTTAGCAAGCCTTTCGAAAACCGCCCAGACGGCTTCTGCGGTTTCCTCCCAAATATTGCCTCGGCATTGGACATCCACCACTTGTTGGTTCTCGAAGGTTAGTCCATTGTATAAGTGTTGGACTAGGTCGGAAAGTTCAAAACCATGGTGAGGGCACTTGTTCGTGAGATCTTGGAACCTCTCGAACGCGGTGTAGATGGTCTCATCATAGTCCTGCTTGAATCCAGGGATTTGCCCCTTTAGCGCGGTAGTCAGAGTGTGTGGGAAGTATTTCTCCATGAAAGCTGAAAAAACCTTTTCCCAAGTGTCCAGCGAGCCGGCTGGTAGAGAACTCAGCCATGACTTGGCTCTGTCGCCAAGTTCCATAGCAAAAACCTTCATCCTTAACTCATCCGTTGTTATGTCAGCTCCGGGTCGTGCGAGTTGGTTGACGAAATCATCGATATCGTTCAAGTACCCCATCACATCTTTTCTTGATAAGCCATAGAACCTCGGAAGTTGTTGGAATGCGTGGTTCTTGATCTCCAGATCTCGAGTTGCAGGCGAAAGAACAATCGCCGGTCCCCTCAAAAGATCCTTGGTGGGTTGTACCCATGCCTTCAGTGGTCTAGCTTCTGCCATTCCGTCGATTTCCTTGAAAAGGAGTCGCCTTCTTTGGTGGTAGACTCTATCGATCTCAGCAATTGAATCAGCAAGCGGTATTCCTGCAGAACGTGTATGCGGCATACACAATCTGTGACAGACTAGGAAAGGTGATTAGAAATAGACTAGGAAAGCAGTATCAGAGAGAAATTTAAAAAGAAAAACTAAATCTAGTAGAATTAGGAATCTAAAGCTGTAAATAAAAACAAATTAAATAGAAAAAAGGAGTATAGTCCCCGGCAACGGCGCCAATTTGATGAACGGAGATTTGTCAGGTCCCGGTTCAGTCAAATAAATTTGTTATTTAGCCAAAGGCAATCCACAACTACAACGAAAACCGTAGTGTAGTAGTAGAATGACTCGAGTGTCGTTCTCTCAGGACTATAACTAACTTTATCTATTTAACAAGAGAATATAAAACAGCAGATAGAAAGCAATAGGGGTTTTCAAGCAGATAATGGAGATTGGTGATAGTATGGTCCTTCTTAACATAATGGGTCGATAATCATGCATAAATTCCTCGGTCTTGCATAGAGATCTTTGAATCAATCTTGTGTCCTGTTGCAAGTATTAAGCACTACGAAGATAATATGGGTCTGACTCATCAACAACTAACGTCCTAATGTGTTCCGTAATTATTCAACACTACGAAGATAATTGGCCTGATTGGTTGACAAGTGTCCAAGTGTGCATAATAATCAATACAAACATACGAGAATTTTGGTTGCAACTGATCAACGAAATAAAGCAATGACACGGAGTATAATGCGCGATATAGCCATTAGCATGATTATCTTCCCTCGCTAAGAATTCACATACTACCACCAATGATAAGTTTAGCTACTCATAATAGGCATGCAATCAATAGCAATCATAGAAGAAAACATATTGAAAGAAGAATAAAATAAGTAGATAAAAACTGTAAGATACAAAGTTACCGAAGGTTGTCAATCTCCGGATGATTGCGATCCTACGCACTCCAATCTGCTATGAAAAAGTATCCCCTAAGCTATGGAACTCCCAGGACAGGCCCCGGGAAGTCCCTCCCTAAAACTATAGAGAGAGGTGAGAAAGTAGGCTTGGAAAGATATGATTTTCGGAGAGAAAACTTGCAACTATATATAGGCCCGAATTTCTTCTGGGGCGGTTCGCCTCTGGCTGGGGCGGTTCGCCCCACAATATAAACGCGGAATTTCCGCGTTTTCGACGCGGATTTGGATTTCTTCACCTTTTCGGACTCGGTTTCAGACTTCTAATGGCCTTCTAACCTCCAGATTCAACCCCTAGACTCCAAATCCTATCCGGAAACCTTCAGATACTCCAAATAGGCTTCTGGAACACCAATTCCTTGTAGACTTCAATATAATTGCCCGTAAATCTCCGAATTTCAACCAAAACCTGTAAAATAAAATCTAAAGGGAAACGTGACACTATTCTAATAAAATGTACTAAAATATAGCTAAATTATCATAGAGGATAGCTAAAGTAGGTGAAAAAGACTCGAATGAAAGTGTAAAATACACATTCATCAGTACTTGAGATATTCTTTGGTAAAATCTGAGAGATGAGCTTAGCTCTTTTTCTGAGTTCCCGTCTCAGAATATTCCCTTGATACTTGAATACCTGTTTCAGTATCTTTGATTGTCTGAATGCCTGTTTCAGCAATCCTTAAGATCTTTCTCTTACTGAGTGCCTATCTCAGCAAGTGATCAATTTTCCTAACAAATACCCGTTTTGAAGGAATTACTTGTTGAATACCTGTTTCAGCATTCTGCCTAGTGTATCCTTTATTGAGGTAGTTCAATCAATCCAAGGTTATACCTTAGCATTGCGAACCTATTATCTGGTAGGGGCTTTGTAAAGATGTCAGCAAGCTGATCATCAGTGCCTACTTTCACAACCTCAATATCTCCTTTTTCTACATGATCTCTAATGAAATGATGTCTAATATCAATGTGCTTAGTCCTTGAGTGAAACTTAGGATTTTGCGTGATTGCAATAGCACTTGTATTATCACAAAAGATTGGTGTTTTCTTTGCAGAAATACCATAATCTCTTAATTGTTGCTGAATCCATAGGATTTGAGATGTGCAACAACCAGCTGCAATGTATTCAGATTCAGTGGATGAATTGGCAACACAGGTTTGCTTCTTGCTGAACCATGATATTAATCTAGTACCCAAAAACTGACAAGTTGCAGAGGTACTTTTCTATCAAGAGTTGATCCTCCATGATCAGCATCAGAATAACCAACCAATTCAAGTCCAGAATCTTTAGGATACCATAATCCAACATTGACTGTACCTTTGACATATGTCAGTATCTTGATTGCCTTTTTGTAGTGTGATTCTCTTGGATCAGATTGAAATCTTGCACACAAACAAACAACATACTGAATGTCAGGTCTACTTGCTGTTAAATACAACAAGGAACCAATGAGCTTCCTATACTTGTGTTCTTCAACACTTTTATCTTCCTTAGTATAGCCCAATTTGGTACCAACACTCATATGGATCTTTTCAGGTTTTTCATCCTCTTTGATCCTAAACTTTATGAGCATTTCTTTCGCATACTTTGCTTGATTTATGAATATTCCATCTTTGAGTTGCTTGACTTGCAATCCTAGGAAATAATTCAATTTTCCCATCATACTCATTTCAAACTTATTTGTCATGAGTTTGGCAAAATCATCACAAAGTTGCTTGTCCTTAGATCCAAAAATTATGTCATCCACATAAATTTGAACTAAGAGTATTTTACCATCATGGTTCATGGTAAATAAGGTTTTGTCAACTTCACCTTTCTTGAAACCATTTTCCAGCAAGAACTTAGCCAAGGTATCATACCATGCTCTTGGTGCTTGCTTTAGACCATATACAGCTTTCTGAAGCTTGTATACCATCTTGATTTCTGAGGGAAGTTCAAAGCCAGGGGGTTGTTCTAGGTAGACTTCTTCAGCAAGTTCACCATTCAAGAATGCACTTTTAACATCCATTTGGTAAACGATGAAGTCATTGTGAGCAGCAGAGGCCAAGAAAAGCCTAATTGCATCCAATCTTGCAACTGGTGCATAAGACTCATCATAGTCCAATCCTTCAGTTTGACAGTAACCTTGAGCAACTAAACGTGCTTTATTTCTTGTTACTTCACCAGACTCACTCAGCTTGTTTCTGAACACCCACTTTATACCAATAGCTTTCTTGTCTTCAGCAAGTGGCACAAGTTTCTATACTTTGTTTCTTTCAAATTGATCCAGTTCTTCTTGCATTGCCTTTATCCATTCAGAATGCTTTAAAGCTTCTTCTATGGTTTTAGGTTCAATTTCTGAAACAAAGCAAGAGAAATGATTCTACTTCTACGACAATTGCTTCTTCAGCAAGTCCATGAGTAGCTTTGGATCTAGTCACTTGGCGTTTATTAATATCGCCAATCATATCCATAGAGGGATGATCTCTAATCCATTTATTAACAGGTTTTCTGCTTGTTGGATCAGGATATGTTTGCTCATCAGCATGTGACTCTTCAGTATGTACTTGTTCAGTACTACTGGGAATTTGTGTCTCTGCTGAGATTTGTTCATCAGCAACTGCTTGTTCAGCATTGCTTGATTGAGGTAGTTCATCAGCAGGCACTGGAGATTGCGTAATTTCAGCAACTTCCGGAGCAACCGCGTCTTTTGCTGGAAATTCTTTGTCGTGAACTATATTTATCTTGTCATGACTAGGGGGAGGAGAGTCATTGTCAGAATCATCATTTAGTTCAATTGACTTGATTTGCCTAGCATTAGATTCAGTTCTTTGCTCATGTATGATTAACTTTTTCATACATTCTGATATTTCTTCTTCAGCAGGCACTCCTTGTGACTTTTCGTAGAATACAACATGCACTGATTCTTCAATCTTTTGTGCCTTTTTGTTGTAAACTCTATAAGCTTTACTATGCAAGGAGTAGCCGAGAAATATCGCTTCGTCTATAAGTTTGATTGTGTTAGGAAACTTGTAATTTTGATGAGCAATTAACCATGCTAAATTAAGGAAAGTCCAGTAACTAGTACTCTTAAGGTCCATAGGAATTTAGAATTTTAAGGACATTGTAAAATTGTTGAAGACTTAGAATAGGTGCTAGATAGGTTGGTTTTTAAAAGATTATGATGTATCTTGTTTTCTGAAAAGAAAATAACCTATTGAAGCATTTGCTGATGATGTACTTTGTTTTTATAAACAAACTATTGAAGCATTTAGAACCGCTCAGAATCTTGAAGATTTTGAAGATCTGAAGACTTGAAGAATTCGAAGATCTGAAGACTAGAATATTTCTGAAGACTGGTATCTACAAAGGCACATGTTTCTCAGAAAGTGGAAACTTCAGCAACAAAATTGCATAACTGAAAATCTGAAAGACAGAGTAGGTTGTTCTTGCTGAAACTGAGACTGACCACTTGCTGATGGAACATATGTGACCTCTTGCTGAAAGTACTTGTATTTGCGCTCCAATGTTACTATTTGAATTCTATTCAAATAAGCATTAAATACAAAGCTAGCACGCGAAGGACATGAAGACTAGAAGACAAACAAGGACGCTGCTGAAAGTACAAAAGCAAGATAGTGACATCTTAAGGAACAAAAGCCTTGGAATTTAAAATTCAAACGGCTCCTTATTTTCACTATAAATAGAGGTCATCCGGCAAAGAGTTGAAGTGTGTCAACAACGTGATCAAACTCTCACTTGTGCTTAAAACTCACATACCTTCAAACACTCTTACTGCCATTGATCCGTTCCAAGACTTAAAGCTTGAAAAAGCTACTTGTGAAGAAGTAGAATTTACACGACTAAGAAATTAGTTAAGTGTTCTTTCTTTCTTTCGAACAAGAACAAGTCTTGACACCAGAAACATTCAAACTTGTTTACTGCAAAGTATTCAAAGTTTTGTTTCTTAGATTACTTGTTGTAACTGAATAAGTTATAATTAAGTTATCTCATCCCAAACCTCTCTAACTGAAAATACACCCTTTCAAGCGTGATATTCAGGGGGAACTTAATCGAGCATAGTTTTGCTGATTAAAAGTACCAAGTTTGGTGGAGAACAAGGTTGCGTTCTCTAGATTAGGTTGGAGACGAAGCAAGTGTGCTTTGGTTTCTGTTTGAATAGCTCTAGATAATTGTTGTAAGGAACCTCAATCTTATCTTAGTGGATTCATTCCTAGAAAGGACAAAGTGGATTAGTTGAGAGATTACGCCACTCTCAGATACCACTATAAAAGTGCTTGTGTGATTTACTTACTGTATTTAGTTTTAAACAAATCATATCTTTCTGTACACAGTCACTCACATCACTTGCTGAAACCTTTATTTGCTGAAAGAAGCACTTATTGTATCAAAGACTTCCACTCTTTGATTTTAAGTATCATCAAACCTAGTTACTGTAAGTAACTTACGCTTGCTGAGAAAGTTAAGTATCAGCAAACTCATTACTGAAAAGTAATAAGTACTTGCTGAGAAAGTTTTAAACGACGAAAGTTTGAAAAGACTATTCACCCCCCCCCCCTCTAGTCTTTTCTTGTTGTTTAAAGGGACCAACAAGTGGTATCAGAGCTGGAGGTTCTTTAACCTTCAGCACTGAACCTAGTTCCCCTTAGGTGCTTTCTGTAAATCACTCTCACTTGATCATTTTGGTAGTGCTTTGCTGACAGGATGTCTTTAAGAGATGCTCCCTTGCTGAAGCTGGAAAATTACGAAAAATGGCGAAACAACATGATGCTACATCTTGAGGCCATTAGTGATGAGATGGTCACTGTCATTAATGATGGACCTATCAAAATCACTAAGGTTGAAAGGAGTTTCCCTCACAAGACCACTGAAGCTGGAAAGGAAACTATCTTAGACGAACCAATGGATACTGTTGTACCAAAACCAAGAGAGGAATGGACTTCTGACGAAGCTAAGAGATTCCGTCTTGATGGCCAAGCAAGAAACATCATCATTCGATCAACTCCGGATACCATACAGTGCAAACTGTGGGGTGCTAAGACTGCAAAGGAAGCTTGGAAAATGGTTCAAGATCTTTGTGCTGGATCTGACAAAACCAAGGAAAACAAACTTGAAGTACTTAAATTAAAGTTTCAAACTTTAAGCAAGGTACAAACGAGTCACTAGAAGACTTGGATTTCAGATTCACAACTCTTGTTAGTGAAATGGCAGCCTTGGGTGTTGGAAACCTTTACTCAGATTCTGAGAAAGTGAAAACTATCATCAGAAGTCTGAATCAAGAATGGATCCATACTCAGAATTTCTATTACAATCAAGGAAGGCCAAATATTACACCAACAGAGTTGTTCTCTCACCTTGCTACTGTCAATTATGAGACAAAGCAAAGAGAAAATGTGTTTGCTGAAAAATCGCAAAACATTGCTCTTGCTGCAAAGCCGTCATCTTCTGAAAAGAAGAATGATAAAGAGCCTACTGATGAAAACTCTTTGGTTGTCAAAAACATGAAGAAATTCATCAGCAAGGAACTTGAAAGGCGAAAAGCAAAAGAGAAGCTGAAAAAGCATCTTGGTAACAATTACCATAAGTACAAGAATGAGACTAGCTCGCTGAACAAGCAAGCTCAGCAAGCAACTTCATCAGAAGAACCT
>CM051455.1:117168881-117264474 GCA_028274465.1 Plantago ovata | reverse complement strand
CTTTCAAATCGAACCTCTATTATATTTCTAAAATATAATCTTTAATTGTATTTACATAAAATACAATTAATCAGCCAATTCAATTAATAATTCCAAATCATTAATTGAGCCACAAATTATTATAATTAATTCCAAATCAATTATAATCCATCAATCACAATTAATTCTAAATTAATTGCAATTCCATCTTTAAGGATATTCAGATAAGCTGAATCACGACATAGTGTGACCCATACGGCCTCATTGTATTAAGCAAGTCCTAGACTAGGCAAAATGGAATTCCTAGACGGTTCCATTTGCAATATTAATACATGAGGACGTTTGAGAGGTTTCTCAAAGCAAAACCCTTTTGTTGTGAAGTCTGTTGCGCTCAACGCGGCGATGGTAACGTCCCTTCATCTGACTGACTCGAATGCATCTAGGATCGATGAAGTGTCTATCCCAATAATACATCCACGGGTGTCTTCAGTGAGTTGCATGGTGAATCCAATATCTATTATGACCATCATAATAATATTGATACGCAGGCCAGCGGTTTTACCAATCACAACTATGAACGACTATGAGCAGTGCTCTCCTGTGCTACACATGAGAGATGAATCCTTCACAGAATCACTTATCATCCCCATTTGTATGTAGCCATAATCATGGATCGTGTCTTGGGTCAATTGCTTATTCAGAGCTGACATCGACGGGTCCACCAAGGATATGGGGCAACAAATGTGATGACAAAGTCCTGTAAGTCCAAAGGACGACTGTTATCTGATGAACGCGTTGGTGTCGTGTTCCAACGCGAACGGATCAAATAAATTTGTTATTTAGCCAAAGACAATTCACAACTACAACGAAAACCGTAGTGTAGCAGTAGAATGACCTCGAGTGTCGTTCTCTAAGGACTATAACTAGCTTTATCTATTTAACTAGGAATATAAAAACAGCAGACGTAAAAGCAAAGGTTTTTCTAACAGATAATGGAGATTGGTGATAGTATGATCCTTCAAAGCATAACGGGTCAATAATCATGCGTAAATTCCTCGGTCTTGCATGGAGATCTTTGATCAATCGAATGTCCTGTTGTAATTATTAAGCACTACGAAGATAATGATACTGACAAGTCAATCTCTATTGTCCTATTGTGTTCCGTAATTATTCAACACTACGAAGATATAGATGCGCATAGGTCGACGAGGGTCCAATTGTACATAATAATTAATACAACATACGAGAATATAGGCTGAGCCTGATCAACGAAATAAAGCAATAACACGTAGTATAATGCGCGATATAGCCATTAGCATGATTATCTTCCCTTCGCTAAGAATTCACATACTACCACCAACGATAAGTTTAGCTACTCATAATAGGCATGCAATCAACAGAAATCATAGAAGAAAACATGTTGAAAGATATATAAAAATAAGTAGAATAAACTGTAAGATACAATGTTACCGAAGGTTGTCAATCTCCGAAGAATTGCGATCCTACAAGTTCCAATATGCTATGAAAAAGTGTCTCCTAAGCTACGAACCCCAGAACAGGCTCTGGGAAGCCCCTACCTAAAACTACAGAGAAAGGTGAGAGAATAGGTCTGGAAAAGTATGAATTTCGGAGAAAAACTGAACAACTATATATAGGCTACGAAATAGTGTGGGGCGAATCGCCCCACGTCCCGGGCGGTTCGCCCGGGAGTAATTTTCGCGGAATTCCGCGTTTTCGACGCGTTTTTGGATTTCTTCCCCTTTTCGGACTCGGTTTCTGACTTCTAGTGGCCTTCTAACCTCCAGATTCGACCCCTAGACTCCAAATCCTATCCGGAAAGCTTCAGATATTCCAAATAGGCTTCTGGAACACCAATTCCTTGTCAACTTCAATATAATTGCCCGGAAATCCTCGTTTTTCAACCAAAACCTTTAAAATAAAATCTAAAGGGAAACGTGACACTATTCTAATAAAATGCACTTAAATATAGTTAAATTAACATAGAGGATAGCTAAAATAGGTGAAAAAGACTCAAATGAAAGTGTAAAATACCCATTCATCAAACTCCCCAAACCGAACCTTTGCTTGTCCTCAAGCAACTAAGCTAGACTCTAATGCAAAAAACAATGAAAGACACAAAATGGAGTCTCATGCCAAATAAAATGAACTAATCTACTGAATCTATCAAAAAACATATGAACAAAAACCATATAAGTCAAAGCATGAATATAGGTTGAAGAATACCTCGATTGACTTATACACATCCACATATGCACTTATGTCAAGACAAGATAGCCTCTCGTAACATTTTCTACCTGGACCTAGTCAGTGACGACGTAATGAAGCATGCTAAGATACGAATGGTTGTCCCGTGCCTATGAAACTGAGGACTTACTGCTGTTCCACCATGTTAAGACTTTTCCTCAAAGAGGTCGAACCAGTACTGGCTCTCATCAAACGAAGGAGGGTTCACTATAAAAGATAACACTCCCCTATTCTCCCCATCTCTCAAGTAAAGTCTTAAGCTATTCACCACTTCCTGAATGGCAGGACGAGGGTGGTCTAGAACAGATGACACTCAAAAACAAAAGACAAAAAATAGAAAATTACAACACGATTACGAACATCACAAGAATTGGAAAATGAGACACAACACTTTGCTAAACTGCTTTTTGGCTTTCTTTTTTTGGACCCTTCTTTGCTTTTTTTTTTTGGGGTCTTTTCTTTTTTTCCTTTTTTCTTTCCAGATTCTTTTTTTTCTTCTTTTTTTCTTTTTTCCTGGAATTTTTTCTTTCTTCTCTTTTTTTCGATTTTTTTAGCCAGCAGTAGCATAACAAAAAGAGAAACAAAATGACTCACACGACTTCCCCAAACCTATTCGAAAGAATAGGTTGGAGTACAAAATTTACGGAAAAGGAAAAATAAACTCACGATACGGGAATGAAAAACGAAAACAAGTCTAATGATGGTGTAACCCCCTCCCCAAAACCTATTCGGAAGAATAGGTTATAAACAAAGGATCACACAACCTCACACTACCTCCTTCCTAGGCATTTAACAATCTCAAAGCATGGTGAAGACTTGTTGCCTCTTAGGTACATAATTACTCGGGAAAACAACCATAAGACCCTAACATGCATCATCCTATTATAAAGGCCTTCGTGAACCGCAGTAGAGAAAACACCACTAAGTGATGTCGAGACTACCAAGCTTAACTAAGTGCAATACATAAATGTGACAAGCCAAGCGAGAAAAACCTCAAACAAATTCATAGAGATGAAGCATACGATTAATGGCATAGTTAGTTGATCTACCCAATTAAAAAGTTCAAAAAATTCGGCAATAAACTCCATATAAAACATGCAAGACTATCCTAGGATGAATGTAGAGAATGCAACCTAAAAAATCTAAGAAAGCAGTAAACGTGCAAATGCAAATGCAAACGGATAAAACATACGAGGTACTATACTCATCCTACCAATACCAAGCTCCAAGCTAACAACAATAGATCACTTAAATCCCATCCCCCCTCATGAAATTAACGCTAGTCCCTAGCAGTAAGAAAATGAGGAAATAAGATATGATACTAGATGTTACCCCATGGTTTGGCCTCGGTCGGCTGAGTATGCTGTTTATGAGTTATTGGGACTGCTCTGGGAGCTTTATATGGTGTCATCAGGTCTTCTGGTAGGCGTGGTAGTTTCAATTATAGGCCGGATAGGAATAACTCCTCCATTAGTATCATCATTGCCCGTATGGCCTTCATTGTCACTACTGTCACACACATCCTCACTAGTAGAGTTGCAGTGTCGAGTAGAATCCTCAAGATTAGCCGCCGCTGTTATGGAATCCTCCATCCTGTAGCCCTCCAATAGGATGTGAACTGTTGAAGGGGAAAGAGCAGTGGTATCAGGACCTCCCCCTCCAGCGTTTTACACCCCGAGGTGGTTATAGTAAGCTGCTCGGATACTCAGAAGTCTTCTACCATCTTTTCCAATGTCGACCACATTCTCTATAGTTGATCCGATCGATGTCTATATGATGCTCCCTTTAGAGGCAGTCAAGGGGCACCCCAACGAGGGGCTGGGCACCCATGTCATTATGTTTTGGAACCAAGCTAGCGCTTCGGAACCTTCTAGCAACTGCGAACTCGAGATTGAATCCGTCGCGGCTAGATTGTCCCGGTGCTTTCCAGTTCACATGAACTTTGCAGTCCTTGTGATGGATTGCTGACGTAATAATGGTTTCTGTCCCATCGGTGGTGCATGAATAGGCATAGGAGTCCTTACTCCAGGTGTACTCTAGCTCCTCCTCTTGGATAATCCACGACGTTGTTGCAAAACCCCTTGGCTCGAACGCACATCTAACGAGGTCACTCTTCTTGACATGGTTGTAATCGATCCCCCTCCAATACTTCATAGTAATCATACGGGAATGCTCCTTTCCGTTGGCATGGTTCCTACAAACAACAGTTAGTACCTCGTATGACACAAAACTGACCCATGCATATGCTAGTGTAAGAACGAAACACACAAGTGATAGAATCAACAATCGATCTCCCCAAACCTTTAATGTCTAGCCTAGCTTCTTCATCATGCAACATACCAATGTAACTACTACAGGCAATACATCACATTATGCTCTTACTAGACAACCAATATCCTAGATAACAAGGCTCAATTCGTACCATAGTAGCGAAAAATTCTAACATCATAAATCCTCATACTCAACTATTAAGCATTCTACCTTCAAATCCACCATCATCACACCAATAAACACAATCATATGCAAGAAATCTAAGAAAAAGATAAATTGCATAACAAGATATATCATCTAGTAGCAAAATTCCCAAATCAACAATCCAAGCATAATTGAGCATGCAATTGATAGTAAATAACGCTTCTAATCATACAAACAACCTACCCATGCATCAAATAAGCATAATTGAAGCTCAAATTAGAAAACCCCCAACTTCGAAAATTAGGGTTCATAAGAAGATACCTCAGATCTGAAAATCTAATGCATTAGGACGAAATCTGTTCAGATGAAAAGATAGATCACGTAACAGGCTTCGATTGAAGCTAAAGAACACTAAATTTGGTGGAGAAATGAAGAAGTTATGAAGTTTTGAATGTATTTTCGCAATTTCCGATTTTTTGGGAGGAAGAATGATGAAGATATGAAGAAAATGAGGTAAAGAGGGGAGATCCGCGTTTTTAACTTTCTGGGACCGTGGGGTGATTCTCCCCCCATGGGGGGCGATTCTCCCCCTGCTCCCCGATGTGGGGAGACGGTCCTTTCGTCAGAAAACGCGGTTTTAATCCCCGAAACCATTTTTTTGAAAAAACCACTCGAAGAATATCACTCAAACATAAGCATATACGACACAGACATGAAACAAATTCACATATGAGAAGCAAATAGTTCAAGAATGAATGCATGCAATAAAGCGGTAAAGAAAGCGATAAAAACTCCGGGTTGCCTCCCGGATAGCGCCATTGTTTAAAGTCTTTGACTCGACTCCTGTCGGTGCCTATCTTTTCTTTCTGCGGGTACTAGACTTCCCCTTCATTGATCTCCTCTCCATGCCACGAACCTGTGAATAAGAAAGAACATAGGCTGCAAGACCATAGTAGTGAGTAGTGTAAGAAATACCAAGCGGATCAGGTGGATCAGATATGGCTTGCAACACGTGTTGCTTGCCATCCACGTCAATAGTGCAAGTTCTTTGGTAGATGTCCATCACGGAGCGTAGTTTAGTCAAGAACGTTCGCCCTAAGAGTATGACATCCCCCGTTCCAGGTGCAGACGCCGGCATAACTACAAAATTGGTGTATACAGAAGCTTCACCAATCTTGACCAACACATTTTTCACAACGCCTTCGGGTCTCATAAAGGATCCATCCGCCAGTTGCACAATAGCCCTATGCTCAGATAGTTTTCCAAGGCTACTCTTTTCAAACACATTCAAAGGGAGTATGTTTGAGTAGGATCCCGTGTCTAGTGTGGCACGGACATCTTCAAGCTCACCAATCCCTACCTTAACATCGAAACTTTTAGGGAGTGGCTCGGGATCCTCTTGCTCCTCATCACTTTCGTCAGAACCAAGGTCCTTCTCTTCTTCCTTAGCCTGTAGAAGTTCTTCCTTCTTGCAACACTCGCACTTAGCAACCTTCTTGATGGTGATTTCGCCAGGAAGATCACCAGCCAATGTAATGGAATTCGACTTCTCAGTGTTGCTAGGCAGTTTGCCTTGTTCCCTACTTGCTCCTCGGTCGATCAACTCTTGCATCTTTTGATGGGCAAGCCTAGTGCTCTCTTCCAACCTATCAAGCCTTTCCCTAGTCTTCTCGGAATCTTCTTCATAACGTTTGAGAAAACTTTGTGTGTGATCAACCATGTTTTGCAAGTTCTCCATCAGTTGAGCCGACTTCGACTTCGGTGGCTCTTTCGGAGCGAGGTTTTCGCAGTGATCATTACCATAGTTGAGCCTACTACGGTCTTGGTTAGGGCCATAAGTTTGGTTATCCAGTGCATATCCTTGATTGTTTCGGAATCCTCTTTTCAAAAATCCACCTCGAGGATTCCTACTGTCTTGTCCGTAGCTAGCCTCTTGAGTACCAAACTCCGTAGCAAAGGCTTACTCTTCGCCTCCTCGAGTCTAGTTGCCATCATCATACGCAAGCTCCGATCTACACATATGAGCCCCATGCCCATAGTTTTTGCATATTCGACATACTTCGTTCAAAACAGTTGTTCCGGTGGAGCTCTTGAGGACTTGCTTCAATTCGTTGGTAAAGCACTCGAATTGATCCCCATTCCCCCTATACACAGGGGCTTCTTGAGTTGGTGAAGCTTCAGGTCCACGCCTCCTAACCATCGCTCTTGGGTCCTTGAACTGCGAACCCTTAGCAAGCCTTTCGAAAACTGCCCAGATGGCTTCTACTGTTTCCTCCCAAATATTGCCTCGGCATTGGAAATCCACCACTTGTTGGTTCTCGAAGGTTAGTCCATTGTAGAAGTGTTGGACTAGGTCAGAAAGCTCAAAACCATGGTGAGGGCACTTCTTCGTGAGATCTTGGAATCTCTCAAACGCGGTGTAGATGGTCTCATCATAGTCCTGCTTGAATCCAGTGATTTGCGCCTTTAGCGCGGTAGTCAAGGTAGCGCGGTAGTCAAGGTGTGAGGGAAGTATTTCTCCATGAAAGCTGAAAAAACCTTCTCCCAAGTGTCCAGCGAGCCTGCTGGTAGAGAACTCAACCATGACTTGGCTCTGTCGCCAAGTCCCATAGCAAAAACCTTCATCCTCAACTCATCTGTTGTTATTTCAGCTCCGGGTCGTGGGAGTTGGTTGACGAAATCATCGATATCGTGCAAGTACCCCATCACATCTTCCCTTGATAAGCCATAGAACCTCGGAAGTTGTTGGAATGCGTGGTTCTTGATTTCCAGATCTGGAGTTGCAGACGAAAGAACAATCGCCGGTCCCCTCATAAGATCCTTGGTGGGTTGAACCCATGATTTCAGTGGTCTAGCTTCTTCCATTCCGTCGATTTCCTTGAAAAGACTGTGTAGAGATTCAGAGAAATCGGTATCCTCTATTTCCTCTAGTGCACGCCTTTGAAGTAGTCACCTTCTTTGGTAGTAGACTCTGTCGATCTCAGCAATTGAATCAGCAAGTGGTGTTCCTTTAGATCGTGTATGTGGCATACACTATCTGTAACAGACTAGGAAAGCAGTATCAGAGAGAGATTAAAAAGGAAAACTAAAACTACTAGAATTAGGAATTGAGTGCTGAAAATATAAACAAATTAAACAGAAAAAAGAAGTATAGTCCCCGGCAGCGGCGCCAATTTGATGAACGCGCTGGTGTTGTGTTCCAACGCGAACGGATCAAATAAATTTGTTATTTAGCCAAAGACAATTCACAACTACAACGAAAACCGTAGTGTAGCAGTAGAATGACCTCGAGTGTCGTTCTCTAAGGACTATAACTAGCTTTATCTATTTAACTAGGAATATAAAAACAGCAGACGTAAAAGCAAAGGTTTTTCTAACAGATAATGGAGATTGGTGATAGTATGATCCTTCAAAGCATAACGGGTCAATAAACATGCGTAAATTCCGCGGTCTTGCATGGAGATCTTTGATCAATCGAATGTCCTGTTGTAATTATTAAGCACTACGAAGATAATGATACTGACAAGTCAATCTCTATTGTCCTATTGTGTTCCGTAATTATTCAACACTACGAAGATATAGATGCGCATAGGTCGACGAGGGTCCAATTGTGCATAATAATTAATACAACATACGAGAATATAGGCTGAGCCTGATCAACGAAATAAAGCAATACACAGAGTATAATGCGCGATATAGCCATTAGCATGATTATCTTCCCTTCGCTAAGAATTCACATACTACCACCAACAATAAGTTTAGCTACTCATAATAGGCATGTAATCAACAGAATTCATAGAAGAAAACATGTTGAAAGATATATAAAAATAAGTAGAATAAACTGTAAGATACAATGTTACCGAAGGTTGTCAATCTCCGAACAATTGCGATCCTACAAGCTCCAATCTGCTATGAAAAAGTGTCTCCTAAGCTACGAACACCCAGAACAGGCTCTGGGAAGTCCCTACCTAAAACTACAGAGAAAGGTGAGAGAATAGGTCTGGAAAAGTATGAATTTTGGAGAAAAACTGAGCAACTATATATAAGCTACGAAATAGTGTGGGGCAATTTACCGCCCGGGAGTAATGTTCGCGGAATTCCGTGTTTTCGACGCGTTTTTGGATTTCTTCCCCTTTTCGGACTCGGTTTCTGACTTCTAGTGGCCTTCTAACCTCCAGATTCGACCCCTAGACTCCAAATCCTATCCGGAAACGTTTAGATACTCCAAATAGGTTTCTGGAACACCAATTCCTTGTCAACTTCAATATAATTGCCCGGAAGTCCTCGTTTTTCAACCAAAACCTGTAAAATAATATTTAAAGGGAAACGTGACATTATTCTAATAAAAGGCACTAAAATATAGCTAAGTTAACATAGAGGATAGCTAAAATAGGTGAAAAAGACTCAAATGAAAGTGTAAAATACACATTCATCAGCATCACTTCGACAACTTACCGGTTCCCATAGACACTTTAGTGTAGAGTATACATCGATGGGAGTTTCCGGTGGGTACTTCCATTGTTCGGTAATCACCCTTTGAACAACTATGCGCAGTTATGGGGACGTTTCTTGATTGTCCAACAATCCGTTCCGTGGCCGTGGGATCGGCTCACACTTGCTCTAACAAGTATAACCTCCACGCATACTAGTGTCGGCTGGTTCATTCAGACCCCTACATCCGAGATGAACCTCGACTAGGGAGAGTTTGGGATAGATGATAACTCACATAGCTCCCACTATCTGTGTGATCGATCATCTATCCGAGGGGACATGTTTAATATCAATACAGACAAGAATAGAGATATGACATGTTGTATGCCTGGTGTAATATAAATATGAAAGCGATACTCAATAGTCAAACAACAAACATATATTATATTACGTTGAACTGTGTAATAGTACATATATGCCCTTAATAAGGGTTGCATGCCCTTAATAAAGACTGTCTCTAGGACATATACACTATCACCAGATCCAACGAGCAGAAAGCCTGTTAACAAATGGATTAGAGATCATCCCTCTACGGATATGATTGGTGATATTGACAAACTCCAATTGACTAGATCTAAAGTTTCTGCTACTCATGGACTTGTTGAAGAAGCAAATGTCGTAGAAGTAGAATCTTTGTTCTCTTGCTTTGTTTCAGAAATTGAACCCAAGACCATAGAAGAAGCTCTAAAGCATTCTGAATGGATCAAGGCAATGCAAGAAGAACTGGATCAATTTGAAAGAAACAAAGTCTGGAGACTTGTACCTCTTGCTGAAGGCAAGAAAGCTATTGGTACAAATTGGGTGTTCAGAAACAAGCTGAGTGAGTCTGGTGAAGTAACAAGAAATAAAGCACGTTTAGTTGATCAAGGTTACTGCCAGACTGAAGGATTGGACTATGATGAGTCTTATGTACCAGTAGCAAGATTGGATGCAATTAGACTTTTCTCGGCCTTTGATGCTCACAATGACTTCATTGTTTATCAAATGGATGTTAAAAGTGCATTCTTGAATGGTGAACTTGCTGAAGAAGTCTACTTAGAACAACCCCCTGGCTTTGAACTTCCCTCAGAATCCAAGATGGTATACAAGCTTCAGAAAGCTGTGTATGGTCTAAAGCAAGCACCAAGAGCTTGGTATCATACCTTGGCTAAGTTCTTGCTGGATAATGGTTTCAAAAAAGGTGAAGTTGACAAAACCTTGTTTACCATGAACCATGATGGTAAAATACTCTTAGTTCAGATTTATGTGGATGACATAATATTTGGATCTAAGGACAAGCAACTTTGTGATGATTTTGCCAAACTCATGACAAATAAATTTGAAATGAGTATGATGGGAAAATTGAATTATTTCCTAGGATTGCAAGTCAACCAACTCAAAGATGAAATATTCATAAATGAAGCAAAGTATGCGAAAGAAATGCTCATAAATTTTAGGATCAAAGAGGAAGAAAAACCTGAAAAGATCCCTATGAGTGTTGGTACCAAATTGGGCTATACTAAAGAAGATAAAAGTGTTGAAGAACACAAGTATAGGAAGCTCATTGGTTCCTTGTTGTATTTAACAACAAGTAGACCTGACATTCAGTATGCTGTTTGTGTGTGTGCAAGATTCCAATTTGATCCAAGAGAATCACACTACAAAAAGGCACTTAAGATACTGAAATATGTCAAAGGTACAGTCAATGTTGGATTATGGTATCCTAAAGATTCTGGACTTGAATTGGTTGGTTATTCTGATGCTGATCATGGAGGATCAACTCTTGATAGAAAACGTACCTCTGGAACTTGTCAGTTCTTGGGTACTAGATTAATATCATGGTTCAACAAGAAGCAAACCTGTGTTGCCAATTCATCTACTGAATCTGAGTGCATTGCGGCTGGTTGTTGCACAGCTCAAATCCTATGGATTCAGCAACAATTAAGAGATTATGGTATTTCTGCAAAGAAAACATCAATCTTTTGTGATAATACAAGTGTTATTGCTATCACGCAAAATCCTAAGTTCCACTCAAGGACTAAGCACATTGATATTAGACATCATTTCATTAGAGATCATGTGCAAAAGGGAGATATTGAGGTTGTAAAAGTGGGTACTGATGATCAACTTGCTGACATCTTTACCAAGCCCCTACCAGATAATAGATTCGCAATGCTAAGGTATAACCTTGGATTGATTGAATTACCTCAATAAGGGATACAATTGGCAGATTGCTGAAACAGGCATTCAGCAACGCAAAGTATTCTTACTGGAATAAAAGCTCCTTCCATTGGTTTCTTCTAAGAAATGATAAGTCACTACATGATTGCTGAAACAGGTAATCAACAAGTAATTCCTTCAAAACGGGTATTTGTTAGGAAACTTGATCACTTGCTGAGACAGGCACTCAGTAATAGAAAAACCTTAAAGATTGCTGAAACGGGCATTCAGACAATCAAAGATACTGAAACATGTATTCAAGTATCAAGGGAAAATTCTGAGACGGGAACTCAGAAAAGAGCAAACTCACTTCTCAGATTTTACCAAAAGATATCTCAAGATAAAAAGAATTTGCTGATACGGGAACTCAGAAATATCTTTTAACGTAAAGAAATATGAGATGTCTAATTAAGGGGGAACTTTCAGCAAGTAATAAGGCTAATTACACAAACTCGCTGAAAAGATTCTTGTTTATTTCAGCAAGCAATCAAATCCCATAAATCTCGGTAAAATCAATTTGTGACGTTAATCTGGCACACATAAACTCGCTAATAATCATGAAATGAAATACAATCGTGGCCATTGATTAAAAGGCGTTATTGATCTAACGGTTAACATTACAAAGAGAAAGAGTGCTATGACGGTTTTTGTTAGTGGGACACTATGCATTTAATGCAAAGGCTCCACTAACGTTGTTGATTCTCTGATTTACCCTTGCTGAGAACTTAAATCGATTGAGCTTCTTGCACATCAGAGACACTATATAAACAAGGAGTTAGAGAAAGACAAAATTCTTTAACTCACATTTCCTTTCTCTGCAAATTTTAGCCTGAATCTACTGTACCTCCGGTCAAAAAGCAAACAATCTTTTTCGTACACATTTCTCACCTATAAAAGAAATGGCACCAAAGAGACAGTCATCTAAGACATCATAGTCATCTAAGGTTGACAATGCTGGAAAAAGCACTGCTCCGGTGATAACTCCGGTGACTAACACAGCGAAAGTTGTGTTGAAAAACGATAGGATAACAGAAAAACCCATGCCTCCTGCATATCTAGACACTGCAAAGTGTGAGATGATGATGCAATGGGGTGGCTTTGCAAAAGAGAAGTATATCCGATACTTCTATGAACAAGAACTAGACGGTGACAATGAGGAGGCACTTGACTTGATCAA
Organism: Plantago ovata; assembly: GCA_028274465.1. Classification (NCBI taxonomy): domain Eukaryota; kingdom Viridiplantae; phylum Streptophyta; class Magnoliopsida; order Lamiales; family Plantaginaceae; genus Plantago; species Plantago ovata. The sequence continues at coordinate 117,251,948 of CM051455.1, read as the reverse complement.
ACAGCAAGGCCTCACTCACTTTATAACAGCTCGCCCTAAGAAAGTGAGTATGTTAGATACTATGGAGTTCTACAACAATGTAGAAATCCAGTCCCTAACTGATGGTCAAGGAGTCACTGAAAAAGTGATCTTCTCCACAGTTCAGAATGTGCAAATCGTCCTGAAATGGACTGATTTAGCAGAAATCTTTCATATTCCGACTACTGGAACTGAAGATGACATCAGTGCCACTGATGAAGAAATTGAAGCCTTCTACAGTGATGTCAGAAATGAGAAAATGAAGAAAGGAGAGATTGCTCCCGTGACTTGGACTAAGCACGTTAAGAGGAAGCATCTCTGCCATTCACTTGGTCTAGTAGCACTGCTACTAATCAAAGTCTTAGACTCCCAAGTCAGAGGAATAGACCAAGTAGGCTTGAGAAGGTGGCCGATGCTGATGCATATCTATGAGAACAAAACTGAGCTCAACTGGGCAAAGTACACTTTCAACAGACTTGTTGATTGTATTACTAAATTCAAGGTTAAGGTTGAAGACAACAAGGTCTCACCTACCTTCCAGTCATGTATGGACTAAAAATATGCTTTATTATTGAACACTTCAAGATTCAGCTGAGAAACCCATTGCCGATTAAGAAATCTGTATGCAATGTGGGAAGAGCCTTCTACAAGCAAAATGCACCTAAGCTTGCTGGCAAGAAACTTGAAAAATCTAAGAAGAAAACAGCTGCAAATGTTGTCAGCACAAGTCAGCAAGAAAGGTATACAACAGCTGCAGATGGTGCCGCCACCACTCAGCAAGAGAATGTTCCAACAACTGAAAAAGTTGTTGATGAAACTGTTGTAGATGGTGATCATGATAAGGGTACAACAGTCGTTGCTGAAAATGCAACTACTGACGCTGCTACTGAAAAGCAACTGGAGAAATCCAAGAAGAAAAAAAGAGGAAAGCCAATGATGACACTCAGACTGCAGCGTCATCAGCTAACCCCGTCCCTAAAAGAAAAAGGACAAGTAACCCAAGAAAGAAAACACTGGCTCGCAAGTCAGTACCAATTGTCCATCATCTTTCGGATGATTCTCAAGCAGTTGCTGAAACAAAAGCTCCAGTAGATGTTGACAAAGTGGTTACTGAGACCTATGTCAGCAATGTTGAAGTGTTTGCGGAAGCCTTCAACAATCAACTCAATGTTGATACATCTACTGAGAAGAGACCACAAGGCAGTGGAAATGAAATTCCTGCCTCAATCCCAGATATCTACATTGTAGATAATCTTGATGATCAGACTCTGGAACCAGTGATTGATACTGCTGCTGATATAAGAACCGCGGCACTTGCTGATGCTGCCAATACTGAAAAGATGGTTGCTGAACAAGCAACTCATCAAGTTGCTGAAGAATCAGTTGCTGAGACTGCAATGGTTCAAGTCCCAGAGGTTGCTGAAACACCACAAGAGACACTATTCGACGACGCATCCCATGATGCTGAGAATACTGGACCTAGTTCACCGAAAACATCCATTGACAAAGTTCAGCTGGTGCTGAAAGAACTAAGTCATCAAATGGAGTTGGAGATTGAAGACACTTCCAACAAATCAATCGATGTTTTCATGACAAGCAGTGAACTCAAGGGTCAATATGCCTCTGCTCAACTTGTCATTTCAGAGACAAGAGAGATTGTTGAACCCGCACAGCTTTCTCAAACAGAGCAAGAAAAGAAGTCTGCTGAAGAAACAGTCCCAGATATTGAAGAAGTTGTCGTTGCTGAAAGGACTGAATCACCACCTGTCCTTCTTCAACAGGTAGTTAACTCAACCGTAAGCAAATCTTCACTATCTGAAACTCATTCTTTTTCTAATATAATGATTTCTCTACAGACTTCTCAAGATACAAGTCAGAAGGTTGCTGAAGCCTCTGCACCAGAATCCACACCTCCTGCTCAGCAGGTAGTTAAAGTTTTTGGTAATTCAACTAAGTTTGAAAACTTAGTGCTTGTATCTAACTTAAAATTATTTCAGGATGAACAAATCAAGGATGCTTCTCATGCTCCTCAAGGAATGGAAATAGTACCAGCACAAACAAGTGTGCAACATGAGCTTGCTGAATCTCAGCAGGAAAATCATGTTCCAGCTTTGGACTCTAAAACTATTATCCAAACCTTTCCTGAACATAATTTTATTCTTTTTCAGGCTCAAAAGGAGACCACTGAAGTGGTTCACATCACTGAAGATCCGAAAGTGAGTTCTGAAGAACTTTACTCAGACTTCAAGAGAACTACCTTGTCAAGAGTTGCTAAGTCTGTCAGCAACTGGCAAAGGTACAAAAGGATGGACTTTTCTGACCTTCATCTTCATCTATCCAACGAGAAAAAGAGGATTTCTCTGCTCAAACTCGAGACCTTTGTCCACTCTATACTTCCAGAAGAAATGACATATTCTCAGCTAATGAGCTCAAATCTGATTGCTCTAATCAGAGAGAATATGAAGGCCAAATTTAAGAGTGCCTCTCCAGCTGAACAAGCTGTGATGCTCAAGGGTTCTTTTGTACCCGTGGTGGCTGATCCCCACAAAATCAATGAAGAAGAGGAAGTTACGAGTGTTTCTTTATACAAGCATCTCGAGTTGGTTATACTGACGGATGATGATGAAGAGGAAGAAGATGAGAACATTCCTACTGATCCCAGTGATGATGAAGGAAAAGATTCTAAGGATAAAAAGGACGACGATTATGACAATCAAGGTCCTAGTCCTGATGCTGGTGGACTTAAACTGACAGTTGCTGAGACTGAGAATCAAGACAATCAGCAAGCTGATCAAACACCAAGTTAGCAAGAATCCCAACCTGCTCCTGCTGAAATAAGTACTCAAGCACCTATACAAGGCGCTGATACTAAAGAAGAATACGCCAGAAAGCGCGCTGCATTGAAACATGGCAAAAGCAAGCTTTCTGATGCCGAGTTATCTTTACTCGATGCCTAGGTCACTGATCCAAACCTTGATGATGATGAAGAAATGGATGAAGATTACCAAAGAGCACTTCAAAACAGTCTCCAAATTCATGCAAGGCATACGCAGAATCTGGATATTGCTCAATCTTCAGGAGTAAAGCCTCAGGAAGTCCCCTCCCTTCCATCTACTACTGGTGAAACTCCAGTTATTGAGTCTCAAACGTTGCCCTCAGCAACTACTCAATTAAACCTTATTATTGGTGAAACTCCAGTCGTTGAGTCTGAAGCGTTGTCATCAGCAACCACTCAACCAGAAAGGAATGAAGCTGCAGATTTAGGAACCAAGGTTGCTGGCCTTGATGAATCTGACGATGAAGACGATCTTTTAGCAAATGAGGATGATCACTCAAATAAAGGTGAACCCAAAGTGGTCGAAATTCCTCCTCCTGATTATGAACATGATGTAGGAGATGACTTGAGAAGCCATTTGCTGACAAGAGATGATCAATTCGCTTCTGAGCTCAAAGTTCATTCCTTGACCCCAAACTTAGTGTCGTTCCCAAATGTGGAGGATTTCACTCCAAGAATTTTAGCACTAATGGAAGTCCACAAAGCCAGCAAAGCAGAAGATGATGCACTGCTTGCTAAGAGTCTGCTTGACATTGCAAAAATACTGGCTACTGTGCTGAAACACACTACTACTCTTACAATAGCTCAGAAGACATAAGTCTTTACCACAAAATCTATGAAGAAGATGTCAGTCAAGCACTCCGATTACAAAGTCTGCATTAGTAAAGGCTCAGACTTTCATTGAAGACAAAGTCGCAACAGAGCGCAGACATGAGGAGAATTTGGTGAGTATCAAACAAGAATTGTCAAAGCTGACCTCTGATCAGTAGGCAATTATCATGAAGTACAATAGCCTAAGTACTCTTGCTGAAAATTACAATGAGTTCTTTTCTCTGCACATTACTCCAATGATGCAATCCATGTCTAAGGGGGAAGATAAGCAAAAGAGATCTTCAAGGAAGAAAACCCCTACTGAAGCGCCACTAACAATAGAACCTCTTGCTGAAAGAGAGCAAAGTTCTAAAAGACAAGCTGAAGCAGATTCTGAGTTGAATTCAGCAAGTCCGAAAAAGAGAAAAACTTCTGCTGAAACTCATGAATACTATCACACTGAAAGTCATCAAGATCTGAATGAAGATGATGATGATGATGACAATCAGACTATAGCTCAAGCTATAAGAGCTAGACCAATAACAGCCTTAACTCCGTCTGGCCATTCAAAACATGTTTTGTGGCGCCCCAGTCTGGAATAAAAGTACTTCCTAACCGGATAACCACCCGCCTAATCCTTCGTTCAAGTGAATTCGGTTTCATCTTTCGGAAAGAAAAGGAACGGTAAAATAAAATCAATAAACACTAAAATCAGAACATATTAAACTCCATAAAACTCTTTATTTCAGCAACATAAAACATAATGAAGTTCAAACTCACTTTTACAATATCACACAAGGGCTGGATTACGGGAACATGTAATTTACATGGATTTCACACGTACAAGGAACCCGTTTTTATTCAAGCAGCTACCAAATATCTACAATATGTCACTTCCTCGTCCTCTACTTGATTACTCTGAAGAAGGAAACAATGAGAGGGTAAGTCTTTAATGACTTAGTGAGGATAGTAAACACGAACAGCAGAACAATTGTTAGTTCAAAATCAAAGGCAATCAAGGATAGAAGATATGAATAGAATCACGATAACACACATATACCAGCCGTCACCTTGTAAACTAAACCTTATACTTCCACGCGAGGAGCTACCTCGAAACACAATGACATGCCTAGGTACATGTCAAACGGGAATGTAAGATGCAGCTACCCTAACTACATCTAACTCCTGAGCAGGATCTGAATATAGAACTTTAACCAACGGTCCTTTCCGCTCGGTGGTTATACATGGCAGTCCTAGGGCCCAAAACACGTACACGGATTATATAAACACCACGATTTCTTATCACAGTTCAATAGTGAATTAGAGAAAGAATTGAGAGAACTAATTCAATATTGAACAACAAAGGATGAAGAACAAGAACAAAGGATAAGAAACGAATTGAAAGTTCGGCAAGAATCAACACGAGAACAAAAAGAACTGAATTGGTAAACGAAAGAAGTTCTGAAATGAACAAAGTTGAACAAGGAAGGGATCCTCACCTATTTCGAAGGTACTTGTGCATAAGACTCACTAACCGTACCTATACAACGAGTTGCTATTTTATTAATAAGACTGACACACATATATATCATATTAATTAACACAGAAGGTACTTTTTTATCTACTATCTATTAATTAAGAGGTACAATACTGTATTTGAAAATAACACCTCTGTAATTATTTTCAGAAAGCTACAGTTCCATTTTTTTAGTGTTATAAAAAGTTCAACAGAGGTTCATTTAATGAGACAGAAACTAAATTCTAGCAAAACGACAAACTGTAGTAAAACGACAAATCTTATAACCGCAATAAAACAACAAACTGTATGACTGCAACAAAAGACAGGACTGTAACAGAAACGACAAAACTTCATATTCGCAACATAACAGTTTCTGTGTGCATTTGGCCTAAAGAAATACAGATTATAGCAAAGTATATCATTTCAACATCTCAAATCTTGATCAATATCATAAATAATAACATAAATCTATAGAGAAAGAAACATAGACGAATTACAGTAATTAAAACATGAATAGATAAATTACCTCTTATTCTTCTGCTTACAGGCTCAAACGCTAACTCCCTCTCCTAAGAACTAACTGAATTTACGAATTGAAACTGAGATTGAATCGAGAGTGATGGTTTTGAGTTGAGGATGAGTGGGCTATTTATAGAGATCGATGAATACCCATGATTGGTCGAATAAAACGGCCAGAGATGACAACACCGGGAATGAAAACACCTGGATTTCTTCTCGATGATAAGCGATGAGTTGTTTCTTCATCGATAAGAATACCGTCTTGGCAGTACACTTGGATTCATTATCCATCGTCGAATTTATCAATCTGGCGACCTGCTTTGGTTTCACGAAGAGAAGAAACACAAAAGATGATGATTGGTTGAGGTGAAATGGTTTGGATTGGCAAAGAAGCACATATCGATCAAGTCTCTGATCTTTGGATTTGGATGAATAAATGAATGGCTGAAAATAGGTTGAAATATGATGGACCGATCAATCTTAATCCCAAAACTAGAAAAATTGCACCTTTTCTTGTAAATTAAAAAACTAGGGCCTATAAAATTAATTTCATGCAATCTAGTACTATAAGTTTACTTGAACTCTTAAATGCACCACTTTACGTCAAATAATACGTACTAGTTTCTTTTTGACATTTTCTAGATATTTCTAATAATAAAATACTCATGTAAAATATAATTCGAAATTAGAGCATATAAATTTCAAATTTCAAACGTAGATAAATTAAGTAAATTATGCGGTTGGTTAAGGCAGGGCGTCACATGTTTCTTCTGACTCAAGATCTTCAGCAAGAGATCAAGAAAATGCAAAGTCAAGAAGAAGAAGGCAAAGACAGGAAGAAAAGAGGCTTGCCAACATTGCCATTGGCTCCGGCATTGAGTACACAAAGACCAGCAATGAGGAAACTACTCAGAATTTGATCATAAATGTTCATGGTTGTTGGATCTTAAACCTGGAAGACTTGCTGGTAAATGATTTCTTTCCAACAGCTGTACTGAATCAAATGTACACTTGGATTGATCTCAAGGTGAAAAGAAAAGAAAGGGATCCTCCTTCCCTACCAAGAAACATAGCTGGGAGATGGCTGAATCTGGAAGTCTTGGTAAGAAGAACTTCAATTGGTAAGACCATAAAACAAGAACCAGAATTGATAAAACCAATTGGTGTTGCCTATTACTTTGACCCTATAACCAAGAAATCAAATAAGAAACTTGGATTGATTCCTTATGAGTATTTCTATCTCACTGCTAAGGATCAAGAAGAAGATCTTCTCTAGTTAAGGAAGATTCATGCTAAAAGCATTTCAGATACACAACTTCTCCATGCCAGCAATTGGGGCATGCACTTTTGGGTGTTTCACTACAAGGAAATGAATGTTGAAAAACATCATCACACTGCCTGCAAGAATGCAAGGATTCTTCAACTCCAAGTCCGTAAGCTACTTGAAGATTACGCAAAGGACTGTGTTGAATTTACTGCACTTGCTGAGAAGAGTGTAAGGGAGATTCTGAGAAAATCTTCTGCTGAAAGAGCTTAAGTCCCTGTAAAAGCTTTGTTTAGTTTTGTTTGCTGATTTTGTGTAGTTATCTCTGAACTTTCTTGTAAACTTACTGAAAGATAACTATCAGCAATGAAGCTTTTGACTCTTATTGGTTTTTGATTATGCAATCTACTTATGCTTACTGTTTAATTATTCAAGTATGCTTGCATTAATCAACTTTTTCAACATCAGAAACCTCTAAAAGGGTAACAATTAATTTATCCATGGATTGCTAACATCAAAAAGGGGGAAATTTGTTAGGAAACTTGTAATTTTGATGAGCAATTAACCATGCTAAATTAAGGAAAGTCCAGTAACTAGTACTCTTAAGGTCCATAGGAATTTAGAATTTTAAGGACATTGTGAAAGAGGAACGTTTTCTGAAGACTTAGAGTAGGTGCTAGATAGGTTAGTTTTACCGCTTATGATGTATCTTGTTTTCTGAAAAGAAAAACAACCTATTGAAGCATTTGCTGATGATGTACTTTGTTTACACAAACAAACTATTGAAGCATTTAGAACCGTTCAGAAACTTGAAGATTTCGAAGAACTGAAGACTAGAAAATTTCTGAAGACTGGTATCTACAAAGGCACATGTTTCTCAGAAAGTGGAAACTTCAGCAACAGCTTGCATAAGTGAAAATCTAAACGACAGAGTAGGTTGTGCTTGTTGAAACTGAGACTGACCACTTGCTGATGAACATATGTGACCTCCTTGCTGATAGTACTTGCATTTGCGCTCCAACGTTCATGTTTGAATCTCATTCAAATGAACATTAAATGCAAAGCATGCACGTGAAGGACATGAAGACTAGAAGAGAAATAAAGGAAGCTGCTGAAAGTACAAAAGCAAGATAGTGACATCTTATGGAACAAAAGCCTTAGAATTTGAAATTCAAACGGCTCCCTTGATTCACTATAAATAGAGGTCATCCGACAAAGAGTTGAAGTGTGTCAACAACGTGATCAAACTCTCACTTGTGCTTAAACTCACATACCCTTCAAACACTCTTCACTGCCATTGATCCGTTCCAAGACTTAAAGCTTGAAAAAGCTACTTGTGAAGAAGTAGAACATACACGGCTAAGAAATTAGTTAAGTGTTCTTTCTTTCGAACAAGAACAAGTCTTGACACCAGAAATAATCAAACTTGTTTACTGCAAAGTATTCAAAGTTTTGTTTCTTAGATTACTTGTTGTAGCTGAATAAGTTATAATCAAGTTATCTCATCCCAAACCTCTCTAACTGAAAATACACCCTTTCAGGCGTGAAATTCAGGGGGAACTTAATCGAGCATAGTGTTGCTGATTAAAAGTCCCAAAGTTTGGTGGAGAACAAGGTTTCGTTCTCTAGTTAGGTTGGAAACGAAGCAAGTGTGCTTTGGTTTCTGTTTGAATCGCTCTAGATAGGTGTTGTAAGGAACCTCAAACTTGTTTTAGTGGATTCAGTCCTAGAAAGGACAAAGTGGATTAGTTGAGAGATTACGCCACTCTCAGATACCACTATAAAAGTGTTTGTGTGATTTACTTACTGCATTTAGTTTTCAGCAAAGCATATCTTTCTGTACACAGTCACTCTGTTCACTTGCTGAAACTATCACTTACTGACAAAGCACTTATTGTATCAAAGACTTCCGCTCTCTAATTTTAAGTATCAGCAAAACTCGTTACTGAAAAGTAACTTGCCCTTGCTGAGAAAGTTAAGTATCAGCAAACTCATTACTGAAAAGTAATAAGTCCTTCCTGAGAAAGTTTTTAAACGACGAAAGTTTGAAAAGACTATTCACCCCCCCCCCCCCTAGTCTTTTCTTGTTGTTTAAAGGGACCAACAGAGTTCATTGTTTAGGCCATTTTCTTTTCAACACCATTAAACGTGTGCATGATTATTTTTTACTTACATAATACGATGACTTAGGAAGCCACCGTACTCGTCATCTAGAGCTTGTGGTAGATTCCAATGGAAAAGGGTTACAAAAGGTTGAATGCCCGTAAAATGTGTTATTCACAAGATTAGTCACTTGAAATTTCAAGTGGTACTTCTATATCTTCTTCAGCACCAAGGATCTCAGACCTTCTCTTTACGGATGATACTTTGCTGTTTTGTAATGCTACCTCTGAGTCGTCTCAGGAGATTAGTAGCATTCTCGATAGATATGCTCTAGCTTCGGGTCAGGTTATTAATGTGGATAAGTCTACGGCGGTGTTTAGCAGAAACACTAATAGGGCAAAGATTGAGGAGATTCGTGACTTTCTGCCTGTTAGAGTAGTTGAGAAGCACGAGAAGTATTTAGGTTTACCAACGGAGATGGGTAGATCTATGCGGGAGGTTTTCGGTTGGCTGAGGGAGAGGGTGTGGAAGAAAGTACAAGGGTATGGGAATAAATCATTTTCGAGAGCGGGAAAGGAAGTTTTAATCAAGTCGGTCCTCCAAGCGATACCTACTTACGTAATGGGTTGTTGTAAATTGCCAGATTATTTGCTGAGGGAGATTGAGTCTATAATTGCTAGATTTTGTGGGGTAGTGGAACGGAGAGGAAAATCCATTGGATTAATTGGCATAAAATGTGTGATAGTAAAAGAGATGGGGGTATGGGTTTTCGGAATCTTCGTTCTTTCAATTTGCTATGTTAGGGAAGAAATTTGGCGTATTATTCAATTTCCAGATTCTCTTCTAAGTAGGGTGTTTAAAGCAAAATTTTCCCGAATTGTGATGTGTAGAAGCGGTGCCTAATTAGAATGCATCCTACACTTGGAAGAGTGTGTGTTCAGCTTTAAATATGGTGAAAGCTGGTGTGCGTTGGAGGATAGGGAATGGCAGAAGTGTTGGGGTGTGGGAGGATAATTGGATTTCTCGAGATTTTAATCAGAAACCTTCAACACCTGATATAATGGGACTTGGTAACATTGCAGTTTCGAATTTTATTCAAGTGGGGGGTGTGATGAACGAGATTGTCAGACTCAATTAATCAAATAAATTTGTTTTTAGCCAAAGGCAACTCACAACTACAACGAAAACCTAGGCACGTAGTGTAGAAGTAAAATAACCTCGAGTGTCGATCTCTAAGGACTATAACTAGCTTTATCTAATTTAACTTAAACTATAAATCAGGAATCAAGCAAAGCACAGATTTTTCTTATCAATATGATGGAAGTTAGTGATAGTATGATCAATCAAAGCAACGGGTAATAATCATGCATGAAGTACTTGAAGTTTGTATAGAAATCTATGATCGTGAATTGTCCTATGTGTTCCTTTCAATTCAACACTACGAAGATAGATGGCTTAGATAGATCAAAGAAATAAAACAATAAATCAAGTCTTAAACGCGCTAAGCCACTCATGCATAATTAAGAACCCTAGTTATGAATTCACATACTATCACCAACCTTAGATTTAGCTACTCATGTATAAATCGCAATCAACAAGCATAATCAAATCAAGAATCAATGAAAACATGTTGAATTGAATAAACAAAAGCAGTAAAATCGTGAGATACAAGTTACCAACGAAGGTTGTCAATCTCCGATGAATTGCTAACTCACAAGCAAGAATCGAGAATCAAAGATGTCCAATTTCTATGCTTAAGCTTCCAAATCAATAAGAAAAAGAGTCCTTTATGCTAATAATTCCCAGAACAGGCTCTGGAGAATTTGTCTCTCAAAATAAGGTGAAAAGGTATGAAAAACGAACTAAATTGGCGAAACTATATATAGTTGTCGAAATCTCCCGGGCGAATCGCCCCCGGTGCCAGGCGAATCGCCCGGCATCCCGGGCGAACCGCCCGGGACCGGCAGAGTCGGTGGACAACGAGTTTTTGAGTTGGTTTCCTTTTTGGACTCGATTTTACCTTCTAGTGACCTTTAAGCCGTGAAACTCGTCCCCTAGGCCTCAAATCTCATCCGGAACCTTCTAGATACACCACGAATGTCCTTGAAACACCAAAACTTCATCCTCTTCATCAATATTGCCCATAAAAATACATTTTTTTACCTAAAACCTGAAAAATGCAAAGAAAAGGGAAACGTGACACTATTCTAATAAAATGCACTAAAATATAAGCTAAATTAACCTATAGGATAGGTAAATTGGTGAAAAAGACTCGAATGAAAGTGTAAAATACACGTTCATCAGGGTGGTAGTTGGGATGAGGTTTTACTAAATGGGGTCTTCTGAGATGATGATGTTGAACATATTTTGAGGATCCCATTGGTTTCTGATGCGGTGGAGGATACGAGGGTCTGGCACTATTCCAAATCAGGGCTCTATTCTGTTAGGAGTGCGTACCATCTCTCATGACAAATTGCTTTGGCGGAGCAGAATCGTGTTCGTGGGGAAAGTAGTATGCTGCAGGCTGTAAACTGGTCCTGGGTTTGGGGGTTGAAGGTTCCAAACAAGATTAAAATATTCTTGTGGCGTTTGTTAAACGATTCCTTACCTGTCCAAAATAACTTGTTACGTCGTGGCATAGTGTCTGTTTCATGTTGTCCTATTTGTCAAGCGGAGCCGGAATCTGCAGCACACTTATTCCAATCATGTCATTATGCACGGGTCTGTTGGGCGTTGTCTGGTTTGCCTAATTCTTTGTTTATGACATATGTTGCAGATCCTTATCAATGGGTGGCAATTGTGCGCACTAAAGCTAGGTGTGCAGAATTCGAGTTGTTCGTTCTTTGTGTTGGCAGCTGTGGAGTAATAGGAACCAAGTGGTGCATGAGGCAAGATCATATGAGCCTTTGTACTCTGTCCAGTTCGTGCAAGATATGCTCCAGCAGTTTCATGCAGCGCAGCAGCATTTTAGCAGCACTCAACCACCAGCTACAACTTAGACTTGGAGTAGGCCGCCGGATGGGGTGTATAAGGTTAACTTTGATGCTTCTGTTTGTGCCCAATAATCTGTTTGCAGACTGGCATATGTTATTCGTGACTGGGGTGGACAAGTCGTGGCCTGGGGTTCCAAATCTACATCTCAATGCTTCTCACCAGAAGTAGCAGAAGCTCAGGCAGCATTATGGGGGGTGAGACAAGATGTTCAATTAAATCTTCAACAATTCATATTGGAAGGAGATTGTTTATCTGTCATCTCTCAACTCCAACAGCAAGTCCATGAATTCTCAATAGTGGGCACTATTTTGCAAGAAATTTTCACTATCACCTCGGACATTTTGATTAGTTTTTCTCATGTTTTATGCACATGTAATAAATTTGCTCATTCATTAGCTTTTGATGTAGTAGGTGATTGTGAGGGTGTGTCTAATCCTCCTGTTGTGAACCTAGATGATGTTTGATTTGCAAGTGATCAATATATGATCTTTTCCTAAATAAAAAAAGAAAAAAAAAAGGAAATTTCAAGTGGTATCAATATAAAATTAATTACTTTAAATAATTCATTTATTGTTTACCACTAGTTGATGTACAAGTAGCATACCATTATTAAGGCGTTCATTTATGAGATTGTTATAGTACTCAATTACTTTTTCATTCACTCCTCCACTTAATTTTCCACCTGTATATATTAAACAAATAAATGTCATAACTAGAAAGAAGTACTCCAAAAATTATCCATTTCAGATAATTTTACAGTCATCATCTAAATAAAATGTATCTTACTTGGTAAAATTCTTGGTCATGAGATTGAGAATCTATATGCATCTGCATTCATTTGCTTCAACAATTTCACGTTTGTCTATATCACACCCAATAAATATACGATAAACATTTAGTCCTGATGCATAAAAAAAAGGTAGCACCAATAAAGAAAACTAATCCATGCATAAAATAGCAACGCACCTTGTAGAGATGATAGGAGTTGCATGCCACATCACCATCTCCTCGTTCACGTATTTTCTATGTTATTTTAGAAACAATCAATGTAGGTGTTTATTTATATTGCATTATAAAGAGTTATTTGATATTTTAAATGCAATTATATTGTTTAGTAGGTGTTTATTTATATTGCATTATAACGACGAGCTGCTCGAGACGCTCCACTTCCTCACGGGAAGCACGCGTCACCTCCAGGATTGTTGACGACATCGATTCGAGCTCGTGTTGCTCTGCTTCTTCTTCTTCTTCTCGTTATGCCTCTGTGTATTTGTCAGATGCTCCAATTTCGATTTCTGGAGAGGGGAATTATCAGAACTCAGAAGGGGGTTATTTTTTTGGGGAAAATTAGATTTTATTAACTTTAATAAGGGAGCTCTTTTAAAATTATGATATTTTTCGAACTATATTATTATATTCCATGTATTATCTAGAAGTACTATAAAAAGAATGCGAATACAATTTTTTTTAAAATATACATCAAGCTAGGTATTGAAATCTAGAGGGGTCAACCCAAGTTAATAGATAAGAGCAGACTTTAGTCTTTACCGGACTCTCATAATGGGCTCCTATTCCATATTTGAGCCCAAACCTCAAAACCCATCAAACTTCAGGACTCTCATAATTTCTGGGCCCACACAAATGGAAACCTATTCCTGGGGGCATCGTATATTTCTTGTCATATTTGTACGCCCCGAAACCTGCGTACAAGATTTTGGCACGGTAAAGTGAATGTTTCCCTCCAATTTTCCATTACCCCTTTATCAGATTGTGTTCATTGTCTTACCTATGGATTAATTTCCTCCTGAAGCTCCCGCACCATCTCTCAACTAAATTTTGGTAAGTTTCTTCCCTGTTGATTTCTTGGGTATGAATCTCTTCATTTTATTTGTTATGGATCCAAGTTCATACAGAATTATTATGGTTTATATTGATACGTTCAGTCTTGTTCTCTTCAATCTAGTATGTTTATGTTTTGGGTTATTTACTAGTGTTGCCTGTAGTGCTTTCTATCATGTTGATTGTGTATAAAGGATTGTGTGCAATCTAAATTCACCCATTTGATACCTTGATGCAGTGTGTAAATTTCAATTTATTGTGATTTGTGCAATACTCTCCTCTTAATCTTTGCTTTGTTGCTAGTTACTAGAACGCCTATTACATGTTTGATGAAATTCTTAGATAACTATGTGTGTGTAGATTGATTTCAAGAAGTGTTTTCCTATTCAACATGTTCAAAAGTGAAACTGTATGTTGTTGATTCTCGAAACCGACTACGATCTATAAGATAGATGAGTTATGATCTGTTTTAACACCTTCATTGTGAACGTAGAAATGGATATTGAGCTGGATAATGAAATGGACTTTACCTCTTTGTTGCAACATGGCACACAAGTACCTATGGAGGATTGCAACTCTAAGAAAATGCATGCTGCTAAAGAAGCTGATAAACGTGGAAGGAACTTTGATGAGGGGGAAGATAAGTTACTCGTATCAGCTTGGTTAAATACTAGCTTGGATCCAATAAATGAAAATAACATGAAAGGAGATCGCTTTTGGAGAAGAATTGAAAAGTACTATATGGAAGGAAAAAATGAGGATTGGAAACAACGTACTCGTAGCTCTTTAAGCCATCGTTGGGGTGTCATCCAAAAAGCTTTCAATAAGTTTAGTGGTTTCTTAGATCAAGTTGAAGACCTAAAAAGAAGCGGTGCTTCAAACGAAGATAATATAAGTATAGTACAAGTTGATGTTTGTCGTTTTTACTTCAATGACTCTTGTATGTGATATAAAGCATGTTGATCATATTCACAGATTCAAGAAGCACGAAGATTGGATTCTTCTCTCTGTAAGGGCTCCTTCCGTTTTGATCATTGCTGGGATATCTTGAAGGATGAAGAGAAATGGAGGAAACGTGATAATGCATCTGGTATTAAAAGAAAATTTCCTCAATCATCTCATAATGAAAGTCCAGAAGTTGTTACGGTAGATGTTAATGTAGGAGCAAGTGGCTCTCAAAGACCTATTGGGCGGAAATGTGCAAAGGAAAATAAGAAACTAGGAAAGAGCATTCGTAGTGAGGTTTCATCTGGTTTTGTGAGTGTCTTAACAGAGCTTAAGGATGAGAAGCAAAAACTCCACGCTAAGAAAATTGAGAAAATTAACATAGCCAACAAAAAGAAAACCGAGTTTCTTCAAATTTAGAAATCACAACTCCTTCAAGCTGAAGAAGCGAATCGGATTGAGAATGAGAAGCTTAAATTGGAGCAAGATAGAGAAGATGCAAGCATCATGATGATGGACGTGAGTTTAAGGGATCCCCAACAGGCAGAGTACTTCCAATGCGCCGTTCAGAGATCATAGCAAGAAAATATGGGAGTTTTTAATGTAGGTGTTGGTTCTCATCTCATGTCTGCATTGTAGTTTGTGCTTTTTGATATACAGTTTGTGTCTTTCTCACACAAGCCAATTCCAGAAGTAGAAATGTGTTAATCATCCTCTTTTGTGACTATTAATGTTAGGATGCGTTTGTTAGTTCATTGGTTTGTGTTTGATCGTAAGATGTAAGATATAACATGTATGACATTCGAGGCTAGTATTAATTTGTAGTTGTGTTGTTCTTGAACACTAAAATACAAGCATGACCTGAAGGATTTTCTTTAATATTGGCATGTGTTGCTCACATAATCATGAGGTTTTCATAATGTTTTATTCTTTCTTTGTTTGCTGGTTTCGAATAATTGACTGTGTATATTGTTAAGTAATGTATCTTGTCATTTTTCAACATTTCTTTCTCTCCTACACAAGAGTGATATTTGTGTGTAAATCTGACTTTGCTCAGTAAGAATCAAAATTAATGGCATATATCGTTAGAAAGCCACATGAGTCTAGTTTCTAAAAAATGTAAAATATAATTTTTTGGATTTTTTGGTAAAGAGATATGCACAATTCACTGAAAGAGGGCAGCCAGCTCAAACTATGAAACACTCTTGCACAAGAGTGATATTTGTGTGTAAATCTGACTTTCCTCGGTAAGAATCAAGATTAATGGCATATATAGTTGGAAAGACACAGGAGTATGGTTTCTAAAACATATAAAATATAATTTTTTGGAGTTTTTGGTAAAGAGATATGCACAATTCACTGAAAGAGGTCAGCCAGCTCAAACTGTGAAACACTCCTGCACAAGAGTGATATTTGTGGGTAAATCTGACTTTCCTCGGTAAGAATCAAGATTAATGCCATATATAGTTGGAAATCCATAGGATTCTAGTTTCTAAAACATGTAAAATATATTTTTTTGGAGTTTTTGGTAAAGAGATATGCACAATTAACTGAAAGAGGGCAACTAGCTCAAACTGTGAAACACTCCTGCACAAGAGTGATATTTGTGTGTAAATTTGAATTTCCTCGGTAAGAATAAAGATTGATGGAATATATCGTTAGAAAGCCACAATAGTCTAGTTTCTAAAACATGTATAATATAATTTTTTGGAGTTTTTGGTAAAGATATATGCACAATTCACTGAAAGAGGGCAGCCTACTAAACATGTGAAACACTCCTACACAAGAGCAACAATCATGCATTTATCTTACTTAACAAAGTAGGTTTCAGGATTCATGGTACATACAGTCATAATCAAAAGAGATATAGATTCTATTCGTAATAAAAAGTTACATATAAGAGTCGATAACTTTTCACCAAAAGAGAAGGAAACAAAATTCATAAAACAACATCAACACTTCTATGATTTGCTGTAAATTTCCCACAGGTGTTCAACAAGATCTTCTTGGAGTTGAGTATGAACATGAGCATCTTTGATGTCTCTGTTGCGTTGGATGAAGTCCTGGATATCATGTGTTTTTGGTAAAACCACAGGTTCCGGTGGACCTTCAGGATCTTGATCATACTCCAAATCAGCTGCATTTAAGTATAAACCTCTTTTATCTTCAACAATCATATTATGCATTATAATGCATGCCATCATTATCTTCTTCAGGTCAAGTTCATTGAAATAACGTGCAGGTCCATGAATAATTGCAAATCTTGATTGTAGAATTCCAAATGCTCGCTCAACATCCTTCCTTAAGGCTTCATGAACTTTTGAAAAATATTGCCTCTTCACTCCTACTGGTGCCGGGATGGTTTTGACAAAAGCAGCCCATTTAGGATAAATACCATCAGCAAGATAATATCCCATATCATAGTCATGACCATTAATAGAGAACTTCACTGGAGCACCGTGTCTTTCCACAAGTTCATTTATTAAAGAAGGTCTTTGTAACACATTAATATCATTATGAGATCCCGGTAAACCAGAGAAGGCATTCCATATCCATGTATCAGAAGATGCAATAGCTTCCAAAATAATTGTTGGCTTACGATGTCGACCGGAGTACATTCCAGACCATTGAGTTGGACAATTCTTCCACTCAAAATGCATGCACTCAACACTTCCCAACATGCCAAGAGTTCCACGCCTCTCGCCTTCTACAAGTAATCTGTTAATGTCACCTCCATTTGGTCTTCTTAGGTACTGATTGCCAAAAACAGCTACAATGGCTTTGACAAAATTTTTCATACTCTTCGTTGCCGTGGATTCAGAGATTTGAAGGTATTCATCAAACAAGTCACCTGTGACTCCATAAGCAAGCATTCTAAACGCAGCTGTTATCTTTTGCAGCGAAGATAATCCTAGCCTCCCAAAATTGTTACGCTTTTGAACAAAGTAAGACCACCTGCATTTGTTACGAGGCTAAGGCTAAGGTTAAAGGGCTTAAATTGGCCTTAGCCGCGTTTAAGCAGTTTTTGCCCGCATCAGTCACTCCTTAAACGCGGCTAAGGCAAGGCTAAGCCCTGCCACGTCATCTTTTTTTTTTGGGTAAAGAAGAATGAAGATTTGTTGTAAAGAATTTTATATGAAATCAAGTTTATAGATGGAAATCACGAGTATATTACATTAAGTTTTACCGAATTTGAAACACACAATATTACAACAAAATCTGCTTAATTGAAAACAAACAATTGAAACTGAAAACAAACAACTGACACTACAAGAAAAACAGAAACTAGTGACGTAAATTAGCGACGCATGGTTATTTTAGCGACCCATAGCCCATGCGTCGCTAATTTTAGCAACCCATAGCCCATGCGTCGCTAATTTAGCGACCAAAGCTTAAGGGTCGCTAATTAGCGACGCATGGGCTATGGGTCACTAAAATTAGTGACGCATGGGCTATGGGTCGCTAAAATTAGCGACGCATGGGCTATGGGTCGCAAAAACTGCATAATTTTCAGGTGGGTCTCCTCACATTCAACTGGAGCTATAGGTCTCATCTGTTATCGGATTGGTGCGTATAACCTACCGTTGGATACCTCGTTGAGTTATCTATGCGTGGACGTTGATTTGAGGTTGATTCAATATCGTAAGTAGGAGTTATGGATGAAATAGATAGACTGCACTAATCTTGCACACTTGAACGACTCCAAAACCTTTATTCGAACTTCTGAATATGTGCTTCTAAGGTAAGTCTAAGTTTTTCCCAAATGAACTTCTTGGCTTAAATCGAACTACGGTCACTCACGAATATATCCATGGAGATCGAGAAACTTCAACAAGATCACTTTGCAGCGTTTTAAGCTCAAAATCACAGTTTCGTACCTAAGTGCTTGAAACATGAAAAACATCAAAACGTGACACTATTCTACAAAACTAAAAGAAAAAAACACTTAAGAAATAAGTAGTGGACAAAGAATATAAAATAACACCAAAACTGAAGTCCGTAACTAAGTAACCCCAACCGTTCAAAAATAAACTATTAGTGTCTAAGTAACTCAACCATTAAGAAAAAAAAAATTAAAATTTGGTGACCTATTCCTTAGATAGTCCACTTAGTAATTGAGATATCTCAAACCGTATGAAGATATAAACGGTTTATAAATATAAACATATGGAAGTGACTATGAAGAGCAACAACTATATATTATCTAGAACTTATACAAGAATTATCACAAGTATTGGTAGCCGAGCGGTAAGGGTGTTGGGTTAGTAAGGTGTTGGGTAAGGATGTCCTAGGTAGCGACCAAGCATTTAGCGACGCATTTTCTATGCGTCGCTAAGGCGTTTAGCGACGCATGGGGAGCAGTTTAGTGACGCATGGGAGCGTCACTAAACTGCGTTTTTCTTGTAGTGTGAAACAATTGAAAATGCAAACAACATTCTAATGGAAACTAAAGCTTCATCCTCCAAATGTGTTCAACCAAGTCATGTTTGAGTGCGTCATGCTGGATGTAACTCTCCATCATCCTTTGATTCTTCCTGTAATCAATAATATCATTCAGAACAGATGGACGTGTTGTGATTGTCACGTCCTTAAGGATGTCCGCGTTGTACTCCAATGTGCCTTGGTCGTACTCCTTAAGCTATTCTTCGATTGCTTGGTCGTAGTTTAAGTAATTGTCGCTCTCATCCTCGACTATCATGTTGTGAAGTACGATGCAACAATCCATGATCTGTTGGAGCTGTAGCCTGCTATGTGGAAGGGCCAGATGCTTGATAATATGAAACTGAGCTTGCATAACTCCAAAAGCAAGTTCCACATCTTTCCGGCAAGATTCTTGGCGCGTGCTGAACTTCTTTAGTTTGTGAGTCACATGATTGGGCAGATGCCATCGACTAGGTAGTAAGGGATGTTATACTCACGACCATTGATCTTAAAGTGCACTTCAGGTGACACACCGTTGAAGAGATCGTTGAACAAATGTGAGCGTTCAAGCACTGTCCTATCATTGAGTTTTCCAAAAAGGCCAAATAATGAATGCCAGATCCAAGTATCTTAGGATGCAACAGCTTCGAGAACAAGAGTGGGCTTTCCGCTCCTACTTTGGAATTGACCGGCCCACGCCTTTGGACAGTTCTTCCACTCCCTGTGCATACAATCGACACTTCCAATCATCCTAGGGAAGCCTCTCCTCTCGTCGATTGCAAGAAGCCTTCTCAAATCATTTTCAGTAGGCTTCCGCATGTACTCTGGTCCAAAGCGTTGTACGACCGTGATACAGAAACGATTAAGACATTTAATAGTCGTGCTTTCACCCATTCTGCAATACTCATCAACTGCGTCTGCGCAAAGCCCATAGGCTATCATTTTCATGACTACGGTCATCTTTTGGTAAGGGTTTAAACTCGGTTTACCAGCCGCATTGACGTTGTTGTGGGAGTAGGTGTCCGTCTCCATCACACCGACCATCACTCTGTCGAACAATTCCCTCCTCATTCGGAATCTCCGTATGAACGAGGTTGCGTAGCAAGCGTTTGGTGCGAAGTAGTCACCGTACATTTGCACTCCCCGTTCTACTCTTCTCCTATCAATGTACGCACGTTTCTTCTTTTCTTTTTGTGGCTTCTTTGATTGTTCTTCATACTGCATGGATTGTTCGATCATGCTTGGCAAGTTTTGGATGAAATGTTTTTCCATTACTTTGTAGTTCGAGGACGAACACCATCATTGAATTGTAGGTTGAATTGTGGATAGAATTCTGGGTAGATTTTTGCAGTAAAGTTTTGGAGGAAGCTATCGGTGGATGATGATGATGATGAAGACATGATTATCTTTCTACAGTGGAAGTGGTTGTGGATGCAATTGAATTGTGTCGGTTGGTGTGTCTGATTGTAAGTTCAGTGGTTGTCTTAAATAGAGAAAGTCAGCTGGCAAATTCAAAATTCAAATTCAAATTAAAGACAAGATTACCGAAAAATTCAAATTCAAATTAAAGATCAGATTCCCGATAAATTCAAATTTAAATTAAAGATCAGATTCCCGAAAAATTCAAATTCAAATTAAAGATAAGAACCGACAAATTCAATTTCAAATTAAAGCTAAGATTCCCGACAAATTCAAATTCAAATTAAAGATCAGACTAACAAATTCAAATTTAAATTTCAAATTTCAAACAACACACTGATTTTGTTACAACGGACATTTGTCACGGAAAGGAGATACAAGCACACCACATTTGGACATGAAATTGAAATACAAACAAGGCACACATGCGTTAAAGTAAAATAAAAGCAAACCACCATTTCTACCTACTGTTCAGGAAACAACTCTATTTTAAGACTGTTGTACACTAGCTGCTCATCAGGCGTTAAATCATGGACGTCCTTTTTTGCTAGAAGTTTGGTATACATCTTCATCTTCTTGACACGTAGCTCTTCATCTTGTCTCTTTTCCTGTTTCTCGGTCATCTCCTGGAAATAGAGAAACTTCTGTTGGTCAAGCTCAACTGAAGTCGGATATGTCATGGTGAACCGTGATATTTCTTCGCTCATCGGGCTTGAGCTAGACTTTCCCTTTCTAGCCAACCTCTTGGCCACGTCACGTCCCATGGGACGTTTCTCCGGGGAGGTCACGACAAATGAACGTTTTCTCCCACCACTACTACCAGCACCCGCAGATGCCATTGGCTCGTCTTCTCCCCCGTTACCACCACCACCAGCATCTGCAGCGGCCTCTGCCTCCCGCTTCTTCTTCACATAATCTTCCCAGTTCGAGTAATCTTCATGCTCCGGGTACACTTTCATGACATTCCATTGCTCCAAATATGTGAACGCCTCTCCATTCTTTTCTTTGTAGAAATCCTGAGCTAGATCCAGTATCTGTTGATCGTTGTAGTTACCACTACGAGTACCAAGGAACTTTTTTGCTCTTTCGTAGAAGATAACCCACACAACTATATGCTTTTTCCGCAACACCAATCTCACCCAGAGTGAGTCCTTGGTGCGCACATTCAGATCAGGATACATCCCATCCTCACGGGCTAGCTTTTTCATATTTTTCGTGTACCTTCTTGAAGATCGACTTGATGTCTTGATTCGTGCCGACGATTGGGCACTGGCAAACCTCCGCGTAACAACTCAGAATGACCGTGTCCTCATTAGTGTTGAAGTTGTTTCTCTTCGAACCACCACCACCACCAACATTTTTAGCGGCTTTCAATTTTCCTTTGCCACGACCGGATGTTCTTTCTTCGGCCACAGGCGACTCCGGCTGGGTCTCACGAACAATCTCAGGGTACGACTGAGAATCATAAAACATGGGTGTTTTGTGAGGGTGGACTTTTGTAATAAGGAACGTAAGGAGCTTCAGACGGGTTTTGAAAAAGAGCTCGGTTAGGTGGGGGGAGGGGGTCGGACCAAACATCTCAGCCATGATATTATCGTATCGTTGAGGATCGTGGATTCTCAAGTATTCCAGACAGCGTTGTTGCTCGGTGGGATTCATTTTGGTGGATGGGAAAAATAGAATGGAAAGGATTTTGGAGTGTTTTTTGGAAACTATGCGAGATCTTCTCATTACGACTCCAAAAAGTTCAAAACAATACAATAAGGCCGAGAACACTGTCCAGGCCACTCCAGTTCCCTACGATCGACTAAAGAGCAATAAAAAATAATACATCAAAGTAATCAAAGTATTTAGCCAAAAATAAGTCTGTAGACCAGTTCCTTCAGTTTTGGGTATAGCAGACTTCGTTGCACAACACACTAAATCACAGCAGCGCCTATAGCAGCAGTATTGATCGGCTTCTGCTGGAAGCAAAACGCATTCCTAGCCTGTCGAATCGCATAGGTACATTTTGCTAGTATGCCCTTCAACAAGCAAGCCTTCCATCGTGTTCCTTTGGTACGCTTATTCAGCTCACGGATTCCACCATTCCAATCAGTCCAGGAGAAACTCATTTTAATCCATAGCATGATTTGGTTAAATATGGGGGTAGTACCCGAGCAAGCAAAGAACATGTGTTCAATAGTCTCGTCCCGCCCCCCACAGTAGCAACACCTTCCATCCGTAAGTATGCCAAATGCAGCCAATCTATCCTTCGTTGCTAGCCTTTTATGTAGGCAGAGCCACAGATTGAAGGTAGCACGAGGTCTAGCGATGTTGTTCAGCACCAAGTCTTTCCAAACAACTTTCTCACAAGGTCCACACAAACCTGAATATATATGTTTAACTACATACCGACCCCTGGACGTGCACTCCTCCCATTCCTGGAGGCCATACACCTTCTGTCGACACTTGAACACAGCACGCAGGACCCAAGAACAGTTGTCCGTAGGTGTGTAATTGTCGACAGGTTCATTCTTAATGTAATAGTTGTGCACCCATCGAATCCAAAGCGTATCCGTCTTATTCTGTATATTCCAGAGCAACTTTGCCATCAAGGCTTGGTTCCAAACCTGCAAATCACGGATGTTAAGCCCTCCGCAACTACGAGGGTTACACACTTGTTCCCGCGCAACAAGGGCTTTTCTTGATTGGTTCTCTTTTCCGCTCCATAGATAAATACGACAAATACTCTCTATATGATGCAACACTTTTTTGGGCAAGGGGAAGACTTGCAACCAATAGTTCGTAACCAAGAAGAGTACACTACCAATCAGTTGCTTCCGACCAACATAACTCAGAAGTTTCGAAGTCCAGTGATGTACTCTTTGCAAGATTTTATCAATCATAGGTTGACACATGTTGATAGTTAGCTTTTTAACAGACAGGGGGACAGCAAGGTATTTTACCGGAAACGTACCTTTGGTGAACGCCGTAGAATTCAAAATCGAAGCCATGTCGGTGTTGCTGACTCCTCCAAAGAAAACTTTGCATTTCCCCAGATCAACAGATAGTCTCATGGCCCGAGAGAATTTAGCGAACTGTTGCATTAATAGCTGAACTGAGATCACATCACCTCTAACAAACATCATCAAATCATCGGCAAAGCATAGGTTAGTAATTTTCACCTTTTCACACTTGGGGTGGAAGTTGTAGTTAGGATTTATAGCAAGCCTCTGCAAACATCTATGCAAGTATTCCATGACTAAAACAAAAAGCAATGGAGAAATGGGATCACCTTGTCGTAATCCACGCTTAGCTTTCAATATTCTTGAAGGGACTCCATTAATAGAATACTTGTAGGATACTGAGGACACGCATGCCATCACCCACTGAACAAAAAGTTGTGGAAATCCAAGCTCTTTCATTATTCCTTCCAAAGCCATCCACTCCACCGTATCATATGCTTTTTGCATATCCATCTGTATCATGAACCTCGGTGAGATACCCTTCCTATTGTAGCCTCTAACCAACTCTTGCGCCATTAGGATGTTGTCTTGAATCGTCTTGCTCGGGGTGAAGGCCGATTGACTATCATCAACAACCACATTAATGACTTTCCCCAAGCGGTTTGTGAGAATTTTAGAGATGATTTTATACAAGGTTTTACATGAGGAGATTGGCCGGAACTCCTTGACAGTCTTAGCATCTGAGGATTTGGGAATTAATGTCACAAGGGTACAATTCCAAGAAGAATAGAGAGTACCTTGTTGAAAGAATTCCATGATGGCAACAATAACATCAAATTTGATAGTATTCCAAGAGGTCTTGAAAAACTTGGCGTTGAACCCGTCGACGCCCGGAGCTTTATTGTCCGCAATGGACTTTAGCGCCTCAGAAATTTCAGTTTCTGTCACCGGGGCAATAACGCTTGTTCTGTCCTGCCTAGATAGCTGCGGCCCACTCCTCAAAATAGCCAAGTCCACTGCCTCAGAACGAGCAGCAGATTCGCCCACCAGCTTCCCATAAAAGTCCAGGACTTCTATCTCTATCTCATCATGGGACTGTAGCAGAGACGACCATCAGCCGTTTCGAGTTTCTGTATTCCAGTCGATTTAGACCTAGCCCGGACTGAGGCGTGGAAGTATGCTGTATTTCCATCACCTAGTTGGAGCCAATCGATCTTCGACTTCTGCTGCATGATTTTCTCCTCCTGAGTGAGCCATTTTTCTAACTCAATGCGTTCCGATTACATTTTATCGATGAGCAGCTGGTTGAATTTATCCAGATGGAGTTCAGCCTGTGTGCTCTCCAAACATTCCCTGGCTCGTTGAATCTTGGTAGCAACACCAGAAACACACCTGGTCACGACTTAAAGAGGTTTTGCAGCCGTTTCATCTTGGACCAGACATGGGCTTGCACTACAGGAAGAACGGCAAATAGCGACGCTAATTAGCGACGCATAACCATGCGTCGCTAATTTAGCGACCAAAACTCATGCGTCGCTAAATTAGCGACGCATGGTTATGCGTCGCTAATTTTAGCGACTCATAGCCCATGTGTCGCTAATTTTAGCGACCAAAGCTCATGCGTCGCTAAAATTAGCGACCAAAACTCATGCGTCGCTAATTAGCGACGCATGAGCTATGCGTCGCAAAAATTAGCGACACATGGGCTATGGGTCGCTAAAATTAGCGACGCATGGGCTATGGGTCGCAAAAGCTGCATAATTTTCAAGTGGGTCTCCTCACATTCAACTGGAGCTATAGGGCTCATCTTTTATCGCGCATAACCTACCGTTGGATACCTCATTGAGTTATCTACGCGTGGACGTTGATTTGAGGTTGATTCAATATCGTATGAAGGAGTTATGGATGAAATGGCTAGACTGCACTAATCTTGCACACTTGCACAACTCCAAAACCTTTATTCGAACTTCTGAATATGTGCTTCTAAGGTAAGTCTAAGTTTTTCCCAAATGAACCTCGTATTTTTATTAATCAAAAGCTAAACTGAATGACAAACAAAGCTATTAGTCGCTATATATAGAAGACTAACACAAATACGAAACTATCTAGGAATCGAAATTCTAATCCTAAAACAACTTGACAATATTGAAATTAACTAGGAATTGAAATCTAATCCTAAAAGCACTTGAAATATAAACTACGAAAACAGTAAAACTGCGTTTAGACCCCCTAAACGATCTCCGATGACCGAAATCAACTTTTCACACCGTTTCGGAGCCGCCGACCAAATTTCGTTGAATTCCGAAAACGTTGCAAATTTGTCAGTTTGTGCGTAAATTGGACCGCATCAACCGTAAAGAAATTAAAAAAAAAATAAAATTTAGTGACCTATTCCTTAGATAGTCCACTTAGTAATTGAGATATCTCAAACCATATGAAGATATAAACGGTTTATAAATATAAACATATGGAAGTGACTATAAAGATCAACAACTATATATTATCTAGAACTTATACAAGAATTATCATAAGTATTGGTAGCCGAGCGGTAAGGGTGTTGAGTTAGTAAGGTGTTGGGTAAGGAGGTCCTAGGTGATGAACGCGGATGTCATGCTCCGGATTCAGTCAAATAAATTTGTTATTTAGCCAAAGGCAATCCACAACTACAACGAAAACCGTAGTGTAGTAGTAGAATGACTCGAGTGTCGTTCTCTCAGGACTATAACTAGCTTTATCAAATCTAATTTGGAATATAAAACAACAGACAGATAGAAAAAGGGGTTTCTAGCAGATAATGGAGATTGGTGATAGTATGATTCTTCTTAGCATAACGGGTCGATAATCATGCATAAATTCCTCGGTCTTGCATAGATCTTTGAATCAATCTAGTGTCCCGTTGCAATTATTAAGCACTACGAAGATAAACTGGTCTGACAAGTCAATCACTGCTGTCCTATTGGGTTCCGTAATTATTCAACACTACGAAGATAAACTCGCGAACAGGTCGACGAGGGTCCAATTGTGCATAATAATTAATACAACATACGAGAATTTAGGCTGTGCCTGATCAACGAAATAAAGAAATGACACGGAGTATAATGCGCGAGCCATTAGCATGATTATCTTCCCTTCGCTAAGAATTCACATACTACCACCAACGATAAGTGTAGCTACTCATAATAGGCATGCAATCAAAAAAAATCATAGAAGAAAACATGTTGAAAGAATATAATAAAATAAGTAGAATAAAACTGTAAGATACAAAGTTACCCAAGGTTGTCAATCTCCGGATGATTGCGATCCTACGAGCTCCAAACTGCTATGAAAAAGTATGCCCTAAGCTACGGACCCCCAGAACAGGCTCTGGGAAGTCCCTACCTAAAACTACAGAGAGAGGTGAGAAAGTAGGTCTGGAAAGATATGATTTTCGGAGAAAACTGAGCAACTATATATAGGCTTCGAATTACTGTGGGGCGGTTCGCCCCACCTCTGGGGCGGTTCGCCCCGGAGAGTTTTTCGCGGAATTCCGCGTTTTCGACGCGTTTTTGGATTTCTTCCCCTTTTCGGACTCGGTTTCTGACTTCTAGTGGCCTTCTAATCTCCAGATTCGACACCTAGACTCCAAATCCTATCCGGAAACCTTCAGATACTCCAAATACGCTTCTGGAACACCAATTCCTTGTCAACTTCAATATAATTGCCCGGAAATCCTCGATTTTCAACCAAAACCTGTAAAATAAAATCTAAAAGGAAACGTGACACTATTCTAATAAAATGCACTAAAATATAGCTAAATTAACATAGAGGATAGCTAAAGTAGGTGATAAAGACTCAAATGAAAGTGTAAAATACACATTCATCAAACTCCCCAAACCGAACCTTTGCTTGTCCTCAAGCAACTAAGCTAGACTCTAATGCAAAAAACATGCAAGACACAAAATGGAGTCTCATGCCAAATAAAATGAACTAATCTACTGAATTTACCAAAAAACATATGAACAAAAACCATATAAATCAAAGCATGAATATAGGTTGAAGAATACCTCGATTGACTTATACACATCCACATAAGCACTCATGTCAAGACAAGATAGTCTCTCGTAACATTCTCTACCTAGACCTTGTCAGTGACGACGTAATGAAGCATGCTAAGATACGAATGGTTGCCCCGTGCCTATGAAACTGAGGACTTACTGTTGTTCCACCATGTTAAGACTTTTCCTCAAAAGAGGTCGAACCAGTACTGGCTCTCATCAAACGAAGGAGGGTTCCCTATAAAAGATAACGCTCCCCTATTCTACCCATCTCTTAAGTAAAGTCTTAAGCTATTCACCACTTCCTGAATGGCAGGACGAGGGTGGTCTAGAACAGATGACACTCAAGACAAAAAAGATAAAAAATAGAAAAACACGACTACGAACATTACCAGAATTGGAAAAGACACAACACTTTGCTAAACTGCTATTGGCTTTCTTTTTGGACCCTTCTTTGCTTTTTTGGGGTCTTTTCTTTTTTTCTTTCCAGATTCTTTTTCTTTTCCTTTTTTCTTTTCTCTTTTTTTTCTGGAATTTTTCTTTCTTTTTTTTCTTGATTTTTTTTTTTTAGCCAGCAGTAGCATAACAAAAAGAGAAACAAAATGACTCACACGACTTCCCCAAACCTATTCGAAAGAATAGGTTGGAGTACAAAATTTACGGAAAAGGAAAAATAAACTCACGATACGAAAATGAAAAACAGAAACAAGTCTATGATGGTGTAACCCCCTCCCCAAACCTATTCGGAAGAATAGGTTATAAACAAAGGATCACACAACCTCACACTACCTCCTTCCTAGGCATTTAGCAATCTCAAAGCATGGTGAAGACTTGTTGCCTCTTAGGTACACAATTACTCGGGAAAACAACCATAAGACCCTAACATGCATCATCCTATTATAAAGGCCTTCGTGAACCGCAGTAGAGAAAACACCACTAAGTGATGTCGAGACTACCATGCTTAACTAAGTGCAATACATAAATGTGACAAGCCAAGCGAGAAAAACCTCAAACAAATTCATAGAGATGAAGCATACGATTAATGGCATAGTTGGTTGATCTACCCAATAAAAAAGTTCAAAAAATTCGGCAATAAACTCCATATAAAACATGCAAGACTATCCTAGGAAAGCAGTAAACGTGCAAATGCAAAAAATAAGATACCATACTCAACATCACAAAGCCAAACAATACTTAACATCATGGTTCACATCCCATCCCCCTCATAAAACTTAAGCTAGTCCCTAGCAAAAGAGAATGAGTAAATAAAAAGTGATACTAGATGTTACCGAATGGTTTGGCCTCGGTCGGCTGAGAGCGGACATGTGAAAAGACTAATTATCGGGATTGAAATCCCCATAATAGTCCCTCCACATGTCGGACAGGAGATCATTACCACTAATGTTATCCATTATCAAATGGAAACGAATCTTGTGCATCGGTTCCATTACTCCTCGCATCTTGGGAACCATCCTTGGCTCCTCTCCGTATCTGCTCAAGCAAGTCCACGATTCCCTGAAAACTAAAATTAACAAAACCAAGAAAAACAAAATCTAAAAAATAACTAAGGGAATCAGATGGAAAATAAAAAGAGTAAAGAGGATCAAAACTCCTTTGGAATTCATAGGTGGGCGCATGGACTAGAACGTAGGAGTCAAGATCAAGAGTATCTGCAGCAATTGATTCAGAGACACCAAAATCTTCAGAGATTGGCTCCTCGACCTCAACACAACTGACGCCTTCACTCTCTGACTCAAGTGAAGCAATGGATTCAGTTATCACCTCCTCCACGACTTCCTCTTGACCAACAACCTCGACATCCGCAAGTAAGGACGTGGAATCCAAGCTAAGCACTGAGGAGACTTCATCAATGGATTCTTCTCCACATTCCTCTTCATCGGCAATGTCGATTTCTGGTGGCTGACTACTGAAGCGAGACGTCCATGCCCCTATCCCGGGAGGTGAGTCCCTATCCCAATGTTCCAGAAACTTGCTGGTTACTTCACCCCAAGTCCGCAACGATTTTTCCGGCGGGATTCTGAGCCATCTTCGAGCGTACCCTTCCAAGGCTCCCATAAATCCTCTCATACAAAGTTGCTCATGTGATAAAATAACCCCCTCCTCATTCTCACGAGGTATCCTCAACACACCTTCCTCGTATGTGTCTAAGAACCCTCTTGGATCATCACCCATTGAAAACGTGGAGAGAATGGAGTAGTACGCAGGATCAAAGTCATAATTCCTGCAATCGTCATCCAATGTTATGCAAGGCCCTCGAGGCATCACATACCGGGGCAACGGTGGTAGACCCATCCTTCATATAACTAGTTTTTGCACAGGAGGAAACAAGAAACCAAGGAGCAGAATCCACAAAAGAAAAACAAAAACTTGCAAAGAAAACACAAAGAGTGCAAACAAACACAATGTAACCGAGAACTACGAGAGCGCAAGCACGTAAGGTAACCGAGATCAGATTAGAAGAATTTTCTGAAAAAGATAGGGGGGAAGAAATAGGGTAAGAAAGTGAGATTTCCTGAGAGCAAACCCCCAGAGCCTGTTCTTCTGTAGGGAACCGAATGCTGAAAATATAAACAAATTAAATAGAAAAAAGGAGTATATTCCCCGGCAACGGCGCCAATTTGATGAACGCGGATGTCGTGCTCCGGATTCAGTCAAATAAATTTGTTATTTAGCCAAAGGCAATCCACAACTACAACGAAAACCGTAGTGTAGCAGTAGAATGACTCGAGTGTCGTTCTCTCAGGACTATAACTAGCTTTATCAAATTTAATTTGGAATATAAAACAGCAGACAGATAGCAAAAGGGGTTTCTAGCAGATAATGGAAATTGGTGATAGTATGATTCTTCTTAGCATAACGGGTCGATAATCATGCATAAATTCCTCGGTCTTGCATAGAGATCTTTGAATCAATCTAGTGTCCCGTTGCAATTATTAAGCACTACGAAGATAAACTGGTCTGACAAGTCAATCACTGTTGTCCTATTGGGTTCCGTAATTATTCAACACTACGAAGATAAACTCGCGAACAGGTCGACGAGGGTCCAATTGTGCATAATAATTAATACAACATACGAGAATTTAGGCTGTGCCTGATCAACGAAATACAGCAATGACACGGAGTATAATGCGCGATATAGCCATTAGCATGATTATCTTCCCTTCGCTAAGAATTCACATACTACCACCAACGATAAGTGTAGCTACTCATAATAGGCATGCAATCAAAAAAAATCATAGAAGAAAACATGTTGAAAAAATATAATAAAATAAGTAGAATAAAACTGTAAGATACAAAGTTACCGAAGGTTATCAATCTCCGGATGATTGCGATCCTACGAGCTCCAAACTGCTATGAAAAAGTATCCCCTAAGCTACGGACCCCCAGAACAGGCTCTGGGAAGTCCCTACCTAAAACTACAGAGAGAGGTGAGAAAGTAGGTCTGGAAAGATATGATTTTCGGAGAAAACTGAGCAACTATATATAGGCTTCGAATTACTGTGGGGCGGTTCGCCCCGGAGAGTTTTTCGCGGAATTCCGCGTTTTCGACGCGTTTTTGGATTTTTTCCCCTTTTTGGACTCGGTTTCTGACTTCTAGTGGCCTTCTAACCTCCAGATTCGACCCCTAGACTCCAAATCCTATCCGGAAACCTTCAGATACTCCAAATAGGCTTCTGGAACACCAATTCCTTGTCAACTTCAATATAATTGCCCGAAAATCCTCGATTTTCAACCAAAACCTGTAAAATAAAATCTAAAGGGAAACGTGACACTATTCTAATAAAATGCACTAAAATATAGCTAAATTAACATAGAGGATAGCTAAAATAGGTGAAAAAGACTCAAATGAAAGTGTAAAATACACATTCATCACTAGGTTCGAAACCCAGGAAACACAAGGTAGAGAGGAGAATTTATTTTTAAAAAAAATTTCCAGATTTAGCGACGCATGGGTCTATGCGTCGCTAAATTAGCGACCCATTTTTGGGTCGCTAATTTAGCGACGCATAGATGGTTGCTAAATTAGCGACGCTTGACCCCATGGGTCGCCTCGCCATTTAGCGACCAAGGGTTTAGCGACGCATTTGCTATGCGTCGCTAAATGGATTAGCGACGCATGGGGGAAAGTTTAGTGACGCATGGGAGCGTCACTAAACTGCGTTTTTTTTGTAGTGTTGTCGTGTCCGTGTTCGGCGCACCTGCCAACCAGCCTAAACAGTAGTAAGAAAGTCCGGCTGTTCAGTCGGGCAATTTAAGAAACGAAAAACCTTAGGCGCACGGAAGTTGTCAAGCATACAGGTGACATGTAAAGGCGAATGATCAGAGAAGCCGGGTTCAAGTATCTTGACAACCGCATTCGAATTCTGTTGGAACCAATAAAGATTAGCAATACGCGAATATACTGTAGAGTTAGACCAAGTAAAATGGCCTCCTTGGGTATCTGCTGCAAATAAGCTAACAATATGCATGAAATTAAGTAAATCCATATATTCATGGGCATGAACATCGTTACCACCCTCCCTATCATTAATACCCATCACATTATTGAAATCGCCAAGACATAGCCAGGAGCCCGCAATATTAGTCGATAGGGGTGTAGATCATTCCACAAAGCCCGACGATTTTCCAATTGATTATGCGCATAAATGACCGTAACATATCCTTTATCTGTACCATTTGTATCCATGACATGGCAATGAATAAACTGATCAGAAAAGGATAACATATGTACTCGTACCTTACTGGAGTCCCATAATAGCCAAATTCGGCCGTTCTCATGGGCTGAGTAATTGTCAAAGTACTGCCATCGATTACCTAGCTTCCGTCTTATGGCATCCGCATTTGAAACCTTCACCCGTGTTTCCAAGAGGCCAGCTATACTTACTTGTAAACTCAAGAGACGGGAGCCAATCTCCTTGTGTTTAGTCGCCTTGTTGAGCCCCCGAACATTCCAAACTATCATGGAAACTGATCTCGTCCCTCTACAAGTCCAGTTCCTTGACTTAAGAGGGCGAAACCATTTCCCGTTTCCACATTAACAGACGCATTAGGATTGAGCATTCTGTCCGGAGAATTATTAGGGGATCTCTGCGATTTATTCTTGACTTTGGTCCATTCCGGTTATACGCTAGGAGTAATCACAGATTTCTGAGAGCTAGTACCTTGCTCAAGTGGGCGGAGGGATTCGGACGATGGAACATGTCCCCTGTTCCTATCTCAGCAGCTAGCCGCGTCGTGGAATGGACAATGGGTCCAGCCAGTTGCGGAGTTGGTGCTGATACCGGCAAAGTACTATGCACTTCAGGCTATGGATGCTGCTGTTGCGTACGCTGAGTAGGTTCCGCAGCAGGTTGTGCCTGAAGTACCGGTTCCTGAGTGACATCACCTGCAGTACACTGTTTTGGTGCCTGAGTTGGTTGTTGCCTTGGTGCCTTAGCAACCCATCTCTGTCCCTGTGGAGTTACAGGTCGAGTTGAGCGCTGCCCTTGCTTCTTAGCACAGTCGTGCCCCGTTTTTTGGCAGTTTTGACAGAATACCGGTTTCCACTCATATTCAATGGGTTGGTCGAATTCATTCCCTTGCTTATCACGTATGACCATAGACCCAAGAATGGGTTGCGTAATGTCCACTTCAATCAAAACCCACGCATATGACACGCGGAGTTTATGAGTCGTGCATTCATCCGTTATAATGGGGGTACAAATGGCACTAGCAATCTTATTCAAGCTGTTTTCACCCCACAAATAGTTCGGCATGTGAGGAAACGTAACCCACATAGGGATGGATTTCAACAGATTATCAGCAAGCCTGAAGGTGCGCTCCCAAGGTCTAAGATACATTGGTCTACCAAATATTGTATACGGTCGTCCCATCAATACCGCATCCTTATCTTTCTTAGAGTGAAAACGAACCAGGAAATACCCTTCATCATTATAATACAATGAAGGTAGAGTGTTTTGAGTTTAATTAAGAAGAGAAAAATGAGTTGGAGAAGGTGTGAGCAAAAAATATCCCAGATTGGTGTCTATTTATAGATCTTGAAAAGTTCTATCCGTTGGTAATTTTTTTATTTATTTTTAGCATTTTTATTTTAAAAGTTATGACCGTTTTAAATTTATACGGAAAAAGTAATTAAAAAAACAAAAAAAAAAAAAAAAAGTGGGTGGAGTCCACCAAAAAGTGGACTCCACGTCCACTTAGACTCCGCGTTTAGTATAAACGCGGAGTCGACTCTTTCTTTCCAAAACGCGTCCTTAGCCGCGTTTCGGGCCACTGATGTGGCCCGAAAATGCGGCGCGTTTTCTTCCCCATGGCCGCGGTTCCACACAAATGCAGGAGGTCTAAGGATCATGAGCTTCTACAGCATCTTTTATCCGAATAAACAAATCACGTTGCATACGAAATCTCCTTCTAAAAACCTTTGTTGGATATTTTGGAACCTCTGAAAAGTAATGTTTGCACAATCTTGAGTGTCCTTCTATAAAGTCTCGAATGATGTAGTTGGGACGTGGAATCCGAGCAGAACTTGAGTTTCTATCATTTTCCAAAATATTCAAAACTCTATCCTCAACTCTGATTGCTAATTCTACATCATCATCATCACCGGAAGATGAGTCTGAATCACTCCTGAAAATTAAACCCATAGTGAAAGAGGCCTTTCTACTGTTATACAACAAAAACAAAGGAACATGATAGATATGTAAGACTAACTAGGAAAATGAAAGTCACTCATCATCACAAATTAAGTCGAAATTCATGAGCTTCAACCGTTAATACATATTACATTGTAAAATTCCCTGTTTCATCCGTCAAAACCACAAAACTTTTACAGGAACTCAACTGGAATCATACATAACAATTCTTCAAAGATTAACCTCAAGAAATCAAAATTATTTGTCAAAAATAGTACAAGAAATAATCTAAAGTATAGAATACATGAACCAACAAAACGAATTAGTCACAAGAATCAAAGTTTTCCAAGATTGATTAATTAAAGTGGATTTATAAGAATCATGAATCAAGATAGAGATACTAACAAGATCAAATTTTCCCAAGATGAGGACAAACAAGAATTGCACCTATCACAGAAGTAAAGAAGGGTAGAGAGAGTACCTTGAATTTGAGCCGGAGTGGAGTAGATGGAATGAACAGACAAAATGGTGAGAGGTGAGTTGAGTTGAGATACCGTGATGTGATGAAGAAGAAACGGTGCTCAGATTGATTATAGGTTTATAACTGATTTTATATATTTAATATTTTTATATATGAAATAGGGGGTTTTACTGTTTTAGGAATCCTGAGTTTCTCATTCATGATATAGTAAGCTCCTAATATTAAGGGAATGGGATTGGGAGACATTTTAGGATCAAAATTATGAGAGTCCTGTAAAGACTGCTCTAACATGTGGACTTTCTGGGTCCGATATGGGTAAATCTTGACAAAACTTCGAACCCACTAGCTTTTCAGGTTAACGGCACATTATGGACTTTCAAGGTCGATATGTGTAAATCTTGGGAAAATTTTGGGTTAACGAAGCGCAACTTTTCTCATTTTGTTCTAAAACTTGAGATACATGTCAATTATAACTCCTCTTCCACGTACCACTTGTGGCGCCAAATTGATTGATTGCAATCGATTACTCTAGGCTATAAGGTTCTAGGAGTTCCCAATGGTCACAAGTCTCACTTATGTCTAAGTAGAAGACTAATTACCCACTTAAAATGTATAGTTTAAGATTTGTAGAGGTTATCAAGTCAGGCTGGTGTATAGTTTGCTAGACTAGACTAAAGTACTCCAACCTCTCAAATACTATGGATCTAAAGTGTGAATGGAAGGCTTCAATTTGATGGATCAAAC
The DNA here is from genome assembly GCA_028274465.1 of Plantago ovata. Lineage (NCBI taxonomy): Eukaryota > Viridiplantae > Streptophyta > Magnoliopsida > Lamiales > Plantaginaceae > Plantago > Plantago ovata. The sequence continues at coordinate 117,216,400 of CM051455.1, read as the reverse complement.
TAAAGTACTAATACCAATAGGAGGGAGCTCATTGTTGATGATGCTCACGAGTCAACCAAGCAAGCAAGATGAAGCCTAATTTATAAAGGAATGTTCTAATTAAACATTCGCAATCTTTTACCATACAGTTGAAATGACGAAATTAAGAGGCTTACCTTGCTATCAAGACATTCAAAGACTACATATACAAGAGCAAGAATTCGACCAAAACTACACAAAAAATTTTAAACTTCCACATCATATACTTTGTAGCTATTTTGTGTCTTTTGCAACTAGTTAAGATAACTATTTAGTAGGTTGCTAGTATACTTAGTGATCCGCACATATCAGTTGTCCAGAAAATATTTCTATTACTTTTTCTAGTGATGTTTAAACATCCAAGCAAAATCTGTAAACACTATTCTATCCAATATAAAGTAAAAAAAAATAAAAAATCAAGTAATCCATTAGGACCGCTTAGATTTGAAATCATTGAATATATATTTTGTTTACCGTGTTATTGCTACTATGTGTGATTAACTGTGTGTAGGTATCTAACCAAGGTGTTGCCAACACCATCACACAACTACATGTGATCTTATGTTAAAACTTGGTACCGATTTCGTAGTACAACTTTCAATAATTAAATAAATAATTGGGTTTCACTGTGTACAATGAATCTTGACTAGGTTTGTTGATACAGAAGTTTACAAAATTAAGATACAATCCATGTGTACAAAAGATATATACAGTTACATGTATTATTCCAGTGCATATTTGTACACCGTCTAAAGAACAACTATATATATACAAGGTTATATGATGAAACACACAATAGATGTAAGCAAAACTGCTTGATTAAGCTTGTGCTGTAGTTTCAACAACTTGCTTCTTAAGGAAGTTTTGTAACCATTTCGCTGAACTTTTTTGATATCTTTTTGCACCATCTTTGTAGTCCACAAAATGAATACCAAATCTTTGTGTATAACCAGCAGCCCACTCATAATTGTCCAATAATGACCATGCGAAGTACCCTCTTACCTTAACTCCGCTCCTGTAATAATGCAATGACAACCATAATTATACACAATCATATATAAGTAGAGATCGAAATCAAGAAAGGTCTCTATGTACTAACTTGATTGCTTTGTGGAGAGACATGAAATGGTCATGATAATATCTAATTCTATCTCCATCTTCAAGCGCTTCCTTGAGTGATAATTTTGCATTGTTAGCCTCAGAAATACCTACAAATTTAATATAAAATATACATTAGAAATCATTTCAACCAAAAGAAACAAAACATTCATGAACATATCTAAAAAAGACAAAATAAACAAAATTACCATTTTCTGTGACATATATATTTGGATCTTGATACGTTGTCTTTACATAGTGTAGAAGTTCATAAAATCCTCTTGGATAAACATGTAGCCAATCTGAACCTGTTTGTATGTGTCATGTAACGTTTAAACATAAGTCATTAACAATTTTAGTATCTCATCTCTAAGAATTACTAAAAATCAAAATATAACCAACCTTTTTTCCTATAAGGACCCCATTTCTATCATCTGTCATGCACACATGATATATATAGGTTACTTCACATAATTGAATTTACAATGATAATAAGTTCAAGTGACACTACATATAGTATATAGCTTACTCACATGATAGTGTTACTTGAGGATCTGTTGAATAGCTAAACCTGGTTGTTGATGCTAGAGATTTGTTATGAGCAGCATACATAGCTGTATAGTAGTTGAGCCCAAGAAAATCAAATGATCCTTTAACTGATTTTGATTGTTTCTTTGAGAATTTGGGAAGTCGGTCTCCAACAAGTTGTTGCATCGATTCAGGGTACTCACCACTCGTCAAAGGTTGCATAAACCTATACATTTCCATTTTATTTACTCATATAATATGAAGATGTGTAGCATATATGATAATGAAAGGGAAAATATTGAACTTGTTAGCGAATATTTAATTACCACCCAAAGTTAAAATCACGTTGTCTTTGTGCAGCTTCATGGTCAACAACTGAGTTCGTCATGGGTACATACCAGTGTGAAACAAGTACTATCCCAATTTTTCCCTTTTGGGTTACCTAAATAGTTCATGGAAATAAGAGAATGTCACTCTAGTTTTAACATATATGATGCATTAGTTGGATGTTATAAACAAATTGAACTCTCTTCTCATGTTCAAACCTGGTATCTTTCTCTATACAATTTCACAACTGCAGCATGGGAAAGAAGTTGGTTGTGAGGAACTATATATGGTTCTGTGCCTGAGTCACTACCGGTGCAGTTGTTTTCTAACCAAGAAGAACAACGGAACGGAGCTAATGTTCCACTGCTATATCCTATTGAGCTATAAGTCCATGGCTCATTGAATGTGCTCCAAAACTTCACTCTATCACCAAAGCGCTCGAAGCAAAGTTTTGCAAAGTCACGATAATCTTTTCTGTAAAACATCCATTCAGTCTTATATTAATTAATGCATTTAAATGTTTGAGTTCATTGTTTAGGTCATTTATTTTCAACACCATTAAACCTGTGCATGATTATTGTTTACTTACATAATACGATGACTTAGGAAGCCACCGTACTCGTCATCTAGAGCTTGTGGTAGATCCCAATGGAAAAGGGTTACAAAAGGTTGAATGTCTGTAAAATGTGTTATTCACAAGATTAGTCACTTGAAATTTCAAGTGGTATCAATATAAAATTAATTACCTGAAATAATTCATTTATTGTTTACCACTAGTTGATGTACAAGTAGCATACCATTCTTAAGGAGTTCATTTATGAGATTGTTATAGTACTCAATTCCTTTTTCATTCACTCCTCCACTTAATTTTCCACCTGTATATATTAAACAAATAAATGTCATAACTAGAAATAAGTACTCCAAAAATTATTCATTTCAGATAATTTTACACTCATCATCTAAATAAAATGTATCTTACTTGGTAAAATTCTTGGCCATGAGATTGAGAATCTATATGCATCTGCATTCATTTGCTTCAACAATTTCACATCCGTCTATATCACATCCAATAAATATACGATAAAAATTTAGTCATGATGCATAAAATAAAAGGTAGCACTAATAAAGGAAACTAATTCATGCATAAAATAGCAACGCACCTTGTAGAGATGATAGGAGTTGCATGCCACATCACCATTTCCCGTTCACTTATTTTCTCTGTTATTTTAGAAACAATCAATGTAATTGTTTATTTATATTGCATTACAAAGAGTTATTTTGAGATTTTTAATTGCAATTATATTGTTCAGTAGGTGAAAAAAATTCTCTACTTAAAACAAAAATACCTGGATATTTGTGTGTATAATGGTCCCATATACTTGGTCCTTTCCCATCTTCATTCCATGCACCTTCAACCTGCAAGTCATGATTTATATGTAAAATATGCATGTTCATGTGTATGTAACCCATGTAAACAATGTTTCAAGTTATCATGAAATCTAAAGAAGGCATAGAAATGTGCTCCCACCTGATACGCAGCAGTCGCAACCCCAAAGATAAAATCAGACGGGAAACTAGTTCGATTAAGGTCCTTAATTCTATAAGCAATTGAAGCTTCATTACCAAAAACATGTACATCTGAAAAGACTATGGCCACACCTATTAAAACTAAAAATTGATGTAGCCTAGCCATGATGTACTTGCTTTGTTTTTCCTAATGAAGTGATGATGTTATTACTTTCTCATTTGCCCCGTTTTATACACATTTTCCAGCCTATATATACATGGATGGTTCAAAAAGATAATAATCCATTTTCTTCTACAATTGTTCCTACACCGGTAAATAATTATCAATCTATCAATCTGATAGCCAATCAATACACTACAATTTTGAAACCATACCGATGAAGGTATTCAAATGTTAGTAATTGCGATAAAAATCGCCTCAAAGGCTACACATCGAAATTTTAAATATTTTTGTTTCTTACTAATCCTATAATGACTATATCAAGTTTGTTTGACTAGAAGAAGATTACTTACGTATCTTCTAGCAACCGAGCATATATGTTTTTCTTTTTCTTATTTTTTACCATCTTTGTTTGTCACAGCTCCGGTTACCGGATTCCGGTACAACTTAGAAGAAGAGAAGAAAAGGTAAAAAGGAAAAAGAAAAAAAGTAAAAAAGAAACAATAAAAGGGAAAAACAAAAATAAAATTGAGTTAAGGCCTTGTTTGGTTGCTATAGAGAGAGTGAGTAAATAAACTAGTCAACATTTTTAGCTTAATTTGGACATGTATGTAATTACAAAAATTGTCCATTACATGCAAATAAAGCATCTAGTAGGGGGTCTAGGTGTAATTATACCGTAATATATTTAACTATGTTTTTAAATAGATAAGCACCCGCACGTGAGGGTTAAGGTCGGTTATGGGATTGATTTGGGCCTTCATGTGGTTCACTAGCTCCGACCCACTTTGAGCCATGTTTGAGCACCGGTCTGCTATAATAATAAAATATAATTATATTTTTTAAATTTTATTTTGCGTATATTTGTTATTATTAATTTAATGATTATTTAAAAACATAAATTGTTTTATCTTATTGGCGAAGGTGAATGACATGTTACAATTTAACTGTGTGTCTGTTGTCATCACGGCAGAAGCCTGACATAATATAAATTATGTTGAATTTTTTAGAGTATGTTAATATTTAATTAATCTAAAAAATAATAAAAAGTTATATAATTTTAAATTAATTTCATATCAAATGACCCTAGAAAATTGTGATCAAATTAATCATAGTTATTACCAAGTCCACTAGTTGACTAGCCAAAGTTTTTAAGGATTCATTTTGGATAACCATTAGTGTAAAGTCATCACCAAATGCCCATACATTCGAACATACCTGTTCAAAGGCTCTTATTTTCTTCATTCTATCTTCAATTATATACATATCATATCATCATCCCATCACCATCAAAATTTAAACCAATTAATTAATTAAGATTCTGTTTTTTGATTGATTTAATATAAAAAAATTACAATTTTCATAGGAGTTCTGTTTATTTAATTACAATACTCCAAACATTTTGCCTTTCAATACCCTACGTGCTAACCAATATCCAAAACACATGGACACTTCCAAAACTATCCTCTTCATCATCTTCTTGAATTCCATCATCTGTTCATCATCTCAAGCCCCTGCCTCCTCCTGTCCCACCTCATTCTGCAACCGAACCGGGCCCAAAATTCGGTTCCCGTTCCACCTCGAGAACATCCAGGACCCCACCTGCGGTTTCAACAGAACTTTCAACCTGTTCTGCAACACATCCAATGAAACAGTGATAAACCTTCCAAACTCTAGAAACTTCACGGTCGAGTCCATAAACTACGCAACACAGAACATATGGCTCAACGACCCCGAAAACTGCCTCCCGAGACGTCTACTATCCTTGAACCTCTCCAACTCGCCCTTCAAAGGCTACTTTTTCCAGGATTTCATGTTCTTCAACTGCTCATCATTTGATTACACGGGGTACAACCTGAACCCGGTAGGGTGTTTGAGCGGGAGTAATTACTCCGTTTTTGCTTCGTCGTCAGACAGGACAATCGAGTTCTTGAATTCCAGGTGTAACTTTGTGGCTACGGTGCCTGTGCCGGTTCAGTGGGCGTCTTTTGAGCCGGTGGTGAGTTCGGATTTGAGTGAAGATATACGACTCACCTGGGGGGTGCCATGGTGTGGGCAGTGCGAGTCGAGGGGCGGCAGGTGCGGGTTGAGGGAGGGCAGTAATGGGAGTAGCACGGAGGATGTTGGTTGCAAAGATTTTGCTCACAGGGGTAATTAATTAAGTTCTGTTTAATATCACATTATTTTGTTTATTAATTACCACATTTCATTTAGCCACAAAATTTTAAATAAAGTAAAACTTGAGGAAAATTAAGTTATAAAGTAAAAATCGAGAGAAAAAACGTGAATCATGTGGTGCACATATGTGTAATAATAACATATTAAAAATGAAAACATGAGATTTATATTAGCATAAATAAATGAAATATGTAACGTTTTATTTTAGATTAAGTCTCTTCTGAGACGGTTGATGTGAAATAAAAATCGACAAATATAATATAAATGTTATTATAGAGAATATAGGATATTTAGTAACAAATAATCTTTTTTTTTTTTATAAATAAAATTAAACTTTATTAAAAATATAACCTTTTGTTACTTAATAACATCTATAATTTCTAGTATAAGAATATAATACACTCTAATTTTAACTTACGTAAACGCTGCTTTTAACAAGAACTTGCGTCATTTTTGTAAATGATTTGATGATGGCATTCACAATAGTTATATTCCCTAACATGATGACTTTAGATATTAATTTAACATTTGGATAATTCAATTAAATAATCCATGTAATGGAAAATTAAAACCTCCAGAGAAAAGTTCATGTTTAGAAGTCAACCGTAGATTGAATGTGTCAAAGCATGCATCAATATAATGATGCATATAGTGATAATGATATACTAAATTAAAATTCCGGTTCGTTATTTTTAAGTCTATCTTCTAAGAAACTATGACTTCAAAAAGATCAGAAATAAAGTACACAATGGAGTTAACATGAACCACATGTTACTGTTAACCCATTTGAGTCTATTTTAATCTCTTCCAATAAACTTTACATGTTAGTTCCTTTGAGCTATTCTTTAAATTATGGTCTCATCCGAAATTTAGGATCACTGCATACTATTTCTTTTATGCAGTTCATAATATTCCTTTTAAGCTAGCACGTTATTTTAATGCATCATTGTTGTTAGTTTGTTGCCAATCTAAGCACGTACGTAGTGTATGATGGTTTTAATTTATATTTGACTGTGCCATTAAACAAACGTAGCTCAATATTATAATATAATAATAAGAATAAAAAAGATGAGCAAATGCTAGAATATATGGACCATTTCCTTGGATAACAAACCAATGCACCACCAAGCATTGACTACAAGATGATAGATTTTTTACATTTTCTAACTGCAAGTTGCAAATGCCAAATGCCTCTTTGCTTTTTATATGGTGTATTATTCCTTGCTAACCATAACTACAACTCAAACTTGCATCAGGTTTGCCGAATAGTTCGACAATAGCAGTAATGGTAGGTGCAGGGATTCCCGCATTCCTCTGCCTGGTAGCCTTCCTATGTTTCATGTGCGTCCTCGTTAGACGATGTTGCAGGCGGCATACCCACCCGGTTATGGAGTCCCCGTTGACATTTTCCCCACGTCTGGTCTCAACAGTATCAGGGCTGGATAAGGTCACTATTGAGTCCTACCCAAAAACGATACTTGGGGAGAGCCGTCGGTTACCAATGCCTGATCACAGCATATGCTCTATTTGCTTATCTGAGTACATGCCTAAAGAAACTCTGAGAAGTATACCCGAGTGTCAACATACGTTCCATGTCGAATGTATAGACGAATGGCTCAGCCAGAATAGTTCCTGCCCTGTCTGTCGGAATTCTCCTATAGCTGGGTCACCTAATCAACCCTCATAGTTTTTCTAGATAGAAACCGAGTAAAGGTCGAGTTTTTGGCAGGTCACTGATCTTTACACGATGTATAAAATGACAAGAAACACAGTATGTAATTGTACATGTTATTCTTTTTACCTCTCAACAACAAGTGTAACATAAATACATAGATCATAGTATATAACAATTCAGTAACTTAGCCCGAAAAGGATATGGTATTTCTACTCATAGAGTGGCTTGAGGAGTACTATCAGTTGTATCGCTAAACAGGCTTCCAGTAGAAGTGGTTCGGTTCTCAGGTGTCGAAGCAGCAAAAGGGTTGGGAGGCATAACAGGCATGTTTTCGCGCTCTAGCATCTGAATAACAACTTTGGTAGAAGGTCGATCAGCTGGATACCATTGGATGCACCATAGCCCAACGATTATAAGCCTCTTTGCGATATCACTATCATCCTCTTTCTCGATTTGGATAGCTATATCTTCCCCTTTCTCCAGTTGGTTGTACATCCATTCAGGAAAGTAAATCTGACTGTCACTATCTTCTACCCTGGCATCGAAATTCTTTCTACCACCGACCATATCAAGCAACAACATACCAAAGCTATAAATGTCAGATTTAGAAGACACTTTCCCAAAGTTTCTGGAGAAAACCTCTGGTGCAATATACCCCACAGTCCCTCTAGCAGCAGTCATTGTAACAACACTCTGGTCCTTTGAGCACAATTTTGCTAAACCAAAATCAGCAACTTTCGGATTGAGATTATGGTCTAGTAAAATGTTATGAGGTTTGATATCGAAATGAAGGATCCTCTGATTGCATCCCTGGTGAAGATAATCAAGCCCCTTCGCAACACCCAATGCAATATTCCGAAGCTTTTCCCATCCTAGGGTGCTACCTTGCGTACCAGATGAAATGTACTTTTTGAGCGAATCATTTTCCATGTAGTCATAGACTAAAGCACGCCTGTATCCATCTGCACAATATCCAACTAAACGAACCACATTGACGTGGTGGATTTGGCCAATTGTTCTAACTTCATTGATGAAGTCGTCACCGTTTCCCTTTATCACATTTAGAACCTTAACCGCCACAAGAATGTCGTTGGAAAGCTTTCCTTTGTAGACAGTCCCATACCCTCCTTGGCCTAATTGGTGCCTAAAACCATCTGTGATTTTCTTAACTTCAGCATAAGTGTACCTTGTGGGCCTAAGATCTTTATAATCCTCCAGAAACTGGCGAATCCTTCTTTCATGGTTTCGCTTCTGCTTCTTCAGGGTGTAGATGCGATACAATGCAGCTAGAAGCAGAATTACCAGGAATGCGCCTACTACTGAAACTACAATGACTACATTCCTTGACACACCTGAGAAAGAGAGGGAATTTTTATTTTAATTTTATAAAAATCCATAGTTTAATTAGCCAGTTTCTCTGAGCTAGGATCACATGTTAAGGTTCCTGTAAAATGCTCATTTGATGTTCAACCAAAAGAAATTATCAACCTGCCACTTTGTAGATGTTCAAAATACTACTTTGTCTCTAATATTTTTCCAATATTACTTTTGAAACTCTGAGAAACAACATTCCAAAACGTCCCATTTCTTCAACATATATTTCAAAATATAAATTTTAATCCACGTATATATCTCAATGCAACTCAAAATATCAACCAAAATACTTAATTCTCCAAGAATATCAATCCAAACAGTCACAAGTTTTCATTGCATTCCGTCCCATTGACCCAATTTTTTTATTGTTTTTACAAACTTAAATGTATTATGTATAGAAAGCAAAGAGTACCATACTAATCCCTTCTATCTTTTTAATTATCTTTTTAAATTTTTTACACATTTTAATACATCTCATTCAATTTATTCAATTACAAGTAAGTAATTATGATAGTTCATCCTGTAAGAATGTCAATCGATGTCTTCTCATTAATCACCAAGAATATATATATATACAACGAAATCCACTATTCTACGCTATATTCTAGGACAGATATACATTCGTAATACATTCCTAATACATTCCTATCTCTACATTGTCGGTGTTGACCAAGGAGTTAATCTGTTCTGGTTTAACTCCTATGTGCTGTCTGGTTCAACTCCTATGTTCTAACACTCCCTCGCAGTCGAAACGGGAGGCGGACGAACATTGAGACTGGAACGAAAGTCTTCAAACAAGACCAAAGGCAACCCCTTCGTATATCCGCAATCTGATAACGAGAGGGAACATGATGAACACGAACCTCACCACGGGCAACCTTTTCGCGAACAAAATGTATATCTAACTCGATGTGCTTTGTACGCTGATGCTGGACGGGATTGCCGGTGAGATAAATTGCAGAGACATTGTCACAGTAGACAAACGTAGCCTTGCGCACCGGACACAGAAGCTCAAGGAGAAGATTCCGGAGCCAGCATGACTCGGCCACAACATTAGCGACGCCACGATACTCGGCCTCAGCACTCGAGCGGGACAATGTTGCTTGACGCTTGGCGGACCAGGAGATCAGGTTGTCACCCAAGAAAACACAATAACCGGAGGTAGAACGGCGAGTGTCGGGGCAGCCGGCCCAGTCGGCATCAGTATATGCCACAAGATCGTGAAGAGAGGAAGGAGTGAGATGGAGTCCAAGAGACAGAGTGCCTTGGACATAGCGTAAGATACGCTTGAGAGCCTCCATATGTTCAGTGCGGGGATCATGCATGTGAAGACATACCTGTTGAACCGCATAGGATAAATCAGGGCGAGTGAAGGTGAGATACTGAAGCGCTCCAGCTAAACTTCGATATAATGTAGGATCAGCAAAATGAGTCCCAACAGAGGCACTAACTTTTGGCTTTGTGTCAACGGGAGTAGCTGTCGAGTTACACGAGCTCATGCCAGCTCGGTCAAGAATTTCAGCTGCATACCGAGACTGGGAAAGAAATAGGCCAGCCTTATGGCGAGTGACTCGAATGCCAAGAAAGTCATTAAGGAGCCCTAAGTCTTTCATAGCGAATTCCGAATTAAGCTTAGCCATAATCGAGTGCCGAAGCGCATCTGAAGAGGCAGTCAATATGATATCATCCACATATAGAAGCAAATAAGCAGTATCAGCCCCGCGGTTGTAGACAAACAACGAAGTATCACACTTACTATTGGAGAAGCCAAGAGTGGCGACGAAGTCAGCAAATCGCTGATACCACGCCCGAGGAGCCTGTTTAAGGCCATATAATGACTTCCGTAAGAGGCAGACAGCATCCGGGTGTGTCGGATCACGAAACCCCATGGGTTGATACATATAAACCGTTTCCTACAAATTGCCATGGAGAAATGCATTGCTAACGTCGAGTTGATGAATAGACCACCGGCGAGAAAGAGCAATGCTAAGAACAAGACGAATAGTTGCGGGTTTAACCACGGGACTAAACGTCTCACCACAATCAATACCCACGCGTTGAGTTTTACCATCACCTACAAGACGGGCTTTATGCCTCTGAAAGGAACCATCAGATTTAATCTTATGCGTAAAAATCCACATGGAACGAATAACATTAACACCCGGGGGACGAGGGACCAATTCCCACGTCTTATTTTTAATAAGAGCATTATATTCATCAGTCATGGCCAGTTTCCAGTTAGGATCACGGAGAGCATCTAAGGGGGTACGGGGAAGGGGTGATGGTGTAACTGTAGCTGTATGTGCTTCGGAAGGGTCGAAGATAGTGTGAGGTGTAAAAATGCCATGTTGGCTGCGAGTAACGGGACGTTGGGGCGGATACGTAGTGTACCGCGTAGGCCGGGGTGGAGGACTGGGAGGAGGTGGTGAACTGGGCGGTGAAGCAGATGGAAGATCTGCGAAAGGAATAGGTTGTATGGGCGGAGACGAGATAGGTCCAGCAGAGGAACCAGGTTGGTTAGGTGAAGTATGGGCTGATGAAGGAGATGGAGCCGCAGGTGAGGATTGGGCAGGGGCGGCAGGAGGCGGAGATCGGGGTGTAGGTGTAGTGGTGTAGCCGGGAGATAACAATGGGAGGAGGTGAGCCGGAAGGCCATCCCCGAGAAAATCATACTCGGTTGAGCTTGATGTAACCGATTTGGCCATAGGAAAAGTGGTTTCATCAAAATGGACATGGCGACACGTAATGATTTTCCGGTTTGATAGATCAAGGCATTTATAACCCCGATGATCGGCCGGATAGCCCAAAAATACGCAAGGGGTGGAGCGGGGTTGAAGTTTGCGAATAGTGGTGGAGGGGAAAAGAGGGTAACATAAGCAACCAAAGGTGCGGAGATGAGTATAGACGGGAATGCGATTATAGAGAGCTTGGACGGGAGATTTATAGGAGAGGAGTTTGCTAGGTAAAATGTTGAGGAGATATGTGGCCATATGTAAGGCGTGATGCCAAAACGAAGGTGGTAAGGAAGCATGGATGAGTAGGGTGCGAATGATATTATTAATTGACCGAATTTTGCGTTCGGCTTTGCCATTTTGGGGAGAGGTATGGGGACAAGAAAAACGGAATGACATGCCATTAGACACACAAAATTGGCGAAAAGCAGTATTATCAAATTCGCCACCATTATCACATTGGACGGTCTTAATCTTCCGTTCGAATTGAGTAGATATATGAGAGTAAAAATTTTGAAAGATGGAGAAAACTTGGGATTTTTGAGCAATCGGAAAAATCCACACAAAATTCGTAAAATCATCCAAAAATAAGACATAATATTTATGGCCAGAGGTACTCGAAGTCGGAGAAGTCCAAATATCACTATGTATTATATCAAAAGGCATGCATGTGCTAGAATTTGATGGCACAAACGGAAGCTTAACTTGTTTGCCAAGAATACAAGACTGACATGTAGTAAACTTAGACAACCTATTACAATCAATAAGTCTATTATTCTTAAGAACGGATAAAACTGGATCGCCGGGGTGACCCAAACGATGATGCCAGGTGGAAGAAGCAAGACAAGTTGTTGATGGAGCAGGGGGCGAGGGGCTGGGACGAGTAACTGGATATAAGGGACTCGAGCTCTCACATCGCATTATACGGGTCCCGGTTTGTAAATCATGCACATAAAAGCCAGTGGGATAAAAAACTACGGAAACATGATTATCAGTGGTAAATTTACGAACAGAAACTAAGTTTTTGACTAGGGCAGGCGTATGTAACACATTTTGGAGGGCTAAGGGGTAGGTTGGAGTGGAAATAGAGGCATGTACATAACCAGAAACAGGAATTAACTGACCACTACCAACATTAACACCATGTGTATTTGTGCTCGTATTAAAATAAGACGATAAATTACCTCGGGAATTGGTCATGTGAGAAGAAGCACCAGTGTCCATGTACCAGTTGGAGTCTGGCTGGGACAGACTCATAGTATGCATAGCGGCTTCAACATCTGTGGGCACCCATTGCTGCGCATTATAGGCCGGAGAAGCAGGGGAGTCCGGGTGAGGGCCGAGCAAGCCAGCCTGACTGTGCGGGCGGGAGGAGCCGGGTGCAGCAGGCGGCGTGGGATAGGGGCAGGGCGGCGTGGCCCATGGTGGATGGGAATAGTGCCACCAAGGCGCATTGGACCAGGAAGAGGGACCAGCAGGCGACATAAAGGAGCCAGGAGGCTGGTAAGAATCGCGCCCCGCACCACGGCCATATGATTGGCCAGAGGAGTGACCATTATTCCGAGATTGACGAGGCTTTGAAGGGTTGCGAAACTTCTGCTGCATGAGGATAGAAGTACCGTAGAAGAGGATGCGGGAAGAAGAAACAGGATTCGACAATCAAGTAACCAAAAATAGGATGCGGCAATCAGAAAAAAAAGATTAATGAATTGAGGAATTGATTAATCAAGGGAATGGATGAAGCAACGTGGGATGGATTAATTAATCTATGGATTAATTGATGAGGAGGGCGGCTAGAATATATATAGATATATATAGGACGGGAGAATAAAAAAGAATTCAGAGAAGTAGTAGTGCGGCTAGTATATATATGTACGGCAGTAGTGTGGCTAGTATGTTAATGATGAATACAAGCAAAAGGAATCAAATTAGAGAATTCAGAAACTTTCAGCGTGGATATATATGTACGGCCGGAGGGAGAGGAGGCGAGTATATATATGTACGGCAGGAGGCCGGTGAATGCGGTGTCTTTTGCGGCTAGTATAGGTAATTTTGGAGGAGGTAGCGGCGCCAGTCTGGGTGGGCAGCCGAAGAAGAAGGAGAGGGATATAGGGAAGAACGAGAAGGCAGGGTAGGCGGAAGCGTAGGTCGTAACCTAGTTTGATACCATGTAAGAATGTCAATCGATGCCTTCTCATTAATCACCAAGAATATATATATATACAACGAAATCCACTATTCTGGGCTATATTCTAGGACAGATATACATTCGTAATACATTCCTATCTCTACATTGTCGGTGTTGACCAAGGAGTTAACCTGTTCTGGTTTAACTCCTATGTGCTGTCTGGTTCAACTCCTATGTTCTAACACATCCAATAGGATATGCTTCCAAATGACATCAAATTAAAAAAAAAAAAAAAAAAAACAGTATATTGACTCCAAACCTTTCAAAATGTTACAATTTACTAAAAATATCATGATACTAACCTTAACAAAATGTGTTTTTAGCTATTATCCGCAACAACCAAAAATGACAAAATTTCAAACCGTAACGGTAACGCCATAGCAAAATTTGACTTTTTTAAAAGCACGATCATTAACAAAAATAAATAAATAATACTACACAAATTACTCTGCGATTTTCGACAATACCTCTTGTGTTGTTGTTATTCTGGTTGAGCTCTGGTTCTCTTGGTCTATCAAAACACTCTGTTCCAGCACTACCATTACTACTGCTCCTCAACCTACAATACATCCCTCTAGCTTCGCAATCCCGACAGCCCGGTTCCCGCCAAACCAACTGACTACCACCACCATAAAACCCCGGATCATCAAAAATCTCTTCAGGCAAACCAGAAACATCATACATCTTCACACAGTTCGGCAGTTTCACATCCGTCGCCGAATAAGATGACCTGTACGCGTACACCTCAAACCTCGCGGAGCCCATGCACGTGACCCGACCCGAAGTCCGAACCATGTCGGGTCTTCCCGAGCAGTTGAAAAGCGTAAGCCCGGGTAAGGTGTAACTATACCTGTCGAAAACTTCGAAAGGAGAAATGGATCCGGTAGTTGGGCTGTTGGGGATTTGGGCCGGGAGGCATGACCCGTTTAGGATGTTGACCTGGATTATTTGGTTTAAGTAGTTGATATGTTCGACAGTGGCGGTTGCGGAGATGGGGAGGGTTGTGTTGCGGGCCGAGGTTCGGATTGGGAAGTGGAAGTGGAATAAGGTGGTGTTGGTTGGGGAGCATGTGAGGTCGAAGGCTGGGTAGCCGCAGCGGGCCGGGTGGAAGTTGGTTAGGCGGAACGGGAAGCGGACTGTTGGGCCGGTGGGTGTGCAGCTTCTGGGCTCGCATTCGTCTTGGGCTGATGAGGGTAATAAGTGTTTTGGGTTTGAGAAGATGATGATGAAGAGCAGAAATGGAATTATCATCTTGCTGCTCTGGAACTCTGTAAGTAAAGTTTCTAATTAATTTAGTTCTTGTGTTTATTAGAGTGCTGGGATTATAGGCCAGTTGTGTGTGGGGTCGAATTTCAAGGTTCAAGATCTTTGACCATGAATGAATATTTGGATCGGTGTTTTAATAGGTTTGTATAATGTATGTACAACTATATTGACTTAGTTGTAGAAATTACGGATTGAGTTTTCTAGGTGTGGCATGAAGCTATGGAATCAAATGTTATGGACAGAGATGAAATGGGATAGAATTGGTTTAAATTAAGTAGTGGAGCCAACACTCTCCATTAAATATGGTGAATGGAGCTTTGAGTAGGACAACTCATTTTGGTCAGTTTTGACTTTTGAGTGCTTGCTCAACTCAACTATTGTAGGTGGAAACAAAATTGCATCATACTCTATAAGTTTTGGTATTTATATAAACTGTTCCTTCAAGTTTCAATATTTGCAATGGCTATTCAAGATTTAAAATGTGGTTCTATGTTGTCCCCTTTACGCCTTTTGTGACTGTAACCGTAACTCATATTCTCAAGACGGAGTGTTTTATTTCAACAAATGAACTCTACGTGCTACTATTTGGACCCCAATTCGAAGTTTTGTTTAAGTTATTGCCTTTTAGAATCGTAACCGCAAGAACTCATAGGTTCTCAAGATGGAGTGATTCAGTAGAACAAATCAGCTCTAGGTGTCAATATTTTGATTCATTTTGAAGCTTCGGTTATGTTCAGAATAGCCGGGTTGTTTGTTACTGAGTTATAAATTGCACAAAAGTTTGGTTTGCATTTCTCAAGAAGCTAAAGCATGAGGGTCATTTCCCAAGAAGCTAACTTAGTGGGGGTTTTGATGTGATTAAGCAGTTAGCTTATCCACTTAAGATATAGAACGCGTTGTCAATAGTCATTGGACTTTAAAAAATGTGTGACTTGTCTTCTCCCTTTGACTTTTGATGATGCAGAAACTAGTCAATAGTCCCCGGAACAATCATCAAATGACTATTTTCATGTTTTCACCAAATTGCAGTTTCTGTACAGCCATGTCACTTTTTTCAAGAATCTTCATTCTTCTGCTATTCTGTACACATGATTCCACAGCTCAAATCAGCAACCCCAATTCATCATCATGTCCTCCTTCATCCTGTGGCAATATCAGAACCATAAGCTACCCTTTCAGACTAACCAGCGACCCTGTATCCTGTGGTTTCAACAATCCATCTTTCAGCCTGAACTGCCGCAACAATCAGACTATGTTAACAGTAAGATCAAGAAACTATGTTGTCCGAGAAATAAACTACGACGATTTCTCAATCAGGCTGGTTGATCCCAACATAAACAGGGCTAACCTCTCTTCCTGTCCTGTTTACACCAACACATATGATGACTGGCCTAGCACCATTTTTGACAGGTTCTTCGACTGGAATGTTCCGGTAGCGTTCATTCACTGCTTGGTGCCTGTAACTTCGCCAAGATACGTATATGCTTCTTTTTGTGGCAATAGCAGCGATATCTTTTCGAGTTCTTCGGAACTTTATAGTTATGTTTCCGTTGGGACCATTTTGTTATCGGATTTGGAGAATTACTGCACAGTTGATAGAGTGGATCAGGCCTCAAACCGGAGGCCTATAGCGGATAATACTTCTCTTCCGAGTATTTATGACGGTTTGGCTTACGGGTTTGAGCTTTCTTGGTTTCGAGTTCTCTGTGGAGAGTGTGAGAGGACTCGCGGATTTTGCAGCTTACAGGGGAATAGGATAACTTGCAGACATTATTGCAGTGAGGATATTCCCCTTTCGGAGCTTGGTTTCGGATGTAAGTTATTATGAATAATATTTACTTGCTTCTTTTGTGTTATGGAGAAATAGTTTTTTCGAGCAAGTAATTTCAGTGATCAATATGTTCATCTTTGTGAATGCATTATGCCTGGATTAAAGTGATATTTAATATTTATACTGAGACATGTATATATCAGGTGTATCAAAGCATAGTTAAATATAGCAATAAGTTAGATTTTGGATTGAATGTGCCATTGTCTTCAAGATATTTTCTTTTCCTTTTTTCCCTGCACTAAAGCTTTAGGCCTTCTTTGTACTATTATTGTCTGCAATTTACCATTAAATTTGAAGAAATTCTCAAACTTTGGAACCTGCTCATGTGCTCTTCATTTCTTGATTAGTGAAGTACATTATTCTGTATTTGATTTGTTGCTGTTCGAGGTTTTGGTGTTCCAATCTATAGCTTTGGTGCTAAAGGTTCCTTGCGTAGATATGAGTCACATGGATTAGTTCCGTTTGAACAATAGGTTACGATGAGGCCTTGAGCTCGTAGTGGTTCTTTTTTATTTTTCAGCCTATTCTAGTTTTCTAACACTGCATTTTTTCACTTGCAAATGCAGGTCAGTTCGAGTTCTGGGGACGTGAGTATTAAATCTTTTCCTCGTTGTCTTGTTATGAGTCGTTACATCACAACTTTTCTAATGTAAGGCTTTTATCCTCTAATTTCTTCTTGCCTGTTTTGACAGTTATTATCGGGGCATATGGTATGTTGGCAGTCGGTAAGATACAGATTTCAGACTTTTGCACTAGAAATGTTATTGCTGCTACTAATCCATCCAATACAATAGGCTAGTTAACTGTACTTGCCTGATATCACCTTCCTCTTGATCGTGCAGGTGGACTACTGGGCCTGCGATTAGTAATTGGATTACCGCTGTTAGTTGGATTAGTGGTGTACAGATGGAGAAGAAGACACATTGCAATGGACGAAAGCATTGAAGAGTTTTTACAGGGTCAAAATAACCTCACCCCAATAAAATACACTTACAATGAGATCAAGAAAATGACCAACAACTTCAACCAAAGACTGGGCGAAGGGGGATACGGTACTGTGTATAAAGGAAAGCTGCGGAGCGGTCCTTATATTGCAGTAAAGCTGATGGAACAAACAATTTCCAGTGAACAAGAATTCATCAGTGAAGTTGGCACAATTGGACGAATTCACCATGTCAATGTAGTGCAACTGATAGGTTTCTGTGTGGAAGGGTCAAAATGTGCTTTGGTATATGAGTTTATGCCTAATGGTTCGCTTGACAGATATATTTTTGGAGAACAAATATTGGGCGGACTATCCTTAAAGTACGGAAAAATGTTTGAAATCGCACATGGAGTGGCGTGTGGGATAGACTATCTGCATCGAGGTTGTGACATGCAGATTCTTCATTTTGATATCAAGCCCCACAATATTTTACTAGACGAGAATTTCAATCCGAAAATCTCTGATTTTGGTCTTGCGAAACTGTACCCAACTGATGGCAGTGTTGTGAATCTGACAGCTGCAAGAGGAACGATGGGGTACATGGCACCTGAGATGTTTTACAAGAACATTGGAGGAGTTTCATATAAAGCTGACGTATATAGTTTCGGAATGTTGCTGATGGAAATGGCGGGTAGAAGGAAAAACATGAACCCCTTTGCTGATGATGTGAGCCAAATTTACTTTCCTTCGTGGGTATACAACCAACTTATTGCTGGAAACGAGGTCGAGATGGAGGATGCTACGGAGGAAGAAAAGAAGTTGGTAAAGAAAATTGTTATAGTAGCGTTATGGTGTATACAGATGAAACCTTCTGACAGACCATCAATGAACAGAGTAGTCGAGATGCTTGAAATCGATTCTGAGCTGCAAATGCCTCCGAAACCTTTCTTGGCTCCACGAGAGATTGCAGAGGATCGATAATGGATGAGTTGAATCTACTAAAGTCTTAACAAAATGTTGTCTATTAGTTTTAGTTGTAGAGATGAGAAGATTCACTATAACAACTATAACAGCTATGTCATTTTATTCTGATGTTTTATACTCCCTCTGTCCCGTTTCAAATTATCCATTTTGACTTTTTTCGGTCAACAGTTTTAAACTTTGACCCATCATTACTCTTAAACTATAATTATTAGATATTTAATAAAATTATATTATGAAAATTTAGGTTCTATATTTTCATAATATGATTTCGTCAAATGATTTATCATTATAGTTTAAGAGTAATCGGGAGTCAAAGTTGACAACTGTTGACCTAAAAAAGTCAAAATGGTTAAATTAAAGTGGGACGGATGGAGTATCTGAGTTTAATAAATACTAAATATTGTAATTTTGTTTTGGATCTTCTATAATAGTCGCATTCGTATTACATCGAAACTGTCTGCCCAGCCCTCTTGGATCCGGTTCACCAAACCCTATTATTGTCGGTTGTTTATTGGGATCTATTTTGTTTTTACTTAATTTTTTCAAATATATTTTTTATTCTCCGTAATAGTATTAGAAAGAAACTGCCTTGGAATTACGAAACCGACTGGTATTGGGCCTGGGCCTCTTGGAATTACAAAATTGATTGGGCCTGCAAGGATCCCGTACCTTATGTTGAACTGGTTGGGTCTCTAATTGCTTGACGAATTGGCCCGAAACCACCACGTACTGCACGTCCGGCGGTTGTTTCCACTGGTACTCATGTAAATCAGTTTGTAACTTTGTTTAAACCAGTTCTTTTCACGTAATTAGGTTACTTTCTGCAATATTCTTGTAATTACATTTCTTCATAAGATTTTCGTCTTAATCATTATTTGGTTTGACCCATATAATAGTTATGGTAGTGGAATGATAGAATGCCTCCTCAGAACAACAACCGGACGAGGATATTGGTGCTGGACAACAACCGGACGAGGATATCGGTCGAGGTGGTTTGGGAGTTATTGCATAGGAAAGTTGTAGAGGGGAATAGGGATGATTTGGATATGTTATTCTCGGGGGTTAAGGATCATGTTCACGAACTGATGATGCATCAATTCAGACACCATTTGATTTAGAAATTTTGTGATTATTTTTTTTTTTTTTTTTTTTTTTTTTTTTTTTTTTTATGAAAAACAAATGAATGAATTTTTTTTTTTTACTTGGTGATGATTGAGACTTTGTTTCTGCACTATTTTGCTCAATCCACCGACTTTATTTTCATTTGACATTATCTCCTTTTAGATTTTATTTTAATTTTTAATTTTTAATTTCTTGGATTGCATGATGTAAATAAAAGTTATTCTTTGTGTTGCCTTAGAAATTTTATAATATGGAGAGTTGACAATACTATGTTTAATTTCTTTGGTAGAATTGGGTCAAGAACATTAAAACTATAGTATAAGTAGATGACGGACATTATAGTGACAGACATTATAGGGACATTATGGTTGACATTATATGTATTGTACTCCCATGAATCTTATTTATGTGTTTTAGTCAATCATTAGAGATGATACATTTATTTTTTGTTTTCTGGGAATTTCCTTAGTCTTTGTTGCAATAATTTAGTTAATATGGCCTAAGATACAACCACCATTATATTTCATAAATTGGCATTTGACATAAAAAAAAATGAAGTAGCAGCATGTCACTGGATGAGACTTGAACAACCGAAATAACTTGACCTCGTGCGGCACTAGGTTATTCACCTCGAGACTAGTCAGCCTACCGAAATTGTTGTTGAGTGTGTAAGAAGAGAGCTTTTTAGTGAGAGAAATATTGCAAAGGATGCTTGAATGCTTCTATTGCTTGATGATCAAATGAAATGGCCAAGGACCTATATATATACAAGTTCACCTAATTCTCAACGAACGGTGGAGATCAATCTAATCTAACGGTTGTGAAAGACCTTCTAGGTACTTCCATCATCTCGATCCTTCTACCATATTCCTTATCTTACAAGCTTGTAAATATTCTAAAATATACACGAACATCCTAGAGAAGTATTTATATGATAGCCACCCTTGGGAATGATATACCATGAAAACGACCATGCGCGTGACATTCTCCCTCACCTAAGCCATTGTCATCCTCGGCTCGGTACCCATTGTTCTTGTACCCGAATTGCCAAAGATGTTCTTCATGCTCCCAACTACTCTTAGTATCCGGCTGCCGTAAGAAAATATGGTTAGCAACTCCTAGGGTTCAACAACCGAATTTTAAAAAAATTCTTAACAAGCAGATCAATCGAATATTTATATGAAACACATAAACACATCAGAGTTAGAATACTTACAATGACTGAAGAGATTCAACCAAATTCGTACACTCCAAGATAATTATGACTCTGGTCGACTTTGATTTCCTAGTGACTTGGACTACCAATTGACAATCTCTCCGGTGAAAGGCTAGATCGGCGTGCCAGTAATCTGGCCTCCAAATTTCGGCTTGATCCAACAGTTAACGAAGCGGTAAATGAATTTACAAAATGGTTGCGTTGTACGGCCTGGAAGCGATTCGAGGATGACTTGGGGGCGACCGATTCAGGGTTGGGTCCATGATGGTCACGGGCTAGGATTTGGCCGTGGAGGCCATGGGCTAGATAGGTATGGGCCTAACGGAGAAGATCTCTATCTTGGGCCTAGACTTGGGCTGTTTGATTCGGACACGAAAAATGATGGGCTTACCAATCAACACAAGGGTGAGACTAGCTATGCTAACTGGACAAAGGTATGAGGGTGTCAACCTGATTATCCAACATGTCAACTTTGCGCTCACCGTCCATATTATGGAAGGCGACCAGGAAGATGTAACGCTTGGAATGCCATGGCTTCGTTCAATGGGACCCGTGATATTTCACTTTCACGAACGATCCATGTCTTTGGTTTGTGAGAAACGCATATGTCGCCTCTGAGTGTTGGGGCATGCTAGTCATGCAATAGCACGACATGCAAGAAGTAAAGACATCAAGATACTCTGTGTTATGCTGAGGGAGGCGCATCGCATGCCGATTGTTGGAGAATCCGATACCGATGCTGAACCAGTAGTGGTTCCAGGAGTTACCAACTCCAGTTTTTGGTATCTCGAGAGTGTCTTTGAGCCCGACATGAAGCTGGAAAGGCCAATGGTTGTGGTACCCCAAGTGGTTGAGTTAGTCCAAGCACATGAGGGATGCACCACTGGACAAGGTGAAAGGAGCTCGGTGCCAACTAGTACAAGGAACCATGGTGAAGCATTCGGCAAAGGAAGCAGGATCAGAATGGTCACCAAAGGGTGTCCGCGAGGGGGATCTGAACCTTGAGGATAAGGTTCGTTTCAAGGGCGATCAGATGATAGGACCTCAGATTATGGACCAGGTGTTGGGCCGAAGAGGTCGCGGTTGGGTGTCTTGGGCCGGGAAGGGGGCGTCGACCGGCTAGGGTAGGAGCGAAACTAAGATAATGATGCAACATTACGAACAGGTATGCACCTGTTCAGTATTGGCGGATTTTCAAGAGATTTCATAAATAGATACATCCCTTAAATTAAATTTTGATGGGACACATCCATTCGTCTTAAAACATCTGGATGACGATTTAGACACAGTTCGGAAGGATTGTAACACTTAAGAGAGGATGCATTTGATTTATAAATAAGAGAAGAAGTCATTTATTCTAACATAGTCGAACACTCATCTCCTTTTCCCTCGCTGCTCTTCTCTACTATTCATACTAAAAGTAAGTTGATAGATTCTGTTATTCTAGTGCTGCTTAGCCGTCTTAAGAGTAGTTTTATTCTGGAAGACTATTGTCATAATCTCGTAAGCACCATTAGCGGGGCAATCTTGTATTAAGGAGAGATAGTCAAACTATCGACTTTACTCGCCATTTCTTGTTTCTTGTCACCATTCTGGGAGTTGCCTGAAGACTTGGAGACATGGAATTCTGCATCCAACATGCTTAGTGCTCATGGAGTACGAACGAACGATTTATGGATGAATCAATTTAGGGAAGTTTAGTTTGTAAAGTTGATTGTTATTATATATTAACATCTTTGTACAAGTTTGTTTCTATTGGTGTTATATGATATTAACAACATTGTTGGTTTGGTTTGGTTTGTGGAAGAAAGCTTCCTTGAAAATTAGTGTCTGGGCTATCATCTTAGAATGTTGTCGGTCACTATTTTTGGTTGGTTGAACGTTTTGGTGTAATTGGTTGTATGTATATTGATCCGGAGGTTTGTTCCGGTTTTGAACATTATTGTAACTATTTAGAGCATCTCTTGTACTCTACTATAATAAAAAATTTGCTGATTAAAAAAAAAAAAAAAAAAAAAAAAAAAAAAAAAAAAACTGACAACATTCTCGCATGAATACTAAATTCTCCAATAGTTTATTCGATTCATACATTTTTATGGGCTTATGGGGGTAAGTAAATTGCAGTTATATGTGTCTTTTTCTCGTGATTATGGTCCTATCTCCTTGCTGATTTGACAGTGGATTGCTGCTTAGGTGTACGAACGGACACTGCAAATTAGGTTGGAGGGTATGAGGTTGGATTGATTCCCTCTCAATTGAAAAATTCCCTCTTTTGTAAACCGTAGCCCTAATTCACCCCAAATTCATCATTTCATCCTATGGCTGCTCGTAACCCTAAACGCAAAATGAGTTCTTCCACCACTGCATTTTCAGAGAACCTCGACTTTGAGACGGTGAATAGAGCTTAATAGTTTCAAGCTTTGTAAATAGAGATTAATATATTCAACCTTTGTTTACACATATTTTTTAGTGGTATGTAAAAAGAGCTTTTAAAAGAGCTTAATTACGTTCTACTAACAGAGCTTGAATAAGCTCTGTGAGGTGTTATCTCAACAGCTGTTTCCGAATGCAGTCAGGAAAAGGTAATTGTCTCCATTAGAAAATCAATTCTTATTCGAATTCAATTCCTATTCGAATTCCTTTAGGTTTAGCTGCAAATTGAAGGCTATATAAAGGGGTGATTGTTGCATGCTCAAGAACATAACAACACGACATTGAAGGCTTGTTCGACTACTTCGAAAAGTGATATATTATAGATTATAGGTTCTAGCTTTGAGAGACAGATTTGTTCTTGTTTCTTGCATACTGTTAGGGACTTGTAATTGGCGTTGATATAATATATTGAAGTTGGTTGATCTTCGTGGACGTATGTTATTTAGAACCGAACCACGTTAAACTCTTGTGTCTTTCTTGCTTATCGTTCTTGCTCTGTTTTCTGGTTTGGTTGTGTGTTTGATTTGGTGCAGCAGGTTCTTGGTGGTTTAGTTGTTATTGTGAGCTTTTGTGATCAGGTAATCGACTATTGTTGATACGAACTCAACAATTGGCGCAGTCTATGGGAAGGGCCGAAGGAATTTACCGGGAGAATCCAAAGCTTTATATAAGCAATATCGTCAACTAAAATCGAGATTGAGAAGCTCACTAAACACACAGATTTCAGCCTGTGGAAACTGAGGGTTAAGGCCTTTTTATCAGATTATGGAGCGGACGATGCTCTGTTGGGGGATGAAGGTCTTAAGGATATTAAAGACGATGCAAAGAAGAAGGAAATCAAGAAGAAGGCATATAATACACTTGTTCACTCATTAAGCGGTGAAACATTGAGGGAGGTTATTAATTATACTGATGCAAAAGCAACATGGGATAAACTTGAAGAAGTTTATATGGGGAAATCATCAGCCCAGATGATGTATCTCAAGCAGAAGTTTCTTGGTTATAGGATGGTTGAAGGTAGGCCGATTTTGGAACAGTTAGCAGAGTTTGACAAGATCACAACACACTTGGAGAATGTTGGTGATAAGACTACAGACGCAGACAAAGCTATGGTGTTGCTCAACTCCTGGCCTAACTCCTATGAGAACTTCAGAGATTCGTTGATGTTTGGTAATGTTGCAGTGACCTTGGATTTGGTAAGGGAATCATTGAAGACTAGGGAGTTCCATAAGCAGAAGAATTTGCAGGAAGGTGGACATTCAACTGAAAGTCTTTCTATGAAATACCATGGTTCCAGGAAGGGTGGTACTACAAGGGAAAGATTACCAAAGGAGAAATATAAGAAGCAAGAGAGTAAGAGGTCATCAGATTCTGTGGAGAATAGGAGGTGCTATCACTGTCACAATAAGAGACATCTCAAGAAGGATTGCCCTGTGTGGAACAACAGTAAGCCAAAGCAATTTGGGGGAGAGGCAGGAACAATGGACATTGCACAGGCTACACAATCTTTTGACATATCAGAGGTACTTACGATCTCTACTCCTAATATAGACTTATCCTGGATTCTTGATTCTGGGTGCTCTTTTCACATGAGTCCGGTTAAAGAATGGTTTACAAACTTCAAATATGGGAAAGGTGGAACTGTACTTTTGAGGAACAATCAATCATGCATGGTCAAAGGCATTCGTGATGTTAAATTGAAGTTGCATGATGGAACTGTTAGATTGTTAACTGGTGTAAGGTACATACCTGATTTGATGAGGAATCTGATCTCACTTGGTCAATTTGATGATATGGGTTATTCATGGAGCTGTAGTCATGGTGTTCTGCGGGTTATGCACGGTGTTGAGCAAGGAGTTACGCTAACTCCTCAGGTAACACTGCTGGAAGGTGTTAAGAAGAATGGTCTTTACTATTTATCTGGTAACACGGTAGTTGGAGAAAGTGCAGCAATTCATGGTAATGACAACACATATCTATGGCACAAGAGGCTTGACCATCTTGGAGAGAAAGGATTGAAGGAACTTACCCAGTAGGGATTACTTGGAGGAGACAAGTTCACTAAGTTACCATTCTATGAGACATGTGTGATGGGGAAGGCGCACAAGACCAGTTTCAGCACAGGGAAGCATACTACTAAAGCTAACTTGGATTATGTGCATTCATATTTATGGGGACCATCCAGGACACTCACTCAAGGTGGAGGTGAATATTTCATCTCATTCATAGATGATTATTCAAGGAAGGTCTGGGTTTATATTCTGAAGTCTAAGGATCAAGCATTTAATCAGTTCAAGGAATGGTTAGCTGAGGTAGAGAATCAATCAGGAAGATCATTGAAGTATCTCAGGATTGATAATGGATTGGAGTTCTTATCTACTGAGTTTACTAATTTCTGTAAAGAGAAGGGTATTACTAGACACAGAACAGTTGCAGGTACACCACAACAGAATGGAGTTGCGGAAAGAATGAATAGAATTCTATTGGAGAGAGCTAGGTGTATGTTACTGAGTTCTGGGGTAAGCAAAGGTTTCTGGGGAGAAGCTATGGTTACAACAACAATACTTATCAATAAGAGTCCAACTGTGTCTTTGGAGTTTAAGACGCCGGATCAAGTATGGACTGGAACAACTGGGGACTATTCAAAACTCAAGGTGTTTGGCTGCTTGGATTTAGCACATACCAAGCAAGATAAGTTGGAATCTAGAGCATTGAGGTGTATCTTTATTGGTTACCCAAAGGGGGTTAAAGGATATAAGCTTTGGTGAATAGAACATGGAAAGAGAAAGTGTATTATAAGCAGGGATGTCAAGTTTAATGAAGATGTGTTACCTCTGAAGGACAAGCAGGCAGGTGTTGACAGAGGGGGTTCACCCAACCCCGCACTCAACCTCGACTCTGCAGAAAATACCAGAATTGAGTTAGAAGATGAGAGAGTTCACTCTCAGATGGAGCCCACA
Organism: Plantago ovata; assembly: GCA_028274465.1. Taxonomy (NCBI): domain Eukaryota; kingdom Viridiplantae; phylum Streptophyta; class Magnoliopsida; order Lamiales; family Plantaginaceae; genus Plantago; species Plantago ovata. Next base: position 117,189,858 of record CM051455.1, on the reverse strand, counting down.
GTGGAGGATGATATTGCGGATGCTGAGCCTATATTACCAGTGAATGAGGAGTCTAGTAGTAGCTCAGAGTCATATGGTGATGATCGACTTGATGAGGAAGTTGGTGAAACTTCAAACTATCAGCTTGCAAGAGAAAGAAGTAAAAGGGAGCAGAGTAAAGCACCAGATATGTATGGTTTTGGCAAGGTTAGCAAGACATACCTTGTTCATGCTCTTAGTACTGCGGAAGAAGGTGTGGATTCATCTGAACCACAGAGTTATCAGGAAGCAATTACATGTTCTGGAAGTGCAAAGTGGATTGGAGCTATTCATGAAGAGCTAATGTCACTTGAGAAGAATGATATATGGAAAATTGTGAAAGTTCCTGATGGATAGAAGCTTGTCAGCTGTAAATGGATCTTCAAGAGGAAGGTGGATCTCAAGGGTACAGAATACATAAGGTACAAGGCTAGATTGGTTGCTAGAGGATTTACTCAAAGAGAAGGAGTGGACTACAATGAGATATTCTCACCAGTGGTTAGGCACACATCTATCAGGGTAATCTTAGCTCTTGCTACTCAGTATGACATGTTTCTTCACCAAATGGATGTGAAAACTGCGTTTCTACATGGAGAATTGGAAGAAGAGATATACATGACAGTACCAGAGGAAGTTGTTGTTGACAAGAGGCATAAGAGAGCATGTTTGCTGAAGAAATCATTATATGGTCTTAAGCAGAGTCCAAGACAGTGGTACTTAAAATTTGATAGCTACATGTCGGAGATTGGATTTGTAAGGAGTGCTTATGAAAGTTGCATATATTAGTCTAGGAAGGAAGCTGCTGAGAGAGTTTACTTGCTCTTGTATGTGGATGATATGTTGATTACTAGCAGGTCAATGGAGGAGATTGAAACACTCAAAAGGAAGCTGCGGGAAGAATTTGAGATGAAGGATCTTGGGGATGCAAGTAGAATTCTTGGGATGGATATCACTAGGGACAGAAAGGAGAAGAATCTGTTTCTATCTCAGCCTAGTTATCTCATGAAGGTTCTAGCCAAGTTCAATATGTCAAATTGCAGTAGTGTGGTTACTCCTATTGCACCTGGGGTGAAGTTATCTGAGGAACATTGTCCTAAGGATGATGCTGAAGAAAGGATTATGTTAAGAGTACCTTATGCAAGTGCAGTTGGAAGTATTATGTATACTATGATTTGTTGCAGGCCTGATCTTGCATATGCTATGAGTGTAATCAGCAGATACATGGGGAATCCTGGGAGAAGGCATTGGGATGTTGTGAAGGATGTTCTCAGATACTTAAGTGGCACAAGGATGATGGGACTGAGGTTCAAGAAAAGCAATGATTTGCAGAATCCATTGGTTGGATATGTGGATGTAGATTTTGCAGGGAACTTGAATGGGAGAAAGTCTATCACAAGGTATGTGTTTACTTTGTTTGGCACGGAAGTTAGTTGGAAGGCAAGTCAGCAGCATGTGGTTGCATTATCTACAACAGAGGCGGAGTTCATGGCTATCACTAAAGTAGTTAAGGAAGTAATCTGGTTAGGTGGATTATTGAATGAGTTGGGTGTCTAACAGGATCATGTGAATATTCACTGTAAAAGTGCTATTATGTTGAGTAAGCATCATGTATATCATGAAAGGACAAAACACATTGATGTAAGGTTTTTTTTCATCAAAGATATCATTGCCAAGGGAGTTGTGAAGATAAAGAAGATTCATACGTCGCTGAATGCTTCAGATGCTATGACTAAGGCGCTTCCAGGACCAAAGTTCAGATTTTGCTTGGAACTTGTGGGTGTCAAGACTTTCAGGGGGTCATCCTAACAGCAGGGATGGAACGGGGAGGCATCTTAAACTTAGAGGTGCATACGGGGAGGCATCTTAACCTTAAAGGTGCATATGGGGGCGTATCTTAACCTTAGAGGTACATGGGGGCGTGTCTTAACCTTAGAGATGCAAAGGGGTGTGTCCTAACTTCAAGGATACAGAGGTCGTTGATGTTGAGCTGAAGGTGGAGATTTGTGAGGTGTTATCTCAACAGCTGTTTCCGAGTGCAGTCAGGAAAAGGTAATTGTCTCCACTAGGAAATTAATTCCTATTCGAATTCCTTTAGGTTTAGCTGCAAATTGAAGGCTATATAAAGGGGTGATTGATGCATGCTCAAGAACATAACAACACGGCATTGAAGGCTTGTTCGACTATTTCGACAAGTGATATATTATAGATTATAGGTTCTAGTTTTGAGAGAAAGATTTGTTCTTGTTTCTTGCATACTGTTAGGGACTTATAATTGGCGTTGATATAATATATTGAAGTTGGTTGATCTCCGTGGACGTAGGTTATTTAGAACCGAACCACGTTAAACTCTTGTGTCTTTCTTGCTTATCGTTCTTGCTCAGTTTTCTGGTTTGGTTGCGTGTGGTTGTGTGTTTGATTTGGTGCATCAGGTTCTTGGTGGTTTAGTTGTCATTGTGAGGTTTTGTGATCAGGTAATCGACTATTGTTGATACGAATACAACAAGCTCAGTTACAAAACTTGAAGAAGCTCTACTTATAGAGATTTATTAATGATCTATACACAGTTTGTAACAGTACACGTTATTCTTTTTACCTATCAACAACAAGTGTAACATAAGTATATAGATCACATACAACAATTCAGCTGAAGTTTTTAACTTAACTTGAAAGAATATGGTATTTCTACTCATAGACTTTGAGTAGTGCTATCAGTTCGATCACTCAACAAGCTTCCAGTAGAAGAAGCGGTTGGGTTCACAGGTGTTGAAGCAGCAAAAGGGTTTGGAGGCATATCAGGCATGTTTTCTCGTTCTAGCATCTAAATAACAACTTTGGTAGAAGGTTGATCAGCTGGATACCATTGGATGCACGATAGCCCAATGATTATATGCCTCTTTGCGATATCACTATCATCCTCTTTCTCGATTTGGATAGCTATATCTTCTCCTTTCTCTAGTTGATTGTACATCCATTCTGGAAAGTAAATTTAACTGTCACCATTTTCTACCGTGGCATCAAAATTCTTTCTACCACTGACCATATCGAGCAACAACATACCAAAGCTATAAATATCAGATTTATGAGAAACTTTCCCAAAGTTTCTGGAGAAAACCTCTAGTGCAATATACCCCACAGTCCCTCTAGCAGCTGATGATGTCGTTTTTCACCAATTAAATTTGTTTAAAAGCCTAAGAACACTTATCACTACACAAACTAGAGTGCAATGGCAAGCTGTCCCCGAGTGTCGTTCTCTCGGGACCTAACGTGGCTTTGCTTGAGGTTTTTGCTAGTAATTTCAGTCAACGAATTCAAGTGTTTGTAGAATTGTTTTCTTAGAACAAAGTAACGAGAAATCAGATTGTTGTAATCAAGTTTGGAAAACGGTTGGTGGTAGAAATCAAATACACATGCATGGGTTACGAATATGCTCACAAGTTCAGTGCGTAAAACCTTCGATCAAGTCTGCTAAGCAACTCGTCTAGGTAACTTTAAGACACACATCATAAAAGACCACTATCAATACTTTAGAGGTGCTTGTCACTAACACCATTTATCTAGCATGCTGCAAATCTCGAACATACAATCCTATAGCTTTCATTGACCAAGAGTTTGCCACTATACTCAATTCGAATATATTTTATAGGCAACTAAGAATCATATGAAGGGATTTGCAGCAAGATTGAATCACAATCTCATGTAAGCATAAACATAACCCATAGCATGCATATTCTACATTCTACCACCAACACAAAAGATTTAGCTACTCATATTCATCAACATAGACATCAATTCATATGAATAATAATCAGAATACATCATATCAAACTACAAGACAAGAGAGTGATACAAGTTACCACCAAAGCTGTCACTAATCGGTGGAAATCAAAGAAAACCTCTCCGTAGATGATTACAAAGGATGAATTCCAACCAAAACCTTGAATTCCAAGCTAAAATACAATGTAATCTGAGTTTTCTTTGAGTTTTGGGGCTTAGGAGCTCTCCAAAACGAAGTTACAGTTAAAAAGATATCCAAAAAATGACCAAAGATCAGATCTAAGAAGGAAAATCCGAAAACGTAACCGCTGCCAAGCGGAGCGCTTGGCAAGCGAAGCGCTTCTGGCACACCAAGCGCTTCGCTTGGCTTCTGTGCTAAAGCTCCTGGAAAATGAAGCGGAGCGCTTCACTATTCCAGGCGCTTAGCTTGGCTCCTGGGCAGATTTTTGTCTTCAAACTCAATCTTTTTCCCCTCGCATGGCCCTCGGGTGCCTTGGACTCATCCTTCTCGTTGCTTATTGATGCTCAAACACTTACGAACAAGCCACGGAGATTGGGGAACTTCAACGGGGCCATCTTTTCCATAAAAAAGGCTCGCTTTTAGCTCCAAAAATGCCGTTTTGTACCTAAGTGCCTGAAAATGCAGAAAACACAAAATGTGACACTATTCTACAAAACTAACCAAAAAACAAGGCTAGAAGATAGCAAAAGAAGGTAAAAAAGACAAGATGAACGCGTCAAAAATACGTTCATCAAATTTCTCTAAACCAGTCATTGTAACAACACTCTGGTCCTTTGACCACAATTTCGCTAAACCAAAATCAGCAACTTTCGGATTGAGATTATGATCTAGTAAAATGTTATGAAGTTTGATATCAAAATGAAGGATCCTTTGATTGCATCCCTGGTGAAGATAATCAAGCCCCTTTGCAACACTGATGAATGTGCATTTTACACTTTCATTTGAGTCTTTTTCTCCTATTTTAGCTATCCTCTATGTTAATTTAGCTATATTTTAGTGCATTTTATTAAAATAGTGTCAAATTTCCCTTTAGATTTTATTTTACAGGTTTTGTTTGAAAATCGAGGATTTCCGGGAAATTATATTGAAGTTGACAAGGAATTGGTGTTCCAGAAGCCTATTTGGAGTATCTGAAGGTTTCCGGATAGGATTTGGAGTCTAGGGGTCGAATCTGGAGGTTAGAAGGCCACTAGAAGACAGAAATCGAGTCTGAAAAGGGGAAGAAATCCAAAAACGCGGAATTCCGCGAAATTTTCTCTGGGGCTAACCGCCCCAGACGTGGGGCGAACCGCCCCGCACCGGGCGAACCGCCCCGTGTGTGGGGCGGTATTTCGGGGCCTATATATAGTTGCTTAGTTTTCTCCGAAAATCATACTTTTCCAGACCTACTTTCTCACCTCTCTCTGTAGTTTTAGGTAGGAACTTCCCAGGGCCTGTCCTGGGAGTTCGTAGCTTAGGGGACACTTTTTCATAGCGGATTGGAGCTTGTAGGATCGCAATTCTTCGGAGATTGACAACCTTCGGTAACATTGTATCTTACGGTTTAATCTACTTATTTTATATATCTTTCAATATGTTTTCTTCTATGATTTCTGTTGATTGCATGCCTATTATGAGTAGCTAAACTTATCGTTGGTGGTAGTATGTGTATTCTTAGCGAAGGGAAGATAATCATGCTAATGGCTATATCGCGCATTATACTCCGTGTTATTGCTTTATTTTGTTGATCAGGCACAACCTAAATTCTCGTATGTTGTATTAATTATTATGCACAATTGGACCCTCGTCGACCTGTTCGCGAGTTTATCTTCGTAGGGTTGAATAATTACGGAACACATTAGGACAATAGTGATTGACTTGTCAGGCCAGTTATCTTCGTAGTGCTTAATAATTGCAACAGGACACTAGATTGATCAAAGATCTCCATGCAAGACCGAGGAATTTATGCATGATTATCGACCCGTTATGCTTTGAAGGATCATACTATCACCAATCTCCATTATCTGTTAGAAAACCCCTTTGCTATCTGTCTGCTGTTTATATTCTCTTGTTAAATAGATAAAGCTAGTTATAGTCCTGAGAGAACGACACTCGAGTCATTCTACTGCTACACTACGATTTTCGTTGTAGTTGTGGATTGCCTTTGGCTAAATACAAATATTATTTGCTTGAATTCGGAGCACGACATCCGCGTTCATCAAATTGGCGCCGTTGCCGGGGAACTATACTCCTTTTTTCTGTTTAATTTGTTTATATTTTTAGCTTTCGATTCCTAATTCTATTAGTTTTAGTTTTCCTATTTAATCTATCTCTGATACTCCTTTCCTAGCTTGTCACAGATATTCAGGTCTTGTGATGGCTCGCCCACTTTTGAAATCATGGGTTCAACCCAACAAAGCACTGATGAGAGGTCCAACTATTGTTCTTTCTGCTGCAACTCGAGATTTGGAAATCAAAAGTTGCATGTACCAGCAACTCCCGAGGTTCTATGGGTTGGCTAGGGAAGATGTTATGGGATACCTGAATGATATTGACGATTTTATCAACAATCTTCCAAGGCCCGGAGCAGGGATAACGGACGATGAGCTAAGGATGAAGGTTTTTGCTATGGGGCTTGGTGATAAAGCCAAGGCATGGTTAGGCTCTCTGGAAGCCGGATCACTAGACACCTGGGACAAGGTGTATTCTGCTTTTATGGAGAAATACTTTCCTCACACATTGACTACCGCGCTTAAGGCGCAAATCACAGGATTCAAACAGGACTATAATGAGACCATCTACACCGCTTTCGAGAGGTTCAAGGACCTCATGCACAAGTGTCCACACCATGGTTTTGGGCTTCCTGATCTTGTCCAGCACTTCTACAATGGACTCACATATGAGAGTCAACAGGTGGTGGATTTCCAATGCCGTGGTACTATCTAGGAAGAGACCGCCGAGGATGTGTGGGCGTGTTTCGAAAGTCTTGCTATAGGATCTCAATCCAAGGATCCAAGAGCAATGGTTAGAAGGCGTGGACCTGAGGTCCCACCAAACCAGGAGATCCCAATGCATGAAGTGAATGGTGTGAGTGGCGATAGGTTCGAAGGTTTCGCCAATCAGATGAGGCAAGCTCTAAGTGGCCTAATCGGAACTTCTCTCTCCAACGAGGTATGTAGGGTGTGCAAGAATTATGGGCATGGGGCTCATATGTGTAGATCAGATCTAGCACGAGAAGATGTTCACTTGGGAAACCGTAGTAATCCTACTCCTAAGGACGAAGCATCTACATCCAAGTCAGCAACTCTCATGGATAATTTACAGAAATTGGTGGATTTCACCCAAGTGTTTTTGAAGAGATACGAGGAGGATTCGACAAAGATCAATGCTCGTCTGGATCAATTGGAAGCTAGAGCTAGTAGAGAGCAAGGGAAGTTACATAGCAGCACTGAGAGGTCCATGTCGATCAACTTTGTGGGAGATCAACCAGTGGAAATCACTATTAAGCAAGTTGCTAAGTGCGAGTGTTACAAGGATGAAGAGCCTCCACTAGCCAAGGAAGAAGAGAAGGACCTTGGTACTGATGAGAGTGGAAAGAAGCAAGAGAATCCCGAGCCACTCCCTCAAAGTTTCGATGTTAAGGTCGGGATTGGCAAACTTGAAGATGTCCGTGCCACACTAGACACGGGATCTTACTCGAACGTGCTCCCTTTGAATGTGTTTGAGAAGAGTAGCCTTGGAAAACTATCTGACCATAGGGCTATTGTGCAACTGGCGGATGGATCCTTTGTGAGACCCGAAGGCGTTGTGAAAAATGTGTTGGTCAAGATTGGTGAAGCATCTGTATACACCAATTTTGTAGTTATGCCAGCGTCTGCACCTGGGACAGGGGATGTCATTCTCTTGGGACGAACGTTCTTGACTAAGCTACGCTCCGTGATGGACATCTACCAAAGAACTTGCACTATTGAAGTGGATGGCAAGCAACATGTGTTGCAAGCCATATCTGATCCACCTGATCCGCCTGATAATTCTTACACTACTCACTACTGTGGTCTTGCAGCCTATGTTCTTTCTTATTCACAGGTTCGTGGCATGAAGAGGAGATCAGTGAAGGGGAAGTCTAGTACCCGCAAAAAGGAGAGCTAGGCGCGGACAAGGGTCGAGTCAAAGACTTTAAACAATGGCGCTATCCGGGAGGCAACCCGGAGATTTTATCGCTTTCTTTACCGCTTTAGATTTTATCTCACGAGTTTGATTGAGTATTATAAGTCACTTATACAAGCATTAGCTCTCAGCTTGGATCCACTTTCGACGTTCGGGACGAGCGACGACGTTCAGGTTTGGGGAGGGCGTTATCGCTGGTTATCTCTATACTTATCTTGCTTATGATAAACTCGTGAATTTTTTTGCATTTGCACGTTTACTGCTTTCCTAGGATAGTCTTGCATGTTTTATATGGAGTTTATTGCCGAATTTTTTGAACTTTTTATTGGGTAGATTAACTAACTATGCCATTAATCATATGCTTCATCTCTATGAATTTGTTTGAGGTTTTTCTCGCTTGGCTTGTCACATTTATGTATTGCACTTAGTTAAGCATGGTAGTCTCGACATCACTTAGTGGTGTTTTCTCTACTGCGGTTCACGAAGGCCTTTATAATAGGATGATGCATGTTAGGGTCTTATGGTTGTTTCCCGAGTAATTATGTACCTAAGAGGCAACAAGTCTTCACCATGCTTTGAGATTGCTAAATGCCTAGGAAGGAGGTAGTGTGAGGTTGTGTGATCCTTTGTTTATAACCTATTCTTCCAAATAGGTTTCGGGAGGGGGTTACACCATCTTTAGACTTGTTTCTGTTTTTCATTTTCGTATCGTGAGTTTATTTTTCCTTTTCCGTAAATTTTATACTCCAACCTATTCTTTCGAATAGGTTTGGGGAAGTCGTGTGAGTCATTTTTTCTCTTTTTGTTTTGCTACTACTGGCTAGAAAAAAATCGAAAAAAAGAAAGAAAAAAATTCCAGAAAAAAAAAAAAGAGAGAAAAAGAAAAAAAGAAAAGGAAAAGAATCTGGAAAGAAAAAAAAAAAGAGAAGACCCCAAAAAAGCAAAGAAGGGTCCAAAAAAAGAAAGTCAAATAGCAGTTTAGCAAAGTGTTGTGTCTTATTTTCCAATTTTTGTTCGTAATCGTGTTGTAATTTTCTATTTTTTATCTTTTTTGTCTTGAGTGTCATCTGTTCTAGACCACCCTCGTCCTGCCATTCAGGAAGTGGTGAATAGCTTAAGACTTTACTTGAGAGATGGGTAGAATAGGGGAGTGTTATCTTTTATAAGGAACCCTCCTTCGTTTGATGAGAGCCAGTACTGGTTCGACCTCTTTTGAGGAAAAGTTTTAACATGGTGGAACAGCAGTAAGTCCTCAGTTTCATAGGCACGGGGCAACCATTCGTATCTTAGCATGCTTCATTACGTCGTCACTGACTAGGTCCAGGTAGAGAATGTTACGAGAGACTATCTTGTGTTGACATAAGTGCTTATGTGGATGTGTATAAGTCAATCGAGGTATTCTTCAACCTATATTCATGCTTTGATTTATATGGTTTTTGTTCATATGTTTTTTGGTAGATTTAGTAGATTAGTTCATTTTATTTGGCATGAGACTCCATTTTGTATCTTGCATGTTTTTTGTATTAGAGTCTAGCTTAGTTGCTTGAGGACAAGCAAAGGTTCGGTTTGGGGAATTTGATGAATGTGTATTTTACAATTTCATTTGAGTCTTTTTCACCTATTTTAGCTATCCTCTATGTTAATTTAGCTATATTTTAGTGCATTTTATTAGAATAGTGTCACGTTTCCCTTTAGATTTTATTTTACAGGTTTTGGTTGAAAATCGAGGATTTCCGGGCAATTATATTGAAGTTGACAAGGAATTGGTGTTCCAGAAGCCTATTTGGAGTATCTGAAGATTTCCGGATAGGATTTGGAGTCTAGGGGTCGAATCTGGAGGTTAGAAGGCCACTAGAAGACAGAAACCGAGTCCGAAAAGGGGAAGAAATCCAAAAACGCGGAATTCCGCGAAAAACTCTCCGGGGCGAACCGCCCCACAGTAATTCGAAGCCTATATATAGTTGCTCAGTTTTCTCCGAAAATCATACTTTTCCAGACCTACTTTCTCACCTCTCTCTGTAATTTTAGGTAGGAACTTCCCAGGGCCTGTCCTGGGAGTTTGTAGCTTAGGGGACACTTTTTCATAGCGGATTGGAGCTTGTAGGATCGCAATTCTTCGGTGATTGACAACCTTCGGTAACATTGTATCTTACGGTTTAATCTACTTATTTTATATATCTTTCAATATGTTTTCTTCTATGATTTCTGTTGATTGCATGCCTATTATGAGTAGCTAAACTTATCGTTGGTGGTAGTATGTGAATTCTTACGAAGGGAAGATAATCATGCTAATGGCTATATCGCGCATTATACTCCGTGTTATTGCTTTTTTCGTTGATCAGGCACAGCCTAAATTCTCGTATGTTGTATTAATTATTATGCACAATTGGACCCTCGTCGACCTGTTCGCGAGTTTATCTTCGTAGTGTTGAATAATTACGGAACACATTAGGACAATAGTGATTGACTTGTCAGACCAGTTATCTTCGTAGTGCTTAATAATTGCAACAGGACACTAGATTGATCAAAGATCTCCATGCAAGACCGACGAATTTATGCATGATTATCGACCCGTTATGCTTTGAAGGATCATACTATCACCAATCTCCATTATCTGTTAGAAAACTCATTTGCTATCTGTCTGCTGTTTATATTCTCTTGTTAAATAGATAAAGCTAGTTATAGTCCTGAGAGAACGACACTCGAGTCATTCTACTGCTACACTACGGTTTTCGTTGTAGTTGTGGATTGCCTTTGGCTAAATACAAATATTATTTGCTTGAATTCGGAGCACGACATCCGCGTTCATCAAACACCCAATGTGTAACATCCCGTCTTTTTCTACCTATTTTTTTTATTTAATTAATTACTTAAGTAATTTATTTTATATGGGTAATTTAATTAATTTTCTTCCCGCGTCATCGAATTCGTATTTGAAAGCTTGAATTGTTAGTTGACCGTTTGTGTTTTCGACTTGGGCTAGATAGTAATTCTGCCTTGCAAGACTGACTAGGCCCATTTCACGTGGCCCAATTTTCAAGGCCTGGCCCATGTACTCTTAACTCTAACCCTAAAACCACCTCCTTCTTTCCCCCTCTTTCATTTTCATTTTCTTTTCTCTCTTCTCTCTTGCAGCCACACGCACACATAGAATTTTCCTCCCTCTTCATTTTTTACCGTTTTCTACACCATTCATCAACATCATCATCCTCTCATCTCATCACCATCCTCACATATCATCATCGGCGAATCACCATCACCAATACCGGACCTCTGTGTTACTCCGCCCAGTTCGCGAACTCACTGCCGGCCTGGTTTCGTTGCGTCACGCGCCGCCAGCTCCGCCCGGCTCTGTTATGTTCCATCCGGCTGTGTCCTGTTCGTCATCGGCCCTGATTCGGCCCCATCCTGCTCCGATCCGGTCGTCTTCTCCATTCAGACTCCGTTTGATATATTTTCCTTCCCAGTTCCGTTCAAGGTAAACATCGATGCTCTGTTTTATTCTTTTCCCTTTTGTTTTTTGACCGATTTGCCCCTGCCCATTCTGGCCGTGAACTGGACCCTTTGCCCAGAACCCTAGCTCCGATTTGGACCTTTTTTGGACTGTGTTGAGATGATTTTACCTTTGTTGGGGTTGTTATGTGTTTCTGGAAACCTTTGGGATCTATTTGCAAATTTTGGTTGACCTTGTAACTGACTTGACTGTTTTACCCCTGAGATTTGTTGCGTGGACTTTCTGCCCCCTGGACATATGATTTGACTATTCTGCCCTTGTTGACTAGTTTGACCTGGATGTTTACCTTTTTACCCTTGAGACTGATTTGACTATTCTGCCCATGTTGACTACTTTGACTTGGAGATTTACCTTTTTACCCTTGAGACTAATTTGACTCTTTTGCCCTTAAGCTGACTTAGTTTGTTTGACCACTGTTGACCGATTGTAATCTGGGAGTATTAATTACTGAAAATTATTTGTTAATGTTCTGAATCTAGGGTTTATCTTTTAACTTCTGTTTTGAAAATGATCTTTATGTAATTTCTGTTCTGAGGGTAAAATGGTAATTTCCTACTTTTTGGACTAAACTGTTAAATCTAGTTTTCTTTTGGGGACTGTTCTGCTATTATTGAAAAGTGTTGTTATGTTTTGCAAATACTGCTGAGGGTTAATTCTGTAATTTCGAAATTGGGATTGAAGCCTTTTTATTAAAATTGTTCAAGTTAAAATACTTTCTGTCTTGTTGTTAAGTTTCTAGTTGACTTGCTAGATTAGTTGGTTTGTGTTTGAGAGTTTAACCTAGAGATCCCGAGTTCGAACCCCACCTTCACCATTTTTTCTCCGATTACCTTCTTTATCGTTTCGTTTTCCATTCCTACTTAAGGTAGTAACTTGGAGTTTCTATTTAGGGTTGTTAGGAAACTTGTAATTTTGATGAGCAATTAACCATGCTAAATTAAGATCAGTCCAGTAACTAGTACTCTTAAGGTCCATAGGAATTTAGATTTTGAAGGACATTGTAAAAGAGGAACGTTTGCTGATGACTTAGTTAGGTATTAGATAAGTTATTTCTTTTGCGTATGATGTATTTTATTTTCTGAAAAGAAAATATCTTATTGATGCTTAGCTTTAATGAATCTTATTTTCTGAAAAGAAAATGACATATTGAAGCATTTGCTGAAGATATATTTTGTTTATTACAAACAAATTATTGAAGCAAATAAGAAATCGGTCAGAATCTTGAAGACTTTTGAAGATCTGAAGAATTGAAGACTTGAAGACTTGAAAATTGCTGAAGACTGGTAAGGCCCGTGTTGCTCAGAAAGTGGAATGTTCAGCAACAACATTACATAAGTGAAAATCTGAAAGACAGAGTAGGTTGTGCTTGCTGAAACTGAGACTAAACACTTGCTGATGAACATTTGTGACCTCTTGCTGAATGTACGTGAATTTGCGCTCCAATGTTACTGTTTAAAATCTATTCAAAGGTGCATTTAATGCAAAGCATGCACTCGAAGGACATGAAGACTAGAAGACAAACAAAGTCGCTGCTGAAAGTACAAAAGCAAGATAGTGACATGTTAAGGAACAAAAGTCTTAGGATTTGAAATTCAAACGGCTCCTTACTTGCACTATAAATAGAGGTCATCCGGCAAAGAGTTGAAGTGTGTCAACAACGTGATCAAACTCTCACTTGTGCTTAAAAACTCACAAACCTTCAAACACTCTTACTGCCATTGATCCGTTCCAAGACTTAAAGCTTGAGAAAGCTACTTGTGAAGAAGTAGAACAAACTCGGCTAAGAAATTAGTTTAGTGTTCTTTCTTTCGAACAAGAACAAGTCTTGACACCAGAAACAATCAAACTTGTTTACTGCAAAGTATTCCAAGTTGTGTTTCTTAGATTACTTGTTGTAACTGAATAAGTTATAATTAAGTCATCTCACCCCAAAACTCTCTAACTGAAAATACACCCTTTCAGGCGTGATATTCAGGGGGAACTTAATCGAGCATAGTTTTGTTGATTAAAAGTACCAAGTTTGGTGGAGAACAAGGTTGAGTTCTCTAGTTTAGGTTGGAGACAAAGCAAGTGTGCTTTGGTTTCTGTTGAATCGCTTTAGATAGGAGATTGTAAGGAACCTCAATCATATCTTAGTTGATTCAGTCCTAGAAAGGACAAAGTGGACTAGTTGAGAGATTACGCCACTCTCAAATACCACTATAAAAGCGTTTTGTGATTTACTTACTGCATTTAGCTTTCAGCAAATTATATCTGTTTGTACACAGTCACTCACTTCACTTGCTGAAATCCTGTATTTGCTGAAAGAGCACTTATTATTTCAAAGACTTCCGCTCTCTGATTTTAAGTATCAGCAAACCAAGCTACTGTAAAGTAACTTACGCTTGCTGAGAAAGTTAAGTATCAGCAACCTCATTACTGAAAAGTAATAAGTACTTGCTGAGAAAGTTTTTAAACGACAAAAGTTTGAAAAGACTATTCACCCCCCCCCCTCTAGTCTTTTCTTGTTGTTTAAAGGGACCAACAAGTGGTACCAGAGCCAGGTTCTTTAGCCTTCTGCACTGAACCTAGATCCCCTTAAGTGCTTTCCGTAAATCATTCTCACTTGATCAGTTTGGTAGTGCTTTGCTGACAGTGAGGATGAAAGTTCAGACACCGACGATGAAGAAGCCACTCTAGACGTGGAGATTGGCAAAGAAGTGTGTGGAATAGCTATGGAAGCTTATCCAGATGTGTCGAACTACGAATTCTGCCTCATGGCCGGTCAGGTAAATAATTCTACCTCTGACTCAGAATCAGAAAGTGAAGACGAGATTGACCTTAACAAGATTCAAGGAGAAATCGAAAGATTTGAGGAAACTCTCAGCAAACAGCAAGAGAAACTTCAACTTGCTGAAACTCTCACCAAGCAAACTACTGAAAAGTATGTTTTGCTGAAGGAAGAGACAGAAGAAAAGGATGCTGAAATAAGGCGTCTTAAGAAGTTGAGTGCTGAGGCTGCAGAGGAAAATTCTCAAATGGCATTAGAATTGGAAGAGTATCAGTCCTCAATTCTAAAGTTACTTGCTGAAATCCAAGAAATGAAAAAGATGAAAATCAATTTCAAATCCTATGTGGAAGCAAGTAATACGTTGACTGAACTAAACTCTTATTTGAGAGATCCATCTCAGAAAGAAGGTTTAGGAGCAACGTGCGAAGGTGATAACGTAGAAATCTTGAGAAAAGATAAATCACCTATCTCCTTTGTACGTCCTACTGATAGCAGTCCTCCAGTAATCTATCAGTTTGGTCAAACTAAGGTTGCTGAAACATGCAATCAAGTACCTATGACCATAAAGCCCGCTGTTGCTACTCAAAGTAACAAGACTTTAAAAGGAAAACAGGTTGCTGAGAAGCAAACTGGAAAGAAAAAGAATGCCGTGAAGCATTCCGCCAAACAAGTTGCTGAAAAGAAAGTTGTTAAGACTAAAGGCAAGATTACTAAAAGTAATCAGAAGTCCTTTGCTGACAAACCTGAACCAAGTAAGGTTGCTGAAGCTAAAGCTCAGCATTCTCCGAAAAGTGGACTAGGTTTCAAAACCAAGCAAAGTCAACTCTTTCATGAGTATAAGCAAAGTCAGCAAAGATACTTCAAATAGATAAAGAAAACCAAGCCTAAGAGTTCTGAAAAGACTCTCAATGCTAGGACTAGAAGGAACCTTGCTAGAAAAGAACTTACTGAAAAGTATGTTCAGCAAAAAGGTCAACAGAGCAAGACACCACATCAGAAAGTGGATTTGACCAGCACGAGTCAAAAGTCTTTCAGCCCAAATCCTCCTAGTTCCTCAGCAAGTAGAAAACAAGTCAAAGTTGAAAAACTTCAGACTTGGGTTTCCACTGGACGCATTCTTGAACATGTTAATGGACATCCATCATCGGATAATTAACTTGTTTGCTCTTGATTGTGCAGACTGCAGCCACGGAGACAAACGATGCAATCTGGCACTTTGATAGTGGTTGTGGAAAGCACATGACGGGCAGCAAGAATAACCTTATAAACTATAGACGGTGGTCTAAAGGTCCAACAATAAGGTTTGCTGGTAGAGACTCCGGATCTACAAAAGGCTATGGTGATGTGAAGTTGGGATGCATAACCATTTATGGAGTTCTTTATGTCAAAAATCTTAAGTTTAACCTTTTCAGCATGAGTCAATTTGCTGACAAACGATACTTCATCGAAATTAAAAGTGATGAATGTAAACTTGTAGATTTTTAGACTAAAAAGGTTATAATGATTGCAAGAAGATCAGGAGGCTTGTACACCATTGATTGCTCTTCAGCAAACGTTGAAAAATGCCTTGTCTCAGATCATGATTGCCTTGCTGAAAAAGCATGGTTATGGCATAAACGAACAAGTCATCTAAACTTCAAGACGCTGAATAAGCTGTCTAAAAAGGCACTTGTAGTTGGATTACCTAGGGTTACTTTTAAGAAGGATGGTGTTTGCAATGCATGTCAGCAAGGAAAGCAAACCAAATCTTCTTTCAAGAACAAGGCAGTACCGTCAACTACAAAACCTTTACAACTCTTACACATGGACTTGTTTGAATCTTCTTCAACAAGCTATGCTGGTAAGAAGTATGGTCTAGTCGTGGTAGATGACTATTCAAGATTCACTTGGGTAGTATTCATCAAGCACAAATCTGAAACCAAGACTGAATTACCTAACTTGCTGAATAAGCTTGAAGTCATGAAAAATGACAAGGTAAAAGTCATAAGGACAGACCATGGTACTGAGTTTGTAAACCAGTACATAACTGAATATTGTACCTCCAAAGGTATTCAACATCAGTTATCCTCAGTAAGGACACCACAGCAAAACGGTGTTGCTGAACGGAAGAATCGTACCCTGAAAGAAGCCGCAAGAACAATGCTTGCTGACACTGAAATAAGTGAGGCTTACTGGGTTGAAGCGATTAATACCGCCTGCTATACTCAGAATAAATGTTTGATTACTAAGGCATACAACAGAACTCCTTATGAATTGTTTGTTGGAAGACCTCCTAACATCACTCATCTAAGAGTATTTGGTTGCAAGTGTTTCGTTCTTAACAATGGTAGAGAATACCTAAGAACATTTCAACCAAAAGCAGACGAAGCGATATTTCTTGGCTACTCCTTGCATAGTAAAGCTTATAGATTTTACAACAAAAAGGCACAAAAGATTGAAGAATCTGTGCATGTTGTATTCTACGAAAAGTCACAAGGTGTGCCTGCTGAAGAAGAAATATCAGAATGTATGAAAAAGCTAATCATACATGAGCAAAGAACTGGATCTGATGCTAGGCAAATCAAGTCCATTGAACTAAATGATGATTCTGACAATTACTCTCCTCCCCCGAGTCATGACAAGATAAATATAGTTCACGACAAAGAATTTCCAGCAAAAGATGCGGTTGCTCCGGAAGTTGCTGAAATTACGCAATCTCCAGTGCCTGCTGATGAAATACCTCAATCCAGCAATGCTGAACAAGCAGTTGCTGACGAACAAATCTCAGCAGAGACACAAATTCCCAGTAGTACTGAACAAGTACATACTGAAGAGTCACATGCTGATGAGCAAACATATCCTGATCCAACGAACAGGAAACCTGTTAATAAATGGATTAGAGATCATCCCTCTACGGATATGATTGGCGATATTAATAAACGCCAAGTGACTAGATCCAAAGCTACCCAAGGACTTGCTGAAGAAGCAACTGTCGTAGAAGTAGAATCTTTATTCTCTTGCTTTGTTTCAGAAATTGAACCTAAAACCATAGAAGAAGCTTTGAAGCATTCTGAATGGATAAAGGCAATGCAAGAAGAATTGGATCAATTTGAAAGAAACAAAGTCTGGAAACTTGTGCCACTTGCTGAAGATAAGAAAGCTATTGGTACAAAGTGGGTGTTCAGAAACAAGTTGAGCGAGTCTGGTGAAGTAACAAGAAATAAAGCACGCTTAGTTGCTCAAGGTTACTGTCAGACTGAAGGATTGGACTATGATGAGTCTTATGCTCCAGTTGCAAGATTGGATGCAATTAGGCTTTTCTTGGCCTTTGCTGCTCACAATGACTTCATTGTTTACCAAATGAATGTTAAAAGTGCATTCTTAAATGGTGAACTTGCTGAAGAAGTCTACCTAGAACAACCCCCTGGCTTTGAACTTCCCTCAGAAACCAAGATGGTATATAAGCTTCAGAAAGCTGTATATGGTCTAAAGCAAGCACCAATAGCATGGTAAGATACCTTGGCTAAGTTCTTGCTGAAAATGGTTTCAAGAAAGGTGAAGTTGACAAAACTTTATTTACCATGAACCATGATGGTAAATTAATCTTAGTTCAAATTTATGTGGATGACATAATTTTTGGATCTAAGGACAAGCAACTTTGTGATGATTTTGCCAAACTCATGACTAATAAGTTTGAAATGAGTATGATGGGAAAATTGAATTACTTCCTAGGGTTGCAAGTCAAGCAACTCAAAGATGGAATATTCATAAATCAAGCAAAGTATGCGAAAGAAATGCTCATAAAGTTTAGGATCAAAGAGGATGAGAAACCTGAAAAGATCCCTATGAGTATTGGTACCAAATTGGACTATACTAAAGAGGACAAAAGTGTTGAAGAACACAAGTATAGGAAGCTCATTGGTTCCTTGTTGTATCTAACAGCAAGTGGACCTGACATTCAGTATGCTGTTTGTGTGTGTGCAAGATTCCAATCTGATCCAAGAGAATCACACTACAAAAAGGCAATTAAAATACTGAAATATGTTAAAGGTACAGTCAATGTTGGATTATGGTATCCTAAAGATTCTGGACTTGAATTGGTTGGCTATTCTGATGCTGATCATGGTGGGATCAACTCTTGATAGAAAAAGTACCTCTGGAACTTGTCAGTTTTTGGGTACTAGATTAATATCATGGTTTAGCAAGAAGAAAACGTGTGTCGCCAATTCATCTACTGAATCTGAATACATTGCAGCTGGTTGTTGCACAGCTCAAATCCTATGGATTCAGCAACAATTAAGAGATTATGGTATTTCTGCAAAGAAAACACCAATCTTTTGTGATAATACAAGTGCTATTGCAATTACGCAAAATCCTAAGTTTCACTCTAGGACCAAGCACATTGATATTAGACATCATTTCATTAGAGATCATGTGGAAAAAGGTGATGTTGAGGTTGTGAAAGTAGGTACTGAAGATCAGCTTGCTGACATCTTTACCAAGCCCCTACCGGATAATAGGTTCGCAATTCTAAGATATAACCTTGGATTGATTGAACTACCTCAATAAAGGATACACTTGGCAGAATGCTGAAACAGGTATTCAGCAAGCCAAAGTATTCCTGTCCAAAAGACCAAGTCACTGATTTCTTCTAAGAAATGATAAGTCACAACATGATTGCTGAAACAGGCATTCAACAAGTAATTCCTTCAAAACAGGTATTTGTTAGGAAACTTGACCATTTGCTGAGACAGGCACTCAGTAAGTGAAAGAACTTAAGGATTGCTGAGACGGGTACTTAGACAATCTAAAGATACTGAAACAGGTATTCAAGTATCAAAGGAATTTTCTGAGACGGGAACTCAGAAAAAGAGCAAAGCTCATCTCTCAGATTTTACCAAAGGATGTCTCAAGTGCAAAAGAATTTACTGATACGGAAATCAGAAATGTCTTTTAAACTTAGAAAATATGAGATATCTAAGTAAGGGGGAATTTTCAGCAAGTATCTAGATTGTTAATTCAAACTCGCTGAAAAGATTCTTGTCTATTTCAGCAAGCAATCTATCCCTTATTACTCGGTAAAATCAATTTGTGACGTTAAGCTGGCACAGATAAACTCGCAATAATCATGACATGAAATTCAATCGTGGCCATTGATTAAAAGGAGTTATTAATCTAACGGCTAACAAAACAAAGAGAGAGAGTGCTCTGACGGTTTTAGTTAGTGGGCCACTACGCATTCAATGCAAAGGCTCCACTAATTCCAGTGTTTCTCTGTTTTACCCTTGCTGAGAGCTCAAATCGATTGAGTTTCTCACACACCAGAGACACTATATAAAGAAGGAGTTAGAGAAATGACAAAATTCTTTAACTCACATTTCCTTTCTCTGCAAATTCTAGCCTGAATCTACTGTACCTCCGGTCAAAAAGCAAACTATCTCTTTTCGTACAATCTTTCTTGCTCTATATAAGAAATGGCTCCCAAGAGACAGTTATCCAAGTCCTCAAAATCGTCAAAGGTTGATAGTGCTGAACACACGCACTACTCCGGTGACTACTCTGGCCCCAGACACAACGAAAGTTGTGTTGAAAAACGACCGAATCACTGTAAAACCTATGCCTCCGTCATATCTTGACACTGCAAAGTGTGAGATGTTGATGCAATGGGGAGGGTTTGCAAAAGAAAAGTACATTAGGTACTTTTATGAACAAGAACTTGATGACCAAATGAAGAGGCGCTTGAGTTCATCAAGCAGCAAGGCCTCATGAACTTTATCTCTGCTCGCACTAAGCAAGTGAGCATGATTGATACAATGGAGTTCTACAACAATGCAGAAATCCAGTCCCTTACAGACAGTAATGGAGTCACTGAAAAAGTGATCCTTACTTATGTTCAGAACACGCAAATCGTCCTGAAATGGACTGATTTAGCGGAGATTTTTCAGATTCCAACCACTGGAACTGAAGATGACGTCACTGCCCTGACGAAGAAATTGAAGCTTTCTACAGTGACGTCAGAAATGCAAAATGAAGAAAGGCGAGATAGCTCCCGTGACTTGGACAAAGCACGTTAAGAGAAAGCATCTCTGCCATTCACTTGGTCTAGTAGCTCTGCTACTAATAAAAGTTCTTGACTCCCAAGTTGGAGGAATTGACCAAGTAGGCCTGAGAAGATGGCCATTGCTGATGCATATCTATGAAAATAAATCGAACTTAACTGGGCTAAGTACATTTCAACAGGCTTGTTGATTGTGTTCTAAGTTTAAGGTAAAGGTAGAAGACAACAAGGTCTCACCTTCCTTTCCAGTTATGTATGGAATCAAGATATGCTATATCCTTGAACATTTCAGGATTCAGCTAAGAAACCCATTGCCAATCAAGAAATCTGTGTGCAATGTGGGAAGATCTTTCTACAAGCAGAATGTACCTAAGATTGCTGGAAAGAAAACAAGAAACAACAACTGCAAATGTTGTCAGCACAAGCCAGCAAGAAAGGTATACAACAGCTGCAGATGTTACCACTCAGCAACTTAGAGATGAAACTGCTGTTGGTGGTGGTAACACAAATGAAACTGCTGTAGAAAATCAACAGGTACGTGTACAACAGCCGTTGCTGAAAATGCAACATAGATGACTCTGGGAAACTGAGAAATCTAACAAGAAAAAAGAGGAAAGCTGATGATGACACTCAGACTGCAGCGTCATCAGCAAATCCCCGTACCTAAGAGAAACGGACAAGTAACAAAAGAAAGAA
>CM051455.1:116958854-117168781 GCA_028274465.1 Plantago ovata | reverse complement strand
ATCCTTACGGATATGATTGGCGATATTAATAAACGCCAAGTGACTAGATCCAAAGCTACTCAGGGACTTGCTGAAGAAGCAACTGTCGTAGAAGTAGAATCTTTATTCTCTTGCTTTGTTTCAGAAATTGAACCTAAAACCATAGAAGAAGCTTTGAAGCATTCTGAATGGATAAAGGCAATGCAAGAAGAATTGGATCAATTTGAAAGAAACAAAGTCTGGAAACTTGTGCCACTTGCTGAGATAAGAAAGCTATTGGTACAAAGTGGGTGTTCAGAAACAAGCTGAGCGAGTCTGGTGAAGTAACAAGAAACAAAGCACGCTTAGTTGCTCAAGGTTACTGTCAGACTGAAGGATTGGACTATGATGAGTCTTACGCTCCAGTTGCAAGATTGGATGCAATTAGGCTTTTCTTTGGCCTTGCTGCTCACAATGACTTCATTGTTTACCAAATGGATGTTAAAAGTGCATTCTTAAATGGTGAACTTGCTGAAGAAGTCACCTAGAACAACCCCCTGGCTTTGAACTTCCCTCAGAAACCAAGATGGTATATAAGCTTCAGAAAGCTGTATATGGTCTAAGCAAGCACCAAGAGCATGGTATGATACCTTAGCTAAGTTCTTGCTGGAAAATGGTTTCAAGAAGGTGAAGTTGACAAAACTTTTTACCATGAACCATGATGGTAAATTAATCTTAGTTCAAATTTATGTGGATGACATAATTTTGGATCTAAGGACAAGCAACTTTGTGATGATTGCCAAACTCATGACTAATAAGTTTGAAATGAGTATGATGGGAAAATTGAATTATTTCCTAGGGTTGCAAGTCAAGCAACTCAAAGATGGAATATTCATAAATCAAGCAAAGTATGCGAAAGAAATGCTCATAAAGTTTAGGATCAAAGAGGATGAAAACCTAAAAGATCCCTATGAGTGTTGGTACCAATTGGGCTATACTAAAGAGGACAAAAGTGTTGAAGAACACAAGTATAGGAAGCTCATTGGTTCCTTGTTGTATCTAAACAGCAAGTAGACCTGACATTCAGTATGCTGTTTGTGTGTGTGCAAGATTCCAATCTGATCCAGAGAATCACACTACAAAAAGGCAATTAAAATACTGAAATATGTTAAAGGTACAGTCAATGTTGGATTATGGTATCCAAAAGATTCTGGACTTGAATTGGTTGGCTATTCTGATGCTGATCATGGTGGATCAACTCTTGATAGAAAAAGTACCTGGAACTTGTCAGTTTTTGGGTACTAGATTAATATCATGGTTCAGCAAGAAGCAAACGTGTGTCGCCAATTCATCTACTGAATCTGAATACATTGCAGCTGGTTGTTTGCACAGCTCAAATCCTATGGATTCAGCAACAAAGAGATTATGGTATTTCTGCAAAGAAAACACCAATCTTTTGTGATAATACAAGTGCTATTGCAATTACGCAAAATCCTAAGTTTCACTCTAGGACCAAGCACATTGATATTAGACATCATTTCATTAGAGATCATGTGGAAAAAGGTGATGTTGAGGTTGTGAAAGTAGGTACTGAAGATCAGCTTGCTGACATCTTTACCAAGCCCCTACCGGATAATAGGTTCGCAATTCTAAGATATAACCTTGGATTGATTGAACTACCTCAATAAAGGATACACTTGGCAGAATGCTGAAACAGGTATTCAGCAAGCCAAAGTATTCCTGTCCAAAAGACCAAGTCACTGATTTCTTCTAAGAAATGATAAGTCACAACATGATTGCTGAAACAGGCATTCAACAAGTAATTCCTTCAAAACAGGTATTTGTAGGAAACTTGACCATTTGCTGAGACAGGCACTCAGTAAGTGAAAGAACTTAAGGATTGCTGAGACGGGTACTTAGACATCTAAAGATACTGAAACAGGTATTCAAGTATC
Source organism: Plantago ovata (assembly GCA_028274465.1). NCBI lineage: Eukaryota > Viridiplantae > Streptophyta > Magnoliopsida > Lamiales > Plantaginaceae > Plantago > Plantago ovata. Next base: position 117,166,868 of record CM051455.1, on the reverse strand, counting down.
AAAGGAATTTTCTGAGACGGGAACTCAGAAAAAGAGCAAAAGCTCATCTCTCAGATTTTACCAAAGGATGTCTCAAGTGCAAAAGAATTTACTGATACGGAAAATCAGAATGTCTTTTAAACTTAGAAAATATGAGATATCTAAGTAAGGGGGAATTTTCAGCAAGTATCTAGATTGTTAATTCAAACTCGCTGAAAAGATTCTTGTCTATTTCAGCAAGCAATCTATCCCTTATACTCGGTAAAATCAATTTGTGACGTTAAGCTGGCACAGATAAACTCGCAATAATCATGACATGAAATTCAATCGTGGCCATTGATTAAAGGAGTTATTAATCTAACGGCTAACAAACAAAGAGAGAGAGTGCTCTGACGGTTTTAGTTAGTGGGCCACTACGCATTCAATGCAAAGGCTCCACTAATCCAGTGTTTCTCTGTTTTACCCTTGCTGAGAGCTCAAATTGATTGAGTTCTCACACACCAGAGACACTATATAAAGAAGGAGTTAGATAAATGACAAAATTCTTTAACTCACATTTCCTTTCTCTGCAATTCTAGCCTGAATCTACTGTACCTCCGGTCAAAAAGCAAACTATCTCTTTTCGTACAATCTTTCTTGCTATATATAAGAAATGGCTCCCAAGAGACAGTTATCCAAGTCCTCAAAATCGTCAAAGGTTGATAGTGCTGAGATTTGGAAATTGGTTTGTTCCGATTCTGATAGGTATGGAATATGGCAACGACAACAGCATGTCGATAGAGCTTGAACCTCTAATTGGGAAAAGAAAAACACGCACTACTCCGGTGACTACTCTGGCCCCAGACACAATGAAAGTTGTGTTGAAAAACGACCGAATCACTGTAAAACCTATGCCTCCGTCATATCTTGACACTGCAAAGTGCGAGATGTTGATGCAATGGGGAGGGTTTGCAAAAGAGAAGTACATTAGGTACTTTTATGAACAAGAACTTGATGACCAAAATGAAGAGGCGCTTGAGTTCATCAAGCAGCAAGGCCTCATGAACTTTATCTCTGCTCGCTCTAAGCAAGTGAGTATGATTGATACAATGGAATTCTACAACAATGCAGAAATCCAGTCCCTTACAGACAGTAATGGAGTCACTGAAAAAGTGATCCTTACTTATGTTCAGAACACGCAAATCGTCCTGAAATGGACTGATTTAGCGGAGATTTTTAGATTCCAACCACTGGAACTGAAGATGACGTCACTGCTTCTGACGAAGAAATTGAAGCTTTCTACAGTGACGTCAGAAATGCAAAGATGAAGAAAGGCGAGATAGCTCCCGTGACTTGGACAAAGCACGTTAAGAGAAAGCATCTCTGCCATTCACTTGGTCTAGTAGCTCTGCTACTAATAAAAGTTCTTGACTCCCAAGTTGGAGGAATTGACCAAGTAGGCCTGAGAAGATGGCCATTGCTGATGCATATCTATGAAAATAAATCGGAACTTAACTGGGCTATGTACATTTTCAACAGGCTTGTTGATTGTGTTACTAAGTTTAAGGTAAAGGTAGAAGACAACAAGGTCTCACCTTCCTTTCCAGTTATGTATGGAATCAAGATATGCTATATCCTTGAACATTTCAGGATTCAGCTAAGAAACCCATTGCCAATCAAGAAATTTGTGTGCAATGTGGGAAGATCTTTCTACAAGCAGAATGTACCTAAGATTGCTGGAAAGAAAACTAAGAAGACAACAACTGCAAATGTTGTCAGCACAAGCCAGCAAGAAAGGTATACAACAGCTGCAGATGTTACCACTCAGCAACTTAGAGATGAAACTGCTGTAGATGGTGGTAACACAAATAAAACTGCTGTAGAAAATCAACAAGGTACGTGTACAACACCTGTTGCTGAAAAGGCAACAATAGATGACTCTGGGAAACTGGAGAAATCTAAGAAGAAAAAGAGGAAAGCTGATGATGACACTCAGACTGCAGTGTCATCAGCAAATCCCGTACCTAAGAGGAAACGGACAAGTAACAAAAGAAAGAAGACACTGGCTTCTCAGTCAGTCCCTAATGTCCAAGACTCCTCAGTCAATTCCCAGACAAATGTTGAAATGCATTTGCGAGTAGATGTTGCTAAGGTAATTACTGAAGCCTATGTCAACAATGTTGAAGTGTTTGCGGAAGCCTTCAACAATCAACTTAACGTTGAAAATTCTACTGAGAATATACCACAAGGCAGTGGAAATGAAATTCCTGCCCAAGTTCCAGATATCTACATTGTAGATAATCTAGATGATCAAACCATGGAACCAGTAAGCGACATTGCTGCTGATCTGCAAAGAGCGGCACTTGCTGATGCTGCTGAACAGATGGCTGCTGAACAAGCAACTCATCAAGTTGCTGAAACCCAGCTTGCTGATGGACCAGTTGCTGAGATAGCAATGGTTCCAGTTCCTGAAGTTGCTGAAACTCAAGAAGCATTATTCAAAGACGCATCTCTTGATGCTGAGAATACTGGCCCAAGTTCACCCAAGACTTCAATTGACAAAGTCCAGCTTGTACTGGAAGATTTAAGCAAACAAATGGAGTTGGAGATTGAAGAATCATCCAACAAGTCAATTGATCTCTTCATGACAAGCAGTGAGCTTAAAGGTCAAGATGCTTCTGCTCAACTTGTCAATTCAGAGACAAGGGAGATTGCTGAAACCGCACAGCTTTCTCAGTTAGAGCAAAATCAGAAGTCTGCTGAAGAAACAGTCCCAGAAGCTGAAGAAACTGTTAATGCTGAAAGGACTGAGCCACAACCTATCCTTCCTCAGCAGGTAGTTAATTCAACCATCAGTAAAACTTCAAATTCTGAAAATTGTTCTTTTGCTAAAATTATTCTTTCTCTACAGACTTCTCAAGATGCAAGTCAGATGGTTGTTGAAGCCTCTGCACTAGAACCAACACTCCCTGCTCAGCAGGATGAACAAATGGAGGATGCTACTCAAGCTCCTCATGGAATGGAAATTGTACTACATGAGCTTGCTGATTCTCAGCAGGTAAATCATGTTTCAGATTTAAACTCTAAAACAATTTTCCAAACCAATCCTGATCTAAATAAAATTCTTTTTCACGCTCAAAAGGAGACCACTGAAGTGGTACTCATCACTGAAGATCAGCAAGTAAGTTCTGGAGAACTTTACTTGAACTTCAAGAGGACAACTTTGTCAAGAGTTGCTAAGTCCGTCAGCAACTGGCAAAGATACAGGAGAATGGACTTCTCAGATCTTCACCTTCATCTCTCAAATGAAAAAAAGAGAACTTCACTGTTAAAGCTCGAAACATTTGTCCACTCCATCCTTCCTGAAGAAATGACATATTCTCAGCAAATGAGCTCAAATCTGATTGCTCAAATCAGAGAGAATATGAAGGCCAAATTTAAGAGTGCCTCTCCAGCTGAACAAGCTGTGATGCTCAAAGGTCTTTTTGTTCCTGTGGTGGCTGATCCCCACAAATTAACTGAGGAAGAGGAAGTGACAAGTGTTGCTTTGTACAAGCATGTTGAGCTAGTCATTCTGACAGATGATGAAGAAGAAGAAGAAGATGAGAACATTCCCACTGATCCCAGTGATGATGAAGGGAAAGATTCTAAGGACAAGAAAGATGACGATGATGACAATCAAGGTCCAAGTCCTGGTGCTGGTGGATTGAAGTTAACAGTTGCTGAAAATACTCAATCTGACAATCAGCAAGCTGAACAACAACAATCTCAGCAAGAATTTCAACCTCCTCCTGCTGATGCTAAAAATCAAGCACCTGTACAAGGTGCTGATACTGAAGAAGAATACGCCAGAAAAAGGGCTGCCTTGAAAAATGGCAAGAGTCCAGTTTCTGATGCAAAAGTTACTGAAGAAAACCTTGAAGATGAGGATGAAGAAGATGAAGATTACCAACGAGCTCTACAAAACAGTCTCGTGATCCATGCAAGGCATACGCAGGATCTGGAAATTGGTGAATCTTCAAGACCAAAATCAAAGGAAGTTCCATCCCTTCCACTTACTACTGGCGAAACTCCAGTTATTGAGTCTCAAACGTTGCCTTCAGCAACTACTCAATTAAAACTAACTACTGGCGAAACTCCAGTAATTGAGCCACAAACTCAATTGAAACAACTATCTACTGGTGAAACTCCAGTCGTTGAGTCTGAAGCGTTGCCATCAGCAACCACTCAACAAAAAGGAAGTGAAGCTACTGACAAAGGCTCAAAAGTCGCTCAACTTGATGAATTTGAGGATGATGACGACTTGTCAGAAAATGAAGATGCACAATCCAAGCGAGACCCAAAAGTCGTTCAGATTCCTCCTCCTAATTATCTCACTTATGAAGGAGATTCATTAAGAGCCGAGTTGCTTTTACGAGATGATCAGTTTGCTACTGAACTTAAGGCTCACTCCTTGACACCTAATTTAGTGCCGTTCCCAAGAGTTGAGGAGTTAACTCCCATAATTCTAGCACTAAAGCAAGTCCATGATGCCTGCAAAGCTGAAGATGAGGCACTGCTTGCTGAGAGCCCACTTGACATTGGAAAAATATTGGCTACAGTGCTGAGACGCACTACAACTTTAACCATAGCTCAGAAAGACATCAGTCTTTATCACAAGAGCTATGAAGAAGATGTAAGTCAAGCTCTATTGCTAGCAAAGAATGCTCTTGTCAAAGCTCAGAATATTATGGATGAGAAGGCCGCAACAGAGAAAAGACATGAACATAACATGATGAATATTCAAAAAGAGTTGGCAACAATGAACTCTGACCAACAAGCAATCATCATGAAGTATAACAGTCTCAACACTCTTGCTGAAAATTGCAATGAGTTTTATTCTCTGCACATCACTCCGATGTTGCAATCCATGTCTAAGGGGGAAAAGAAGACTAGAAAAAGCAATCAAACCCCTCCCACTCCTTCTGCTGATGTGCCACTTCCATTAGAACCTCTTGCTGAAAGAGAGCAAAGTTCTAAAAGACAAGCAGAATCTGAGTTAAACTCAGCAAGTACCAAAAAGAGAAAAACCGCTGCTGAAACTCAAGATTTCTGTCACACTGAAAGTCATCACAATCTGAATGAAGATGATGAAGAAGATGATGACAATCAAACAATAGCTCAAGCCATAAGAGCTAGACCCTTAACAGCCATAACTCCGTCTGGCCACTCAAGGCATTTTTCGTCTGACTCTTCAGCAAGAGATCAAGACAATGCTAAAACAAGAAGAAGAAGGCAAAGACAGGAAGAGAAAAGGCTGGCCAGCATTGCTATTGGCTCCGGCATTGAATATACTAAGACCAGCAATGAGGAAACCACTCAGAATGTAATCAGAAACATTCATGGTTGCTGGATTTTAAAGCTGGAAGACTTGCTGGTAAATGAGTTCTTTCCTACAGCCATTTTGAATCAAATGTTCAAATGGATTGAGCTCAAGGTCCAAAGAAATCAAAGGGAAGAATCCCTCCCAAGAAATGTTGCTGGGAAATGGTTGAATCTAGAGGTCTATGTAAGAAGAATTGCCATTGGTAAGACATACAAGCAAGAACCAAATCTGATCAAACCACCTGGCATTGCTTACTACGCTGACCCGGTAACAAAGAAACCTAAGAAGAAACTTGGATTGATTCCTTATGAGTACTTCTATCTCACTGCTAAGGATCAAGAAGAAGATCTTCTCTGGTTAAGAAAGATTCATCCGAGAAGCATTTCAGATACACAACTTCTCCATGCCAGCAATTGGGGCATGCATTTGTGGGTAATTAATTACATGGAAATGAATGCTGAAAAGCATCATCATACTGCCTGCATAAACGCAAGAATTCTTCAACTACAAGTCCGTAGGCTTCTGGAAAACTACGAGAAGGATTGTGTTGAATTCACTGCACTTGCTGAGAAGAGTGTAAGAGAGATTTTGAGAAAATCCTCTGAAAGAGCTTAAGTCCCTGCAATAGTTTTTGTTTGCTGATTCCTTGTTATCTATGCTTTCTTGTAATCTTCTGAATGATAACTTTCAACAATAAATTCTTTTGACTCTTATTGGTTTTTGATTATGCAACTTACTTATGCTTACTGTTCACTTATTCAAAGTATGCTTGCATTAATCAACTGATTTATTCAACATCAGAAACCTCTAAAAGGGTAACAATTAATTTAGCCATGGATTGCTAACATCAAAAAGGGGGAAATTTGTTATGAAACTTGTAATTTTGATGAGCAATTAACCATGCTAAATTAAGATCAGTCCAGTAACTAGTACTTTTAAGGTCCATAGGAATTTAGATTTTGAAGGACATTGTAAAAGAGGAACGTTTGCTGATGACTTAGTTAGGTATTAGATAAGTTATTTCTTTTGCGTATGATGTATTTTATTTTCTGAAAAGAAAATATCTTATTGATGCTTAACTTTAATGAATCTTATTTTCTGAAAAGAAAATGACCTATTGAAGCATTTGCTGAAGATATATTTTGTTTATTACAAACAAATTATTGAAGCAAACAAGAAACCGGTCAGAATCTTGAAGACTTTTGAAGATCTGAAGAATTGAAGACTTGAAGACTTGAAGATTGCTGAAGACTGGTAAGGCACGTGTTGCTCAGAAAGTGGAATGTTCAGCAACAGCATTGCATAAGTGAAAATCTGAAAGACAGAGTAGGTTGTGCTTGCTGAAACTGAGACTAAACACTTGCTGATGAACATTTGTGACCTCTTGCTGAATGTACGTGAATTTGCGCTCCAATGTTACTGTTTGAAATCTATTCAAAGGTGCATTTAATGCAAAGCATGCACTCGAAGGACATGAAGACTAGAAGACAAACAAAGTCGCTGCTGAAAGTACAAAAGCAAGATAGTGACATGTTAAGGAACAAAAGTCTTAGGATTTGAAATTCAAACGGCTCCTTACTTGCACTATAAATAGAGGTCATCCGGCAAAGAGTTGAAGTGTGTCAACAACGTGATCAAACTCTCACTTGTGCTTAAAAACTCACAAACCTTCAAACACTCTTACTGCCATTGATCCGTTCCAAGACTTAAAGCTTGAAAAAGCTACTTGTGAAGAAGTAGAACAAACTCGGCTAAGAAATTAGTTTAGTTTTCTTTCTTTCGAACAAGAACAAGTCTTGACACCAGAAACAATCAAACTTGTTTACTGCAAAGTATTCCAAGTTGTGTTTCTTAGATTACTTGTTGTAACTGAATAAGTTATAATTAAGTCATCTCACCCCAAAACTCTCTAACTGAAAATACACCCTATCAGGCGTGATATTCAGGGGGAACTTAATCGAGCATAGTTTTGCTGATTAAAAGTACCAAGTTTGGTGGAGAACAAGGTTGAGTTCTCTAGTTTAGGTTGGAGACAAAGCAAGTGTGCTTTGGTTTCTGTTGAATCGCTTTAGATAGGAGATTGTAAGGAACCTCAATCATATCTTAGTGGATTCAGTCCTAGAAAGGACAAAGTGGATTAGTTGAGAGATTACGCCACTCTCAGATACCACTATAAAAGCGTTTGTGTGATTTACTTACTGCATTTAGCTTTCAGCAAATTATATTTGTTTGTACACAGTCACTCACTTCACTTGCTGAAATCCTGTATTTGCTGAAAGAGCACTTATTGTTTCAAAGACTTCCGCTCTCTGATTTTAAGTATCAGCAAACCAAGCTACTGTAAAGTAACTTACGCTTGCTGAGAAAGTTAAGTATCAGCAACCTCATTACTGAAAAGTAATAAGTACTTGCTGAGAAAGTTTTTAAACGACAAAAGTTTGAAAAGACTATTCACCCCCCCCCCCTCTAGTCTTTTCTTGTTGTTTAAAGGGACCAACAAGGGTCCTTTCTATCCGTTGTTCCGTAGCTGCTCTTCGAATCCGTGATAAGTTCAATCAACTTCAAGGTGAGTGTTCACCCCCAAAAGTTATCTATTTACAAAACCTGGAAGGCAATGTGTTATGCATGTATATATATAATTACATGTATTGTATTCTGTATGCTTCCGTTTTTAAAGTAATTATGTCCTAAGTATGACTATTTTACTTTATTCTGTTTGGTATACTCTGTTCTGTACTAATTCTTCTGCAGGAATATTTCTCGATATCTCGAGTACTATTTTGTTATTGATTGTATGGTCTGTTATCTGCTCTGTCTGTTTCTGTGCGGCCGGTCGATTAGGTTGTAATTAGGTAGACTTGGGTAGTGTGGACTATCGAGTTTATTTGATTATTTCCTAGTCTATTCCCTTTTAGACGCGAGGCAAAAGTCGCTGAGGTCTATTAGGGTCGTAGGATCTGTTTCCCCAAAGTACACGGGGCTCTGTTTCTGTCTAGAGAAGGCCATCTCTGGAGGGAGTTACAAGGGCAATCTGGGAGTAGGAGTAATAAGGCGGGCTGCACCAACGAAATCTGCTCTTTTCTGTTATCTGTCTGTCTTTTCTGTTCTGATGTCTGTTTGTTTCATTGGTTCTGTTATCCGTTTCTATATGTTATCATATGTGTTACAAATTCTTTTGTTTTAAAAAAAAATTGTTTATCTTTTTTGTCTGTTAAAATTCGAACCTCACTGAAATCCTTTATCTCACACTCTTTCTGTTTTCAAAATCCCTTCCTTGTAGATTCTTTTGAAGGCAAATAAGACTAGGCGTCCAGCGACTGAGAGTTGGGATTGGGTGTTCACTGGGATTTTTGTTCTTTCGGAATAAGAAGAAGAACTATTTAAATTCTTCACTGTCCGTTGTTTTGGTTATTTTGAAAAAATTTAGTTACCGTTGGACCGTTATTCTTTTGATTTTGTAAGCGTTTCGACGCCAAAGTCCGTTATTGCATTTATTGACTACTGTTACTTCCAAATTCTAAAATTTCTTTATTTCTGAGAAAATATTTTACTTTTAAAAAAAAATCGGTACCGTTACACAATGCAATATTCCGAAGCTTTTCCCAACCTATGCAGCTACCTTGCTGAGCATCTGTGATTTTCTTAACTTCAGCATATGTGTACCTTGTGGGCCTAAGATCTTTATAATCCTCCAGAAACTGGCGAATCCTTCTTTCATCGTGTCGCTTCCGCTTCTTCAAGGTGTAGATGTGATACAAAACAGGTAGAAGCAGTATTATTAGGAATCCGCCTACTACTGAAACTGCAATGACTTTGTTTCTTGAAACACCTAAAAAGCAAGGAAGAAATGAAAAACCTTAATTAACATTCATTATAAATCCATAGTTTAGATTTCAGTAAAATTAAACAGAAAGTACCTAGACTCAAAGTTTAAGTTCCACCAAATGAAATTAACCTGCCATTTTGTAGCTGTTGAAAATGCTTTAACTTTTTTTCCCTAATTTTGTCCAATTTTACTTATGAAGCATATTATTTCTTCAACAAATTTAGAAACATAAATTTTAAACCATATATAAATCCCAAACCAACTAAAAATTTCAACCAAAGCAATTCACATAATTCACCAACAATCTCAATCCAAATAGTCCCACAAGTTTTCATCTTTAATCATCTAAAACATGGTCTAAAATACCATTCGATATCTTTTATGTCCCGTTAATTTACATACGTTTTGAGATTATATCACTCCAGGGATCTCTTAGAACACCTAATAACAGAAAAGACCCCCTTAGATCAACAATTACGAGTTAGGCCAAAATTAGGGCTGCTCCGATCGGAGCTTCTCTGCTATGATCGGAGCCGTGACGTGACTCTCCGGAACAACAAAAATCCAAAATGGCAAAATATCAAAACCCATAGCAAACATTAACCGTCCGATTTCAAAACCCATAGCAAAAATTGACTTTTAAAAGTTACCATCAGTAACAAAAATACACAAATTACTGTAAGATTTTACCTCTGTTATTCTGATTCAGTTCCGGTTCTCTTGGTCTGTCAAAGCACTCTGTTTCAGTGGCGCCATTACTACTCCTCAACCTACAATACATATTTGAAGCTTCACAATCCTCACAACCCGGTTCCCGCCAAATCAAATCAGTACCACCAGTACCATACAAGAACGGCCCGCTAAAAATCTCTACCGGCATATCAGAAACATTATACATCTTCACACAGTTCTCTCAAGAAATGAAAGAAAGAAGAACAAGAACAGGAGTTAACATAGGAGTTGAGCCGGACAACTCGGGAGTTAACATAGGAGTTGAGCCAGAGCAGGTTAACTCCTTGGTCAACACCGCCATATTGAGAGAGTCCAGATCTCATCAGGAAACTCCGGAAGAGTTTGAGAAGAAGAAAAGAGTTAGTTTAGCGTTGGACACAGACGTGTACATATAGTTTTATTAGGGTTATAGTAGTATAAATAGCTAGCTATGTTTTCCTTTGTAAATAACATCGATACACAAGAATTTTCTTACTTTCAATAAACTAAATTCACTTTATTTGTTCTGCCATGATTCTTAGCGTACTCTGAGATGGTACTAGAGCGAAGTCTTTCTGGTTACTGGTCAGAACCATAGATAGCAGGGCGTATTTTATTTCTTCTAGCCGCATAAGAAAGCGGAGTCTCTGTTTTTTCTTTCTTCTAGCCGCATAAGAAAGCGGCAACCTTTGTTTTGCTTTCTTCTAGCCGCAGTCCCTGTTCTTCTAGCTTCCGCATTACTAATTGATTCTATTCTTATCTTTTACATAAGCTATTGTTATTAGTTTTAAATCTTGAGCTATTGTTATTAGCCAAATCACCCGAAACAATCATATTATTTTTTTTCTTTTCGGCAGTCTCTGTTTTTTTTCTTTCTTCTAGCTTCCGCATATTACTAAATTTTTCTATTTTTATTCTTTTCTTATCTTTTACATAATCTATTGTTATTAGTTTTAAATCTTGAGCTATTGTTATTAGCCAAATCACGCTGTTGTTATCAGCAACAATCATCGATCATCAATCAGAGATCTTGAATCACAGATCCACTGTTCACTATGGCTACTGATGATGATATCAGTAAATTCACAAACCTGAACGACAAGAAGGATGAGCATGATCTCTCCAAGTCAAAGACATCAACTTCTCAGATCAATGCCGTTTCATCCAACAATTTCACACAGAATCTCACTGATGAAGAGTGGGCAGGTAATACTGTTAATCATGTTTTTAATAATTTTAATCATGTTATTTGGATTCTTAATTCAGGAGCATCTGATCACATTATTTATTCACCATCATTATACACTCACAACATTAGAAATGTTGTTTCAAAAGTACAATTACCAACTCAACAATTCACAGTGGTAACTCATATTGGTGACATTCTTATTGAAAAGAATGTCATACTCAAAAATGTACTCTGTGTGCCATCATTCAAAGTAAATTTAATTGCTGTTTCTCGATTGACTGATGATAATGATATCTCTATTGTATTTAATAAAAATCATTGCAAAATGCAGATGAACTCTTCAAAGGAGGAGATTGGCAGGATCAGAATTGAACATGGTCTTTATTATGTTAGCCTGCATCCCTTGACTTTTTCACAACTACATCAATGTCATCGGCCAAATAAGGAATTGTGGCATTCTAGATTAGGACACATTCCAGTTACAAAGCTCAAGTTGATTGAGCAATTTTCTCCTATTGTAACAAGCATTGATGTACAAGCTTGTGATGTCTGTAGCAAGGCTAAACACAAGAAAATTCCTTTTCCAGTGAATGAACACTGTTCTAGTTATTCTATTCTTGAACTTTTACATATAGATATTTGGGGTCCTTTTTCCCAAACAGCATTGAATGGTCACAGATTTTTCCTAACTATTGTTGATGATTATTCTCGACTGACTTGGACTTATCTCATGAAATACAAATCTGATGTAGCTACTATTTTACCTAATTTCATTCATCTCATAGCTACACAATTTAATAAAACAGTTAAAATCATAAGAACTGATAATGGTGTCGAATTTCAATTAGAATCTTTCTATAACAGTACTGGTATTCTACATCAAAAGACTTGTGTTTACACCCCACAACAAAATGGAGTAGTTGAGAGAAAACATCAAACTCTCCTCAATGTAGCCCGAGCATTGATGTTTCAGGCAGACCTTCCTCTTAAGTTCTGGGGAGATGTTGTTCTAACAGCGACACACTTGATTAATCGAATACCATCCGTTGTTATCAACAATGATACACCATATGAAAGTTTTTTTGGAAAGAAACCAGATTATTCACACATACGCACATTTGGGTGCTTAACATATGGGGCGTCCATATCACAACTTCGCCACAAATTCAGTCCAAGATCAAGAAAAGCCATCTTTATTGGCTATCCGGCGAATATCAAGGGTTATAAATTGTATGATCTTGATAATAAGATCACTTTTATCTCAAGAGATGTAGTTTTTCATGAGCACATATTTCCTTTCCGAAAGGATCATTCATTCTCTGACTCATGTGACTCTACACGCTCGGAAACAATCCAAGACAATTTGGTTATTCCTGACATACGCACTTCATTCAATCATAATGACAGTATGTCCCCTTCTGAGGATCAGACCGTTCACGAGAACAACTCTAACGAGAACTTTGTTCCTAGTTCGCCACGTGATCAGGCACACTCTCCTTCGCCTGTTCCTAGTTCACCCTCTCTTTCTTCATCACCACAAATGAACGATAATCATCATGATCCTGAACCTTCTGAGTTGCAAGAACAACCAGAATCAATCACATCTCTTCGCAAATCTACTAGAAACAAACAAAGGAGCATTTGGCTCAAAGATTTTCACTGTGCAGAATTGAAGAAAGGCACAAGACAAGCCACTCAATCTAGCACAGCATATCCCATTTCCATGTATCTATCATATGATAGACTTTCAGAAAATCAAAAGGCTTTCTCCATCTCCTTATCTATTCTTGAGGAACCAAAAAGTTTCCAGGAAGCAATCAAATACCCCCAATGGAGACAAGCCATTCAAGAAGAGCTGGATGCAATGCACCACAACAATACCTGGAGCATCACTACACTTCCACAAGGACACAAAGCAGTAGGATGCAAGTATGTTTTCAAAACTAAATTAAAATCCGATGGTAGCCTTGACAAATACAAGGCTCAGTTAGTAGCACAAGGATTTACACAACAACATGGATTGGATTACAGTGAGACATTTAGTCCTGTTGCTAAACTCACCACGGTTAAGATTTTTTTGGCTCTAGCTGCACAGCACAATTGGAAGCTTTCCCAGCTAGATGTTCATAATGCCTTTCTTAATGGTGATCTCGATGAGGACATTTACATGAAGTTACCTCCTGGATACACCATTAAGGGGGAATCCTTAGAGAATAAAGTGTGTAAACTCAACAAATCAATTTATGGGCTAAAGCAAGCCTCCAGACAATGGAACATGAAATTCACTAATTCGCTCATTCAATTTGGTTTTGTTCAGTCCAAACATGATTATTCACTCTTCACTAAAAGAACAGAGAAAAGCTACTTGGTACTCCTAGTATATGTTGATGACATTTTGCTAGGAGGAACTAACTCTGATGAACTGAACAAAACAAAAGAGTACTTAAGACAACAATTCAAGATCAGAGATTTAGGGGAACCTAAATATTTCTTAGGAATAGAAATTTCAAGATCAAGAAAAGGTATATATTTATGTCAGAGGAAATATACTCTGGAAATCATTCAAGAACATGGCTTGCTAGGATGCAAACCACTGATCATTCCTATAGAGCAGAATCACCGTATCCAAAAGGATGGAGATCCACTCAACAATCCAACTGAGTATAGAAAGATAGTTGGAAAATTAATTTATCTCACCTTAACGAGGCCAGACATCAGTTACTCGGTCAATATTCTCAGTCAGTACATGGAAAACCCCACAAAGGAACATATGGAGGTTGCACTGAAAGTGGTGAGATACTTGAAAGGAAATCCAGGACAGGGCATTCTACTGTCGTCACAAAGAAACCTGGAGTTGACAGCATTTGTAGATGCAGATTTTGATGGGTGTGTTGACACTAGAAGATCTCTATCCGGGTACTGCATTTTCTTGGGGAAATCTCTCATTAAGTGGAGAACCAAGAAACAAAATGTTGTTAGCAAGTCCTCTACAGAATCAGAATACAGAGCTATAGCTCATGCCACTTGTGAAATCATGTGGATTCATTATATCATGAAAGATTTTGGTTTTGAACAAAAACAACCCACGAAGTTGTATTGTGACAATCAGTCAGCAATTAGCCTGACTAAAAATCCTGTTTATCATGAGAAAACTAAACATATTGAGATCGATCAACATTTCATTAGAGAAAAGGTACAAAGTAAGATCATTGAGGTGATTTATGTCCACACTTCACAACAGCCGGCAGATATGTTCACTAAGGCTTTGCCATCAGAGAAGATTAAGTTCTTCATGGGCAAGATGGGAGTAATAAATATTTACTCTCATCTTGAGGGGGAATCTCAAGAAATGAAAGAAAGAAGAACGAGAACAGGAGTTAACATAGGAGTTGAGCCGGACAACTCGGGAGTTAACATAGGAGTTGAGCCAGACAACACAGGAGTTAACATAGGAGTTGAACCAGAGCAGGTTAACTCCTTGGTCAACACCGCCATATTGAGAGAGTCCAGATCTCATCAGGAAACTCCGGAAGAGTTTGAGAAGAAGAAAAGAGTTAGTTTAGGGTTGGACACAGGCGTGTACATATAGTTTTATTAGGGTTATAGTAGTATAAATAGCTAGCTATGTTTTCCTTTGTAAATAACATCAATACACAAGAATTTTCTTACTTTCAATAAACTAAATTCACTTTATTTGTTCTGCCATGATTCTTAGCGTACTCTGAGAAGTTCGGTAGTGTCACATCCCTCGCCACATTAGATGACTCGTACGCGTACACCTCAAACCTCCCGGCGCCAAGGCACGCGACCCGACGCGGAGGCAGAGCCGTATTTGGTCTTCCCGAGCAGTTGAAAAGAGTAAGCCCGGGTAAGGTATAACTATACCTGCCGAAAACTTCCAAAGGAGAAATGGATCCGGTAGTTGGGGTGTCGGGGATTTGGGCCGGGAGGCATGTTGACCTGGATTATCTGGTTCAAGTAGTCGATTTCTTGGACAGTGGCTGTTGCGGAGATGGGAAGGGTTGTGTTGCGGGCCGACGTCCGGATTGGGAACTGGAAGTTGAATAAGGTGGTGTTGGTCGAGGAGCATGTGAGGTCGAAGCCAGGGTAGCCGCAGCGGGCCGCAACTCACTTCGCACCTTATAACTCCTGTAGAACGTTTATATTTGATTTCGGATGGCTGTTTTTAGTCTCTGTTCTGTTCGTCAGTTCAATTCAGATCTATTTTGTACGTCATTTCAATTCATTAAGTTCACAGTTCAGTTCACATCCTAATAATATTTTATTCTACAAATAAATAAGTTTAGTTGAATTCAGCTTTATTCAGTTCAATTCAGCTCAACTCAGCTTCATTACTTCAATTCAATTTATAAGCTCAGATCAGTTCTATTCTATTCCTGACGAACAAAACGTAGCCTTAGTAGGTTTGCAAAATGTATGTATATTGGTCTAGTTATAGGATCACAAATAAAGGTGTGACCGTATGAGATAAAATACTCTACATATAACCGGGGAGTAATCGATCATGATGGTTGAAAAGGAAATAAGTATAAAATTGATTAAAATAGAGGGAGTATAGTGAATGGAACTTTGATTAATTAGGACAGCTTATCTTGGCTAGGTTGAGTGCCAGCTTAACTCAGACATTGAAAATGAAATGGAAACAATTGCATCATTCTCTTCAAGTTTACCATTTATACAAACTGTTCCTTCAAGTTTCAAACCTTGCAATGGTTCTTCAAGTTTTGAATAACGCATTAACGCTCCTTTGCCACTATGTTGATAGTGTCTCGAGATGGAGTGTTTCAGTTCAACGCGTTTCATTTTGAAGTTTCGTTTATGTTAAGATTAGTACAGAGTAAAAAATGTTGAGTTAACTATCTTTTTTCTTATACTAGAAACTTAACTAAAGATTAGGGGCATTTCCCAAGAAGCTTATCTGTTGGGGGTTTTAATTAATGTGATTGTTTAGCAATCACCTTAACTATAAAATAAGTATGGACTTAAAAAAAAAAAAAGAGTAGACTTGTATTCTCCATTTGACTTTTGATCAGATCATGATTCCATGAACCATGATGCAGCAACTAGGCAATAACTACATGTTAATTCTTATCTAGTTTTCACCAAACTCCAGTTTCAGTACAGCCATGTCACCTTTTTCAAGAATCTTCATTCTTCTGCTATTCTGTACACTTGATTCCACAGCTCAAATCAGCAACCCCAGTTCATCATCATGTCCTTCTTCATCCTGTGGCAATATCAGAACCATAAGCTACCCTTTCAGACTAACCGGCGACCCTGTATCTTGTGGTTTCAACAGTCCATCTTTCAGCCTGAATTGTCGCAACAATCAGACTATACTACGCTTAGAAACAAGAAACTATGTCGTACAAGAAATAAACTACGACGATTTCTCAATCAGGCTGGTTGATCCCAACATAAACAGGGCCAATCTCTCTTCCTGTCCTGTTTACACCATCAGATATAACGACTGGCCTAACTTTTTCGATAAGTTCTTGGACTGGAATGTTCCAGTAGCGTTCATTCACTGCTTGGCGCCTGTAACTTCGCCGAGATACATCAATGCCCCTTTCTGTGGCAATAGTAGAAATGTCTTTTCAAGTTCTTCAGAATTTTATAGTTATGTTTCAGTTGGGACCTTTTTGTTATCGGATTTGGAGAACTACTGCACAGTTGATAGAGTGGATCAGGCCTCAAACCGGAGGCCTATTGGGGACAATACATCGCTCGCAAGTATTTATGATAGTTTGGCTTATGGGTTTAATCTTTCTTGGTATCGAGTTCTTTGTACAGAGTGTGAAAGGACTTATGGTTCTTGCAGCCTGGAAGGGAATAGGATTACTTGCAGCCATCCTTGCAGTGATCAGAATTCTCCTATGTCGCAGCTAGGTTTCACATGTAAGTTATTCTGATTAATATTTACTCACTTCATTTGTATTATATAGTATTTGATTGTTGCTGTTCGACCTAGCATCGATGCTAAAGGTTCAACCTTGTGTACGATGAGTTATATGGATTAGTTCAATTTGAACAATATGTAAACTGGTTACGATGAGGCCTATTGTAGTATTCTGACTGCTCTTTTTTCACTTGCAAATGCAGGTCAATTGTTGTTCTATGGATGTGAGTATTGCATCTTTTCATCCTTGGTTTGTTATATACATGTCTTTACATCAAAACTTTTCTAATATAAGCTTTTTATCCTCTAATTTCTTCTTGGCTGTTTTGGCAGCTATTTTTGGGATGTATGGTGCGATGGCAGTCGGTAAGATACATATTCATACTTTACTTTTGCACTAGAAATGTTACTGTTCCACTGATCTGTCCAACACTAAAGGCTAGCTAGTTGATGGTACTTTACATGATATCACCTTCTTCTTGATTGTGCAGCTGGACTACTGGGCCTGAGATTCATAATTGGATTCCCGCTGTTAGTTGGATTAGTGGTGTACAAATGGAGAAGAAGACACATCGCAATGGATGAAAGCATTGAAGAGTTTTTACAGGGTCAAAAGAACCTCACCCCAATAAAATACACTTACAATGAGATCAAGAAAATGACCAACAACTTCAACCAGAGACTGGGCGAAGGGGGATACGGTACTGTGTATAAAGGAAAGCTGCGGAGCGGTCCTTATATTGCAGTAAAGCTGATGGGACAGACAATTGCCAGTGAACAAGAATTCATCAGCGAAGTTGGCACAATTGGACGAATTCACCATGTCAATGTAGTGCAACTGATAGGTTTCTGTGTGGAAGGGTCAAAATGTGCTTTGGTATATGAGTTTATGCCCAATGGTTCGCTTGACAGATGTATTTTTGGAGAACAAATCTTGGGCGGACTGGCCTTAGAGTACGGAAAAATGTTTGAAATCGCACATGGAGTGGCGTGTGGGATAGACTATCTGCATCGAGGTTGTGACATGCAGATTCTTCATTTTGATATCAAGCCTCACAATATTTTACTAGACGAGAATTTCAATCCGAAAATTTCAGACTTTGGTCTTGCGAAGTTGTACCCAACTGATGGCAGTGTCGTGAATCTGACAGCTGCAAGAGGAACAATGGGGTACATGGCACCTGAGATGTTTTACAAGAACATTGGAGGAGTTTCGTTTAAGGCTGATGTATATAGTTTCGGAATGTTGCTAATGGAAATGGTGGGTAGAAGGAAAAACATGAACCCCTTTGCTGATGATGTGAGCCAAATTTACTTTCCTTCGTGGGTATACGACCAACTTATTGCTGGAAACGAGATGGAGATGGAGGATGCCACGGAGGAAGAAAAGAAGTTGGCAAAGAAGATCGCTATCGTAGCGTTATGGTGTATACAGATGAAACCTTCTGACAGGCCATCAATGAACAGAGTAGTCGAGATGCTTGAAATCGATTTTGATCTGCAAATGCCTCCGAAACCTTTCTTGGCTCTACGAGAGATTGCAGAGGATCGATAATGGATGAGTTGAATCTCCTAAAGTCTTAACAAAATGTTCTGTGTTAGTTTTAGTTGCAGAGCTTAAGAAGAACATCGAATCATTTATGTTCATTCTGATGTTTTATATCTGTTTAATAAATAATAAATATTCTAATTTTTGTTTTGGATCTTTCTATAATAGTTATATATTCAAGTTGGGCCTCAGCCTCTCCATCATTACCCACCATATCTGGAGATAATGGCAAATACAATGGTGGCTGATAATCAGGAGTACTGAATTTTAGAAACTCTACTCATTTTGGTCCTACTTTGGTACACGAAACAATGAATTCAATGAACTAATATTGTTGAACTGGTTAGTGGAACTCAGGCAAGTGGGGTATATATTGCAGACAAAGAGTTCGCCTGAAACCACCGCGTATCCCTGCACGTTCGGCGGTTGTTCTTGGTCAGGTTGCAGCTCGGAATCCTATCGCCATCGAAGGTTTTGATGTTGATTTGAAACTCTATCCACTTGTCCCTGGCTACTCATGTAAACCAGTTCTTTTCATGTAATTAGGTTACTTTCTGCAATATTCTTGTAATTACATTTCTGCATAATCTTTTCATCTTAATCCTTATTCGGATTTCGACCCGTATAATACTTCTGGTAGTGGAATGCGAGCAGGGAACAATCTTTGCTATAACATGCCTCCTCGGAACAAATGGGGCTCTTTATGGTCGTTTCAGAACGGCAATTATCGATCGAGGTGGTTTGGGAAGTTATTGCAAAGTAAAATTGTAGAGGGGAATAGGGATAATTTGAATATGATATTCTTGGAGGTTAAGGATATATTCCCCAATCATCATCAATTCGGACACCATTTGATTTCGAAATTTTGTGAGGTTTTTTTTATGAAAAACAAATGAATGAGCTGGTTTTTTTGTTGTCTTTTTAATTTTTAATTTTAAATTTCTTGGATTGATATAAAAATTCTTCTTTGTGTTAGCTTAGACATTTTTATGGAGAGTTGACAATACTATGATTAATTACTTTGGTAGAATTTGGTCAAGAGATGTCCAAACAGAAAAAGAGTTATGTTTGCTATTTGGAGTAGCTGGTGTAGTATTAGTTGTACGCATTATAGTAATAGTAGTTGAGAGACATTATGGGGAAAGTTGTGCGGTTCATTTTACTCCGCAAAGCTCTTTTCTCTCTTTTATATAGTATTAAATTCCAGATTTTTATTTTCAGGTTGGCTTCGTACTGACCTGAACATAGGTCTTCATTACATAATTGACATGTGTCGCATAATTCAATCTAGTCCATCAATTTAGGTTCGAAGTCATTTTTATTGTAATTTTTGATACGATTAATTATAATTTTATTTTTTAATAAAAAAAATTCTCAGAACATATAGGTTGACTATAATGCCCTTCTTTATTTTATTAAATACATATTAACGAACAATTTGAATTCATATAAAATCAGATATATATAAGTATATAACCCTTACTTATTACTAATTAATTATCTCTTAATTATTACATGATAATAAAATATAATAGCAAAATACAGAATCAAATAAAGAAATCCATTAATCAATTTGATTGAATACAACACACAATCACAATCGTCTTACAATTGATTTTCAATTGATTTTAATTTGATCTTACTTGTGATTTTCATTGCAATTTCTTGATCTAATCACGAGTGCTTTTCTTTGCATTCTTATTCTTATTTTGGAAATTCAAAGCTCATACACTTCATGTCAATTCCTACAGGTTAGCCCATTCTCAGTGTTGGTGTCGGAATATGTTCAACCCCCAAGGACGCCTAAGAGCGTACTAGAGCGTCATGGGCTGGCCATGATATAGGGTCCGTTCACCTTTCATCAGGATCCGACGAGACAAAAGACTAGGTGATGAACGTGTATTTTACACTTTCATTCGAGTCTTTTTCACCAATTTAGCTATCATCTGGGTTAATTTAGCTTATATTTTAATGCATTTTATTAGAATAGTGTCACGTTTACCTTTTCTTTGCATATTTCAGGTTTTTAGGTAAAAAAATGTACTTTTGATGGGCAACTATGGTAAAGAGAATGAAGTTTGGGTGCTTCGTGGTCATCCGTGGTGTATCTAGAATTTTCCAGACGAGTTTTGAGGCCTAGGGGACGAGTTTCAAGGCTTAAAGGTCACTAGAAGGCAAAATCGAGTCCAAAAAGACTAGGGCGTCATGGGCTGACCATGATAGAAGGGTCCGTTCACCTTTCATCAGGGTCCGACGAGACAAAAGACTAGGCAAAAAATAACCTAAGTCCTTATGTGCGGTCTAAGAGTACAACTGCTCTACTAGCCATTGAGCTGCCCTACTAGCGTGGTGACGCTCTACTAGCAGGACAAAGTCCTAGTACGTAGCCACTAGCTAGGAGAAAGGCAAGCCCAGCAAAGAGCTCCCCGGCTACACCACGACCTACGGCTACGTAGCATCGCACTACTAGCACGTCGAGAGGAACAAGATTGGTGCCCTTCTGCCCTACTAGCACAGGTAGTCGGACGACTGTCCTTCCGCCCTACTACCACAGGTGGCCGGACATAACTCCTTACGTCAAGGAAGAATTAACATGTCCTAAGGAAAAGGTGGTCCTCGGACCTTAGAAGCTCGGCAGTCGCCCTACTACCCCGTCCTCGGACGGTACTAGGGCGACACCCGCCCTAAGAGCACTTGGGTACCAAGAATGATCATTTTACCCCTGCCAACCCTAGTGGAAGATCTGGGCCAAAGCCCATGGGTCACTCCAAATGGGCCTAAGCCCATAGAAGACTCAATCATGGTCGGACACTTGTCACGATCCTACGTGCTCAAGCAATATTCTATTGCTAGTATAAATACGGGCTCACTTCAATCAAGGTAATCAATCAATCATTCAATCATCACACTACTTTCTCACTCTACATTTACTAGGGAAGCCTACCAACTCCCTACACGTAAAGTCGTCCCTCCGGCTTGATCTTAGACAAGCCGGGCCTGTGGCACTAACCCCCCCCCCCCTCCCCCTATTACTAAGTTATACCTCAGGTCTTAGGTACAGTACGGAAGACACTTCAAGTGCGAAGGACGTTCTAGAACCTTCGCCCTACGACGCTCCAGAGGAAAGTACGACAACGCTCCAGAGGAAAGCACTAATTACCTATCAACACTCAGGATGAAGAACCTAACTCTAATTCCATTAATATACGGTCTTCTCCATTATATTCATAACTTTAGTTCGGATTGATCTCTTTTTTGCTATTAGATGATGAGATTCATACAATTTAAAGGCTTGGTTATAACTTAACGTTTATGATGGTGTGATTTGGTTCCGTCAAGTTTGTTAAATTAACCATTAAAAAGGATAATTAAGAGATGGACGATGATGAAGGAGGAGAAATGATGAAGAAGACAAATCAAGCAAGGAAATAACTTGTTGATGACGATGAAGGAGGAGGTGGTATTAATGATTTTATTTTAAAGTTTGACTAAGTGTAATGGTTTTATTTTAAATTTTGATAATTAATTAATGTATTTTTAAATTGTATTAAAGATATATAATAAAAAAAATTAATATATAAAATTTATTGAAAAGTTAAGGGTATAAATGTACGTTCAATATTTATTGTTAAAATTTAATAATTTATAATAAAAATACTAGCTTCGTACCATTGCCACATGGCATAATTCTAGTGGAGACCTATACAATAAAGGTTGGTACGAAGCCTACCTAATAATAGAAAGCCCCTTCTAAATTTCTCTGTTTTAACTTTTTTAACTTTTACACACCTTAGTCTCTTTAATTAATATGATTTGATGGTTCCTTTTAAACCCCTGCTCTTCTATGGTGTTGTTTTTTTTTTCTTTTGGTACATCAGAAGAAAAGTAACTAGACTATGTCAAAAGCCAAAAAAGGCAGCAACTCGTCGGGAGGTTGGTCCATGAATCTTCCTTCGACATCACAGCTATAGCTCAGTTTTGCCAAAACATCAGCACAACCATTTCCAGTACGCTTAATAAGGCGTTTCTTCGTCTCCCAAGGCATGCTCAAGAGATTTCTGCACTCAAGTACAGCGGCTGCTAGGTGGCTTGGAGGTTCCACCGTTCCATCAATGTAGTCCAGAATCGACTTTGAATCGACTTCTATCTCTAGTTTCTGCACCCGTCGCTCCCAGGCCAGGGAAAGGCCATGAATGAGGGCCCTCAGCTCCGTTTCGTCCACCGTGGGGGTTGCCAGCTTCTTATAAAATCCCCACATCCACGTACCTCTGTCATCTCTCAGTAAACCACCTGCACCACCCTGATTATTCACTGGATTTGTGCTCCCATCAGTATTTAGCTTAGCCCACCCAAGACCAGGCGGTTTCCATCTCTCATCAACCTGAAACTTGGAGCGAGCTGAGAAGCTAGCATTTAAGTCCATGCTTTCTTGGCGAATGAGGAACAACGTTTGCTGTAGAGGTTGTGAAATGGCATTGAAAACTCTGAAGTTTCGAGCCTTCCATATGTGCCAAACGGCTGCTGCAAATATAAGGGACCAAGGGGTGTTATTGAGCCATTCATAATCAGAGATGTGAGAAATCAGATTTATGCGCAACCACTCTTTGTCGGGAATGCTATCGAACAGAACCAACTTATCGGGTTGGATGATAGCTTTCCAGATCTTGCGTGCTTGGGGGCAGTGTCGAAGGATATGGATGACAGTTTCGTCATCATGATTGCAGCCCGGACAGTCTGCATTATTGACCATCTTCCTGTTCCGGCGCGTATGATTGGTCGCTAGTCTTTCCTGTGCGGCCAACCAGAGGAAGTGTTTGATTTTCTGACTACACTTCAGGTTCCAGAGCCAACTCCATCTTGCAGGATGGTTAGTGGTAGTCTTGGAGTAGTGTTTCTGCAGAGTACGGTAGGCAGATTGGCAAGTGAATAGGCCAGATGCCGTTTCACTCCAGATGGGCTCATCTTCTGTCGTGCTCAAAAGCAGAGGGAACTGGAGTATTTGCTGTAAAATCGCTGCTGGGAGGGGTGTATGAAGAGGCTGTAAGTTCCAGGTGTTATTTGCCGTCACCAAATCACCCAGTCGTAACTCCTTGTCGAGGGGATGAATGTTGTGGACCAGACTGCACAAAGGTTTATTCCCCATCCAATTATCAAACCAAAACTTGATTTTCCTACCGTTCCCGATCCTCCAACGAAAGAAAGGCTTGAGGAGAGTTGCGCACTTGGTGATACCCTTCCAAGTGGGACTGTCACCTGGACGACTCACGTACTGGAATATGTTTGTGCCTTTAAGGTACTTATTATGCACAAGCTTAGACCACACCGTTTTCTCATCTTTCAGAATACGCCACACCATCTTGGAGAGAAGAGCTTCATTCGTGGTTCTGGCTTCCCTCAACCCTAGCCCCCCTTCTTTCTTGGGTTGTGTAACCTTGCTCCATCCGACAAGATGCATTTTCTTCTGATTTATATCCGAAGACCAGAGGAAGTCTCGATTAAGCTTGTCGAGTTTCTTGCAAATATTTTCAGGAAGCCATGTTGATTGCATGGTGTGGATGGGAATGGAAGCAGTGACTGACTGAATAAGAGTCGAGCGGCCAGCAGTGGACAAGAACTTACTCTTCCAGTTGCTAAGTCGACCCATAATTTTGTCAAAGAATGGAGTGAAGTCACTTTGATTAACACGACCATGGCTGAGATTCACTCCTAGGTATTTACCTAAGTGAGTTGTTGCTCCAAAACCCAAAATATCGCAAATCGCCCGCTTGAGACTAGAGCCATTTGGCTTTGTGAAGAAAACTTTCGACTTCCCCACACTAAGTTTCAAACCGGAGCAGCCACAGAAGCTATCAAGGACATGCTTAATAACTCTTGCATTAGCAACTGTAGCTTTTCCCATAAAAATGAGGTCATCGGCGAAGAAGAGATGAGAAAAAGCAGGTCCGTTGCGACAGACTTTCAGCGCACTCCACTTCTTTTTATCCACCTTCTCATTAATCAAATAAGATACACGTTCAATACATAGCACAAAAAGGTAGGGAGACAGTGGGTCGCCCTGCCGCAATCCACATGCATGCTCAAAAGGTTCTAATGGTTCCCCGTTCCAAAGAATCCTTGTGGAAGCATTCCGTACACAGAACATTATAAGATTCACCATATTCTGAGGGAAATTAAAAGCTACTAGAGTCTCTTCCAAGAAGTGCCAGTCAACTTTATCGTAAGCTTTTTCCAAGTCTAGTTTCATCACCATGCATCCTATCTTATTTTTCCTCTTTGGACGTAGAGAATGGAGAATTTCTTGCAACGCAAAAATATTATCCCGAGTGCTACGACCCTTTAGAAAGCTAGACTGAGTGGGTGCAATAAGGCGTGGCATGATATCACGTAATCTCATAGTAATGCATTTAGTAACGAAGTTATAAAGCACATTGCATAAGGAGATTGGGCGGAACTGTGTGATACTTACCGGATTAGGGAGCTTTGGTATGAGACATAAGAAAGCTGAGCAAATTCCGGGTTCAAACTGGCCAGTCTGGAAGGCGTTCTGAACAAATGTGAGGACAGATTGGCCCACCACGTCCCAACACTGTTGGTAGAACAAAGCTTGCAAGCCATCAGGCCCCGGTGCTTTTCCCGGATGGCAAGCCCAAACAATTTTCTTCATTTCATCAATAGAAATCGGCCCAGACAGGGATTGGGCTTCAGTAGCTGTGAGTTTATCTTGGTAGATGTAAATCGGTAAAGGAACAGGCCTGCTCGAGCCACCAGTGTTGTTTTGCGAAAATAAACCTTGGAAGAAGTCAATGGCATGAGTTTGCAGTTGTTCCTCATCCTTGACCACTCGTCTCCAATTTTCAGCATCACTATTTTATTTCTCCGCCGTCGAGCAATAGTAGACTGATGGAAGAAACGAGTATTTCGTTCTCCTTCTTGAATCCACTTGACTCGGGATTTTTGATGCCAAAATCGTTCCTCTTGGTGGAGAATAATATTGAATTCACGAATCAACTGTTTCTCAAGGTTAGCTAGGCCTGGATTAGAACTCTTTTGTATACCCTCTAGGCGTGCCTTGATCAAATGTTTTCTTCGAAAAATGTTCCCAAACCGTTCTCTATTCCATGGAATGAGAAACTCTGGCACTCTTTCAATTGCTTGGGTAACGTTCGAGCTGCTTGCCCATATGTTTTGAATTATGGGTTTACACTCCTTATTAAGCAGCCAAGCACTCTCAAACCGAAAAGGCTTATTGCTAGGTGAAGTATCTCTGCCAAAGCAATTAGTAAGGATGGGGCAGTGGTCCGAGTAAGTTCGAGGGAGGTGGTAAACGATATTATCCGGAAAGCGTGTACACCAAGATAAATTAGCCATGGCCCTATCGATTCTCTCCTCAATGAGTCCAGTACCTTCCCTATTATTAGTCCATGTGAATGGCGCCCCATGGAAGCCAAGATCCATCAAACCGCACTCCGCCATCCATTGCTGAAAATTGTGACATCTCGACATGTTGGCAGTCCGCCCCCCTGATTTCTCATGGCCAAAACATATTTCATTGAAATCTCCGGTTGCCAACCATGGTAGATTTGTTACCTCAGCAATCTGCTTCATTCTGGAGAAAATGTGGAGCTTATCCACTCTCCTCGGTTTTGCATAAATACCAGAGATAAGCCAAGGTTCTTGCTGTCTACGACTAACAATTGCGTGAATCCCTTGGTCCTCTACTTCTAAAAAATCAACATCAATCTGAACTTCATTCCACAACATCCATATGCCCCCGTCCATGCCATCTGTTGGAGCAAATCTCCAATTCGTAAAGCCTAGTCGTGGTGCAATTGTGTCCGCTACTGCTGGACTCACACGTGTTTCCAGAACATAGAAAATATCAGGTCTATGAGTATTAACCAAATCTCTAAAATTTCTTCTAAAATTGTCATCGCCCGCCCCTTGGCAATTCCATGAGATGACCTTCATTGGAACAACGCTAAGGTGGTAAGGGTGGAAGGGATATTCAACTATCCATCCCATCCATGACGCAATCACTTGCGTTAGGATCTCCATCATCACGGAGTGTTGTCGTTCCAGTTTCACGAAGTGAGTCATGATCTCTGCTTCCCAAACTGTTGCCAGAATTTCCAGGATGTGAGCCATTCTCCTGTGTTGTTCTATTAGTTATATCTGATAAGGCTGTCTCCACGTCTGTTGTCGTATTTCCAGTACCTCTGGGGGTAGTTCGACCTCCTTCGACATCATTACAAACCCGTCCGGGCCCCACACGAGCCCCTGATCCCACACCATGACCGAAGGAAAACGGTGTCTCAGAGTTTTCCTGATCTGTGAGAATATTGAAAGGGTTAGTTGATGATGGAAAAGGGTTGCTGGATGTTGAACCTCTTTCCGTATTTATGCTTGCTGCAAACGGTCCAGTAGTGTTATGTCTGTTAGCGCGAGGAGTAGTGCGCCCAGAGGTATCATCCCGTCTTAAGATACTAGAAGGCAACACACGTCCGTTTGGGTTGCGAACTTGGCCAGTGCGAACTGGTGGAGGTCCAGTTGCTGGACTTGTCTGTTGTTGGGCCCTGGGTGGATTTCTGGGTTGATTTGCAGCTCGTGGTTGAGTTTGCCGGTGTGGTGCCGGACTGATTGGCCGGCGTGCATTGCTGTTTGTTTTATGTTGGGGAGTTGCTGCAGTCACATTCTTCTTCTTACGAGTAACTTGCATCCACTCTCCGTACTCTTTATTCAAGGCTTTCTCAGTCAACCACACATCCTTGGTTTATGTGTTTTAGTCTCAATCAAGATGATGTACATTTATTTTTCATCTGGTCATTTCCTTTCTTACTTTCTTAGATAGTTTTTGTTGCAATAAGTTAGTTAATATGGCCTAAGATATTACAACCACTACATTTCATAAATCGACATTTGACAATAAATAAAATGAAGTAACAGCATGTCATAGGATGACATTTGAACAACCGAGAGAACTTGAACTCGTGCGGCACTAGGTTAGTTCGACTCGAAACTAGCTAATCAGCCTACCGAACTTGTTGTTGAGTGTGTAAGAAGACAGCTTTTTAGTGAGATAAACATTGCAAAATATGTTTGAATGTTGATGATCAAATGAAATACCCAAAGGCATATATATAGAAGTTCACCTTCTCAACGGGATGTGGAGATCTAACAGTTTTGTAAGACATTCTAGGTCGCTCCCAACTACTCTCTACATCATCGGACAGCTGTAACAAAATATGGTTAACAACTCCTAGGCAACCGAATTTTAAAAATTTCTTAACATCCACATCAATCGAATATCTATATGAAACACATTAGAATTAGAATTGTTACGATTACTCAAGAACTCAAGAGATCCAGCCAAATTCGTACACTCCAAGCTAATTATACTTTCACTCTGTTCGACTTTGACATCCAATTGACGAACGATCCGTCCGGTGAAAGGCTATATCGGTGTGCCAGTAATCTGTTCTCCATTTATATGAAGTGAGCTTCCTTTCTCAGACCTTCCTTTCCCCAATTCATTATTGCTTTTGGAGTTTAACAATGGTTTTAAATTTTGAATTGATATTCAATTGCTTAATTGGCTGTCATATGGTTTTGTTCGCTACTAAACTGATCTCTTATATGTGTATATATGTGATTAACTCAATTACCACAATGAGCTGAGCCTATTAAGATCAGACCATCCCTAATTGTTACTATTTATCATATGAATACTTAAATCTCATGTTAATGGTCCCAATATGCTGAAGGAATTTTGTTCCTCTATTTAATTTCTCTGTCATAGGTTTGTAAATTGAATTACACTTTACAATGGACATTTTGAAAAAAAAAAAAGGCAATCAGCTATGTCTTTATTGTTTCATAATAAAGTTAGCATCTGAATTCTTATTTGTTTAACTTCAGTGCTCAGCCAAAGATTAGGGAGGTCTGTACGATCCGACTAGAGGCAAGTAAGACGACTGTGCCCAGCATTGTTGTCTATGTTACTGTTCCAAATAAAGAAGCAGGTTTGTTTATAATTTTGCTTCGTTTGTTTCGTTTATTCAAACTCCTACGAATGATGAGAATAGTATAGATATGCAGTGAGTGGTTTGGTTGCTTTGGTTGTGAACCTGTCTTTGCTCTTGAGTCTTGAGATTTTCTGTTTATATGTTAATTGACCTACAGTGTCAAATTGTTTCGCAAACTAGCAGCAACAATAAGAATCAAGATCAGTGTCAATTCTATATTTCTATGTGCCTGTCTTTCTATACAGTACCAAAGGGATGGTACTAGGTTAATGCGAATTCCACTAAATAATGATCATCCTTATGCATAAAATTTTCTGAAAGCATATGTGAAATAACTGACTAACTAATTAAAGAACACGACCTGAAATGTCCTTAAGTTCCCCCAGATACCTGTGTAAGGTTTGCTCTGGTGCAAGGATTGGCCTTGTAAGCTTTGCTCTAGTTCAAGGATGGTAAGAGAAGTGTTTGTATTATAGCTTTGGTTTACAGTTAACGAAGATATTAAATGAAGATTGCTTTTTGCATACACATGAAATCCCATATGCTATCTATCCTATACAATGCTGATGTCACTGAGACTGGAATAGTTAACCACTTTATCCTGTTAGAAATTTGTTGCAGTTCTTATACGAATGTTAAAGTGAGACACCACTGATTTCTTCTACTGGCTCATGGCACAGGAAAGATATTGGCAGAGAGCATAGTCAAAGAAAGGCTAGCAGCATGTGTTAATCGAGTTCCAGGTTTGTTTCTGTCTTTCAGCCCTTCAGCAAACATTTTTGAAATCATGAAATTAGAAAATCATGTCTTACCATGCATTTCAAAATTTGTTATGAGTTTCGACTTTCAATTCAAGGTTCATGCTCTGAGCCTTCATCATAAATATTGTTATGGAACCATGATTTGTAGCAGCATATTGGGGCAATGTTGACATTTCAGTACTTATAGTTGATACTTCATACAACAATTCATCTGTTTTCGGCTTTGGCACGTGGATTAAATAAACTGATTCTTTTGGCATTTGCCATCTTGTATTTGGCTGTTATACAGACAGTTCTTTGTTTCTGTGGATCTTGAACTTTTTGGTGCTTCATGGTGGAAAATTAGGATATCTGTTATCACCTTTTGTTGATTTAGTTTTTATGCAAAACCTCTCAAATGGATTGTGATGCTCACTGCCTCACTCCACTTACCCATGTTTGTTTGATATGCAGGTGTCGAATCAGTCTATGAGTGGAAGGGAGAGGTAATGCTTTATCAATTTTTCTTTGGTCCAATGCACTAGAGTTGTTGTTTCATACTGCAACAGAGAAAACAAGACACTGGAGAAGTTTGAGCTCTTTCCCCTATTGTTGTTGCACATGGATATATTTATACTTATTTCTCATTTCACCTATTGTTGTTGTATCTTTGCTATTTCTAGAGTTAAACCTCCTGATTCGAACACAGATGTTGATGTTGAGCTAGTGAACTGCCTCTGCTCTATCAAAGAAGGCCTTTAGGGTAAGTGTTTATGCTCTGAACTTGGAGATTTCTGTATCTAACATGCATAAACTTTTTATCATCCATCATCTATCATCTCCTGTTATTATTTCTTAGCTTACAGATTCTATCCTCAGAAGTTCTCAGTGTTTAACCGCTAATGTCTTCATATTCATCATTTTGTATAGCTCGAACTGCAACTCTCTTATTGTTTTGTTCAGTCTTATCAGCTTACTGAAGATTTAAGCAGAGCTTTCGCTGACCGCACAACTTTGCAAACTTGTATAGACGCAGAGAATAATGTAACAGATTCCTCCAGTAAGGTACAATCCCTTCAGCAGGCTCATTTTACATACAGATACTGTACTAGTACTAGTATTTTGTAATTTGTGTCTAAAGTGGGGAGCTTAATACATGATGATGCAGAATATGTTGGGTAAAGTAAGATCGATGTACGTGATGCTTATATTGGATGAACACATAGCATTTTGAGAAATTCACATGCATTAAAAATAATCTAGATGAGTAGTACAATATGAAAGACTAATAAAACTCGTATGCTAGCAGCAGCATATCATTTAGTACCTCAGATGGAATGGCATAAATCTTGTTTCTGTGAGAAGAGGAGATGAGAGAAAGAGAGATAGTGCCAAAGCTGAACTGCTTTTGGTGAGCAAAAAAGGCTAAAAGCCCTTATACTAGTAGTAGTAGTATTTGTTGTTGTCTCAGGTCTGAACTTTGATGGTGAAAACTTCAAATATGAGCCTCTTGTTGCTGCTGCTAATGTTTTCATTCCTAATTTCACCTCCAAGATTCTAATTACATTCTAAATGCTTGTCAATTGCCCCTATGTGAATGGAATGGATACCTACTATAGCTTGTATTCTATTGTGTGACACAAAGACTCTAATCCATGAGTAGAAATTTTAAGCATGTGGTTTTAGTTGGATGATAGCAAAGCAAGGCTTCTATCCTTGTAGGCAAGATGATGATACTAGTGGACTCAGGTTGGAACTCGCGGATGTAAAACTACGAGGGTACTCAGGTTGGAACTCGAGGATGGCCCTTCAAGTGATAAGGTTTTCCCAAAGGTTAGTATATACTTCTGTAGAGTTTTGCATGCTTCTTGGTGATATATACACTACTTGAATTTGATTGTTCAGAATTCAGATTGGTTTCTAGCTACCATACATGCATGTCTCTCATTGAAATTTCCGTATTTTAATGTGATCTGTTTACCAACTCAATAGCTTAATCTGTGTTCTCTTTGTTTGAGCAGAACATTATGCACCTACCTGTTCAACCTTCTCTTCCTTGTATATTGAAAAGATGATCATGCATATCAAGGTTTGGTCCTCAACCTCACGACTCCCCGCTATTTAATAGCTAACATGATGGATACATTAGTCTCTGAACTCTGAATATATGTTCAACACTGCAGGGTCTTTCAGACAAGACACAAGCAAATATGTCTTAGATCCCCGCCTATGGATGAAGTTAAAGTTTGTGAAATCTCTGGGTAATGCTGCTACCTTCACCGAGTTTAGTAGTTTTAACAGATTTCCGTCAAAGTTATTATCATCTAACTCCTTGTTCCTACTTCTACAAAACTAGGAACGCCCTCGATGATCAGGCCAGACAAATGAAAACTGCCACATATACTCTGAATGTGCAAAGAAATGGATGTGGAATCCATTAAACTCTGGACTGCAATTCTAGAAAGTGAAGATTGGGCCAAAACTTGCTTCATTTAAGCATTTCTGCACTTTCTGTCAGATATTCAGAAACGCTCGGCCTTTAACATTCTGAAACACTGCAGGAACGCCTCTTGTCTCCAGGTATTATTTCATCTTAAATTTAACTCTTTATGTTTCGAGTTATTATCTGTTGAGTATATATGCAAGAAAGCAACTTGTTTTTTCTTAAGAAAGATTTTGATAGAATATGCTATTCTGGTTGAGTGGTGGCTACTGGCTAGTTCCCTATCAATTGAAGTGACTTTAGTTTTGGTCTTTGACAGCTTAGCTTCATAGTAGTGTTTGAAGCTATGTACAGGTACTTGGTTTACATATAAGTTAGTCATGTCTGGAACTTTGTTGTCCAGAAATACGAGTGTTCTCACAAGTTATTCGTGCTTGCTTGAAATCTATGATGGAGTATATATATGGAACTTTGTTGTCCGAAAGTGTTCTCACAAGTTATTCGTGCTTGCTTGAAATCTATGATGGAGTATTTTTTTCAGTAAGCCGATCATATATAAATAAAAAGAGGAACTGTTACAAAGTAGCAAATACAAAGATGAAAGTCCAAAAACGGATTGAAAGACTAATCGAAAGCAAAAAGTCTAACCCAGGAAAAGTGAATCCTGGTTGCAACCACGGGCCTCGTTAAAACCCATCCATAGAAAAACCCAGTGGGAAAAACCTATGAATGGGAATAAGAGTGCCTGAGTGTTAACATTGCATGAATCTTAAGTAAGGTTGGCCGGAAGCGTCCCGAGCCCGAGCCACCTGATCCGCAATACTATCAATCTGATGAAGCCAAAAGCCTTGTGTATGGTGATTAGAGAGAATATCAGCCACAACATTACCCTCCCGATAAATATGAGTGACCTTTGACTCTATAGCATGAAGCACAGAAAGAGCCAAAAGCCACCGATTCCTGAACTTCCATGGCACATTGGTAGATCGTGCACTATTGAGACCTTCCACATAAGTAGAGTCAGTCTCAATCCAAAGCCTATGCCACCCCTGGTTATGCGCAAACTCAATCACAAGCATGGATGCTACTAATTCCGCCTCAAAAGCATGGAGGCAGCCAAGATGCTTCACAAAACAGCCCAAAACAGTGACTACCTCATCTCTAAAAACTCCAGCAGCTGTAGCTTCCCCTGGGGCGCCTTTTGCACTACCATCGGTATTACCAGGGGCGGCTGAGGGCCTGTGCGATCAGCCCGACAGCACAGGGCCTCAAATTTATTCATAATATGTATATATATGGAGGTTTATGTTAAAAAACAATAAAAATTGTAGTGGCTCAGTGGTCAGCGATGTTGGCATAAGTCTTATGTTCTAGCACAAGTCCCTGGTTCAATTCTTGTGTCTAACATTTTTATCTTTTTTTTTTCTTTTCTTTTTTTTTTGGTTATAACATTATTTTTTGGCCTATCTTACGGGATCGAACAGGGCCCCTAAAATCCAGAACCGCCCCTGGGTATTACACTTAATCCAACCTCTAGATGGCAGAACCCAACGAACTTCAGTGATTACGGGGCCGATCTGAGCTCGCCCTGGTATGCCAAAAGTGTGAAGGGTAAAGAGATCCTCTTGCGTATTGTACATAGTACCCGGCAACAAGAGTCTATGCCAAAGCAAGAGTCTATTGCAACTGTTGCTTTCAACGCATGTCTCCATACTTACGTTGAATGAACATAATCAAAATGTACCAAGTTGGGTGTTTAGTCTAGTGGTGTGAATCTCACTTTATGTGAGAGATTGTGTGTTCAATTCTCACAACACCCCAAATTGTAATTACTATTGTCCTCTTCTGTGTTGATAACTTGTTATGTTGAATGGTAAATTCTGCTGTTGCTTGAGCTCACTTTTATTAGCATTTTTTTTAAAAATAAGTTGTCCTATGCCGGCACTTATAAATGCCCTCATAGCTGTATCTCTATTCTGGCTCGTATAAGTGCCATGATTGGGCACAAAACACAACCCTAAACCCTAACCAGCCTTATTCTGGCACTTATGTTGGCCAAAATAGCATAAAGGTTATACTGGCAGTTTGCCCTCTCATTTGTTTGTTATTGTGATCCGTAGATGGGCAAAAGTGGCCCTCTCATTTGCTGAAAATCCTTGTAGTGTATATTTCAGAAATTGAAGTAGCAGCAGTTCACTTTTCCATTTTTCCCCTACAATATCATGCTTTTTTCTGCTGCTGCATTTTAGCTACTTTGTTGACATGTATAGGTCTTAAATGCTCCTATAAACTTATGAAAGTGTGCGACACAAACAGAAAAAACTCATTCAACAAAATTTCATCTCTTGGAACCTCGAGCTTCCTTTTTTTTTTTTTTCCGCATTTTAAACTACAGTCTCTTGGTTTTTTTCTACTGCTGCCTTTATGTACTATCTTCACATGTCTTAAATTCTTCTATAAACTTGTCAAAGTGTTCAACACAAACAGAAAACTCATAGTACAACAAAATTTCTCTCGGAACCTCATTTTTTTCATGTCATAATTCCTAACCTAACAGAAGTAATAATTATCTGAATATCTCTTGGGACATTTTAGGATGTACAAATATTATTTGTCTTTTTACATCAGTCAAGTATGGCGCTTTGCAACTTGCTATATGTTGTGGACAACTGGATACTTCTTACTTAAAATGTCAAACATGTATACTTGTTCACACTCAGCTGACAGTGACAAACGAACTACCTTTAGTACCTCCATTACACATTGGGATTACTCATCTGTCTGCTCATCATCATTTTTTCATCCTAAAGCTTTGAACAGCAGGACTAATCATGCTCAGCTTACTCAAACCATGTCTTTTTGTCTTGATCCTCATCCATTTACTTCACACATCCTATGCACAGCAAAATTCTATCTGTAACCCTTCTTCCTGTGGCAATATTTACAACATTAGCCACCCGTTTCGATTGGTTGGGGATCCACCAAACTGTGGTGATCGCAACTACGAATTATCCTGCGAAAACAATTCCACTTTCTTGAACCTTTACACTCAAAGATACCTTGTTCGCGCAATTAATTATGGAAACTACACCATCCGCCTAACTGATGCATCTCTAACTAACGATACTTGCTCATTTCCTCGTTACTCCGTATTTGATCAGTTGAGTAAAGTATTAGCATATCCTTACAGCACGCGAAGATACACAGAAAGCAATAATGATACAGCAGAGCCTGTTACTTTCTTGAGCTGTCCAAGTCCTGTTAACTATTCATTTTACATTAGAACTGATAGCTGCAATACTTCCTTTTTGTTGAATAGAAGATATAACTATGTTAAGGCAGGGAGTTTGGATGTGTCTGATCTGGGAAATCTGTGTACAATAGACCTGGTCGTGTTGACGTCTATGCCGTTTCAAGATTACAACAATCTTACACTCCAAGAACTCCATGTCTCCCTGCTGTATGGATTTGAAATTTCGTGGTTCGGTGCGGTTTGTGGTGAAAGCTGCAGTACTTGTCAATGGGATGTTAACATAGGAGGAGCTGTATGTGGAAGAAATAGTATCACCTATTGTGCTGTTAGTAACTTACAATTTGTTGAGTGCAGTAAGAACAATCTCTCTCTCTGAAATAATTTACAAGCTTACAGTGAATTTTATATTTGCTTTATATCGAGTAGTTTACTTTTTATGAATTATGATGCAGACGGCCTGATGCAGCTCCTATTACAAATTCGATGTGAGACTTTCTTCTCTATAAATTTGTTCCTTTCAGATTTCATCATGGCTCATCTTGCGTACTGACGAATTGTTGTTGTTGTACTTGTTGCAGGGTTTTTTATGGATATCTTTCCAGGTAAATATAGTTCTTAATATTATTAGTTAGCCTATACTATGTTTATATGATTGATGATTGAATTCTGATTGTTGCTGAATCTTACAGCGGTTTACATGGCATTAAAGATTTTTATCGGGATGCCAATAATCTTCGGGTTGCTGATCTACAAGTATCGCAGAAGACATATATCGATGTTTGATGTCATAGAAGATTACTTGCGAACTCAAAAGAACCTGGCCCCAATCAGGTATTCGTACTCTGATATAAAGAAAATGACTCGGGGTTTTCATGAGAAACTAGGCCAAGGAGGTTACGGATCTGTTTACAAAGGAAAGCTTCGGAGTGGCAGTGATGTGGCAGTTAAAGTGCTGACCAGCAAACCTAGTGCAAACGGGCAAGACTTCATGAATGAGGTCGCGACCATTGGAAGGATACATCATGTGAACGTGGTGAAACTTGTTGGTTTCTCGGCAGAAAGGTCTAAACGTGCGCTAGTGTATGATTTCATGCCTAATGGTTCGCTTGAGAAGTATATTTCCGGTATGAGTTCGCTGTCCTGGAAAAAACGTATGATATTGTGGTTGGAGTGGCAAGAGGAATTGAATATTTACACCGGGGATGTGATGTCCAAATCCTCCATTTCGACATTAAGCCTCATAATATACTTCTTGATGAAAACTTCACTCCCAAGATTTCTGATTTTGGTCTTGCAAAGTCTTACTCAACTGATCATAATACCGTTACTCTCACTGCTGCTAGGGGAACAATTGGGTACGTGGCTCCAGAGCTTATCAATAGAAGCATTGGAAATATTTCTCATAAAGCGGATGTCTATAGCTTTGGGATGATGTTGATGGAAATGTTGGGCTTAAAGAGGGACTTGGTGGAAAATGGTGATGATTCGAGTTTATTCTTTCCATATTGGATTTACACTCATTTGGAAAAATGGAAGGATGTTGAAGTAGGTAATGTCAGTGAAATTGTCACTGACAATGACGATGATGAGAAAACAACGAGGAAGATGGCAATAGTTGCGTTGTGGTGCATACAAATGAGTCCAGGTGATCGTCCCTCGATCAATAAGGTCCTGGAAATGCTGGAAGGTGAAGTTGAATCTTTGGAAGTTCCGCGGCAGCCTTGTTATACAGGCATCCAGAATGTAGTAGTTGGTGAAAACGAGACATGGGGAACAGATTCAACCATTGATTCTGTAGCAGTGCTGTCTTCTAATCCCCAATCAGTTCAACACTAGTAGTTCTTTTCTCTTCTTCAAGATACCAATCTCCGTATTGGCTATGTAGTCTAGTCTGGTTTCAGTTCTGAGAGTGACTTTACTCTTATTATCTGATATGATTAGATAGCTTCTTCTCTGTTATAAAGTAGCCATTTATGTGCCTCTAGCCCTCTACAAAGATCAAGTAACTGGATAAAATCCAGGCCTTGTTTCCTCATTTCGTTCAGTATAGATATTTTTTGACTATACAAGAACAGATTTACTGTATTAGTGGAAAGATTTCCTCATTTCGTTCAGGCCTTGTTTGTTTGTTAATTGTTATCCATAGCGTTGATCATAAATGCTTAGAAATTTTCACAAATTGTTTCATGTAATGTGATATTAGCACTCATTTCTCCATGAAAGTTTTTGATTTAAGATTATTGAATCATTAGGCTCGTTTTGTATATTAATCTATTGGTGTATGTATTTCAGATCTGCTAATCAATGCCTTTCCCCACAGCATGGCTCTAGGTATGAATGCGGTAAGCTTCTAGCAGAAGACTCAACCATTGGAAGGATCCAACATCACCTTCAAGCATTTCCACAACTTTACTCATCGAAGGACAATTACCAGGAGTCATCCGTATGCACCACAATCTTTGGAGTGAATTCCTTGTAGTGGAAATTTTCATCCAGAAGTAAGTACTCAATGACACTAGCCACGCCATCTCATATATAATACTTCTACATCCAGTTCAATTCAATGAATTAGTACAAAAAATGTGCTTCTTAAGAGAACCATTTGGCATGAAGTTGTACACGTACAAATTTGAAGTTACATCAGTCAAGTATGCTGCTTTCAAATTGAATTATCTCAATTCCAAATTGGCAACTTCCTGTGCTAGCTGGTCAATATGACTAATGCATGGTAGATATTAGTTTCCCCTAGAGATATTTGCTCAACTTGTTGACTTGTACCAACTACCTGGCTTTACACATTAAGACTTGTACCAACTACTATATATTTGCTCAATTTTTTTTTTTCATCCTAAAGCTTTGAAATAATAGGATTAATCATGCTCAGCTTACTCACACCATGTCTTTTTATCTTCTCCCTCGTACATTTACTGCACACATCCTATGCACAACAGGAATCTATATGTAACCCTTCCTGTGGCAATATTCAGAAGATTAGCGTCCCATTTCGATTGGTTGGGGATCCACCAAACTGCGGTGAATCTCGTGATCCCAGCTACGAATTATCCTGCGAAAACAACACCACTTTCTTGAACCTTTACTCACAAAGATATCTTGTTCGAGCAATTAATTATACAAACTACACCATCCGCCTAGCTGATGCGTCTCTAACTAATGACACTTGCTCGTTTCCTCGTTACTCTGTAATCGATCAGTTGAATACATATCCTTACAACAGGCTAAGATTAAGTTTTACCACACAGCCTGTTACTTTTTTCAGTTGCCCTTATCCTGTTAACTATTCATTCTACATCAGAGCTGATAGTTGTGATGTTGCCTTTCCATTTAATAGAAGATATCACTACCTAAAGGCAGGGAATATGAATGTGTCTGATATTGGAGATATGTGTACGATAGACCTGGTCATGTTGACATCTATGCCATTTGAAGATTACAATAATGTTACACTCCAAGAACTCCATGGGTCTCTGCTCTACGGATTTGAACTTTCTTGGGGAAGCTATTGTTTTGTTTACTCACAAAATTTTGAGTGCAGTAAGAACAAAATGCTCTGTGAATTGTTTTATGGTCTTTGAGATTTCAAGCTTACAGAATACTTCCTGTTTTCTTTATAGTATTAATTTACTTCTGATGATGCAGATCCCCTGGTGGAACTCCTGTTTATTATTGGAAGTGAGACTGTCTTCTCTATCAATTTGTTCTTTCTCTAGGCATTTTAATCATCGATTCAGCTTTCTTCTTGTGTACTGAATTGCTGTTGTACATGTTGCAGGGAGTTTGATGGCTATCCTTCCAGGTAAAGGGTCTTGTTATTAGTTAGCCTCTACTACTAAATACTTCATCTATGTTAGTATGATTGATGATTGAATTCGGATTCCTGCTGATCACTCTGCAGCGTTTAACATTGCATTGAGGATTCTCATTGCATTGAGGATTCTAATCGGGATGCCAATAATCTTCGGCTTGCTGATCTACAAGTATCATAGAAGACATTTGTCAATGTTTGATGTGATAGAAGGCTTCTTGCAAACTCAAAATAACCTCGGCCCAATCAGATACTCGCATTCTGACATAAAGAAAATGACGCGGGGTTTTCGTGAGAAACTAGGCCAGGGAGGATACGGATCGGTTTTCAAAGGAAAGCTTCGGAGTGGGAGGGACGTGGCAGTTAAAGTGCTGGCCAGCAAAACTAGTGCGAAGGGGCAAGACTTCATGAATGAAGTCTCGACCATTGGAAGGATACATCATGTGAACGTGGTGAAACTTGTTGGTTTCTCGGCAGAAAGGTCTAAACGTGCGCTAGTGTATGATTTCATGCCTAATGGTTCGCTTGAGAAGTATATTTCCGGTATGAGTTCGCTGTCCTGGAAAAAAACGTATGATATTGTGGTTGGAGTGGCAAGAGGAATTGAATATTTACACCGGGGATGTGATGTCCAAATCCTCCATTTCGACATTAAGCCTCATAATATACTTCTTGATGAAAACTTCACTCCCAAGATTTCTGATTTTGGTCTTGCAAAGTCTTACTCAACTGATCATAATACCGTTACTCTCACTGCTCCTAGGGGAACATTCGGGTACGTGGCTCCAGAGCTGATCAACAGAAGCATTGGAAATATTTCTCATAAAGCGGATGTCTATAGCTTTGGGATGATGCTGATGGAAATGTTGGGCTTAAAGAGGGACTTGGTGGAAAATGGTGATGATTCGAGTTTGTTCTTTCCATATTGGATTTACACTCATTTGGAGAAATGGAAGGATGTTGAAGTAGGAAATGTCAGTGAAATTGTCGTTGACAATGAAGATGATGAGAAACTGACGAGAAAGATGGCAATAGTCGCGCTGTGGTGCATACAAATGAGTCCAGGTGATCGTCCCTCGATGAGTAAGGTCCTGGAAATGCTGGAAGGTGAAGTTGAGTCTTTGGAAGTTCCGCGGCAGCCTTGTTATACAGGTATCCAGAATGTAGTAGATGGTGAAAACGAGACTTGGGGAACAGATTCAACCATTGTTGATTATGTAGCACTGTGATCAATAATGGTTTCCCATTTACCCTGTTGTGCCTCAAACCCCCGTGTCTCAAACCCCCGACCTGTTGGTTGGAGGTGAAGCAGTTTACCAACTGGGCTACATTCGTTGTTGTTCAACACTATTAGTTTTTTTTTTTCTTCAAGATACCAATCTCTGTACTGGCTATGTAGTCTAGTCTGGTTTCATTTCTGAGAGTGACTTTACTCTCTTATTATCTGATATGATTAGATGGCTTCTTCTCTGTTATAAAGTAGCAATTTATGTGCCTCTACAACGACCAAGTAACTGCACAAAATCCATGCCTAGTTTCCTCATTTATGTGCTTGATGTATGTCTTTTTAGCTTAAAAAGCTTCATAGATCAATTGGCTGCTAATACTATGTTCAAATCCTGATAAATCTCAATGGATTTGTCCTCTTTTCCCTGTTTATTCATTGTAGTGCCAATACATCATTTGTTCTTTGTTTTCAAAATAGTTCTTAGAATTTGTTATTTTTATCTGAATAAATAAAATATTTTCAGTTTTAGAAATTTTCCCACTAAGCAATTTATGATTGAATTTAAAATTTATGATTTTTTTAAAAGAGGGAAAGAAAAAAAAGAAGAATTTATGATTTTTTTTTTTTAAATTTTAAAGGTGATTTTTATGATTTTTTAATTTTTGGTCCCCGAACTTTTAAAAAATTATGTATACGTAAATTCGGTCTCCCTAAATATAATTTCTAGTTCCGCCCTGCATTCGATCACAATTATAAAATCTTATAGTTCAAAATTACACAAATCGTATCCACTGTGTTGACGTGATGATCCACAACTTGATTGGTAGTATTAGTGAATTGATCACAATGTTTTTTTTTTTTTTTTTCTTAATTGATATGTATGTCTGACCGCCTTTTTACTCTTCTGGTTATGTGGGCTCCTTGTGAAGTGATCACATATGGGGAATGATGATTACGTCCGTTTCCTACAAATCTGATGAATTTCGTGGACCTTCTCGTGGTATCTATCTTACAGGCTACGGCCTCAACAACACGGGCGTACACAGTTTTGGAGCTAGTCGTGTCAAATTCATTTTTAGTTTTTTTTTTTTTTTTTTAAAGCTAAAAAATTTATTCAATAATTCCTGACCGAAGAAATGCTAGTAAAAATACGACCAAAATCAAGTACAACATCCAAATCGGAAAATTAAGAAATAACAACACAACCTAGATTTAACTATGGTTGCATATATTTACTTTTGATAGTTTAATGTAATAACTATGTGTAGTGGCAAACAATAATTCACTTGATTATATGTTTACCGATTTATTATTTACGCAGAAAGTTCATTCACAAGTTAAAATTGCTCTCATGATAATCCAATTTGACTATTTCACCGTGAATTAGTTAGAACCTATTAATTGGCTAACTACATGGTAGTGACCAGCTAACATCCGAATGTCACCGGGTCCATAAAAATCAACGAATAACTATTTAATCTCCATATACCTCTTCCCATAAATATTAAATTGGTGTCACAATTTAGAAGTCTCCAAATCCAAATGCACCTTGAAAGGCCATCAAGAACAAAGGAGGCGCCTCGATATCTAGAGGCCACCTAAAAGTGCCTTATTAGTTATTCATCTTCTATAAAGAGTATGGAGGTCACCTACAAACTAAGCGATCGCCCATTAGTTCGCGCTCCTATCGTTAGTTCGGTTGCTTCGTAACTTGTTCACCG
Organism: Plantago ovata; assembly: GCA_028274465.1. Classification (NCBI taxonomy): domain Eukaryota; kingdom Viridiplantae; phylum Streptophyta; class Magnoliopsida; order Lamiales; family Plantaginaceae; genus Plantago; species Plantago ovata. The sequence goes on along the minus strand of CM051455.1, from coordinate 117,125,120 downwards.
AAATGGCCCTCGATTCCCATCAACTCCCTCAAGTTTCTCAAACGGTCATAACTCCCTCAACGTTCACTTAACGTTATGACTAGCGCTGCTCCGCTAACTACCTGAATACCAAGTGCGAAGTGGCGGAAAGAGTCCACGAGACCTAATTTATAAAGGGGATCGAGGAAAAGAGAAGATCATCAAATTGCAACTCATTCAAGCTTATCACTTACGATTACTCTCTCGGAAAACTTAACTTAAAGAAAATCCACCATACCCCGACTGTCAATAGCCAACCGGTGTATTGCAATTACATATTCAGTAGCTTCGTAATTAATTAAGAATCCATAGCGAGTCATCCAGAACCTTAGAGATCGGTTTTGGTCACAGGAACCCTAAACTGCTCCAATTTATTCACTGGAGACCTAGATTTCTCATCGTTCACCGACATCCCCATTTTTTGGCTAAGTTTCTATTTACTTTTGTGTTTACATTATTCTTTCATATTACAAATTCGCTATCTTGAGCGTTGGAGTCCATACGGTCGGCACCACACCTACATCCTAGTGGATTCTCACGCTTTCTTGTTTGTTGATCTTGTCTTACAGGTCACCACACTCTCAGTTTTGCTAATCATTTTTCTCGCAGGTAGTTGATGCCCACGAATTATCAAATCTCAATTGTAGATTTTTGAGCATCTACACTATGTTAATTTGTTTTTTGTTTTTTTGTTTTTTTGTTTTTTTGTTTTTTTTTTTTGTTTTCTTTTTTTTTTTTTTGACAATTTTCATCTATGTACCTTTGAAAATGCTCTAATAACAATTTAGTACTCAATGATTCATATATTACAATGAAGGACAAACTTTGAACCGTGAAAAAATTATATTTGCAACGGATGACAAAAGTCAACTTGGTAGATGATGTCATAAGAGAGAGAGTGTTATTATTACAATTCTGTCCTCTTGGTTTTACTTGTCTTTTTTTTCATCTAGTAATGTGAAAAATTAAAGTAAAAAACTTGGTATATGAAAAAAAAACTCTTTATTCCTAGTCGGAGCTTATTCATTTTCTTTCCTTATTATTCTAGAACTGGATAATTAACTAAAATAAAAATATTAAATCCAAATCAGAGGTTTCTTGATTAATTAATTCAAATTTTGATGTTCGTTTTGCAAAACATTGGACGGAGTAAAAAGCTCCAGCGATGTTCCTTTTCTTTCCTTTATTATTCCAAAACTAAATAATTAATTAAAATAAAAAATATTATAATCCAAATCAGAACTTATTAATTAATTGATCCAAATTTTGATGTTCGTTTTGTGAAAAAAATGGACGGAGCAAAAAAGCTTCAACCATGGCCAGATCTTTGAGTTTATTTTTAGATTTTCGTTTTTTTTTTTGTTTTTGTATATATAAAAAATTACACTTCTTTATGGAAAATTTTAATTCATATAAATAGAAGGGTATTATTGTCTTTTTAACACAAGTCAAAGGGTTGCCAAAATTTTATCCTTTGTTGTAATATTTAGGGACCTAATTATTCAGGGTACATCTTAAAAGGTAGTTGTATGTAAATTTGCCTTTTTTTAATTTGTCACACTGAAGTGACAGATATAGAGCATCACCTGCATGTATAGACTTAATATACTTTTTTTCTTTTTGTAACGACAATTATTACTTTACAAACATATTACCGAATGGTGGAATGATTTGATTTTGGGATCATTAAAGAAAGATTGGTTTGCTGGAAATTGTTTAAAATCGAGGGAATGGTAAAAAAACAAGCTTCTGAGGTGAGAAATGTGGAAATTTTGATAAAAGCCTTAAGGATTTGTTCCCAAGGTTGTTTAGACTTGAAAATGATAAAAATTGCTCCATTAATGATCGAATACTAATTGATGGAGGGAATGTTACTTTGGTGTGGTCATGGGTTAGGCCACTTCGGGATATAGAGAAAACTTGGATGGAAAATATTGAGAGGAATTTATTTGATCTTAGCCTTCGAGAGAATGTTGAGGATAGATGGGTGTGGTTGGGCTTGGATTCTAGTAATTACACCACTAAAGATGGGTACCGAAAATTGAATGTGAAAGAGGAGGAGAATATTATGAAGAAATGGGCAAAAGTGGTTTGGAATAATAAGGTACCCGAGAAAGTAAATGCATTTGTATGGAAAGCAATTCAAAACGAAATTCCAACCAAAGAAAATCTTGAAGTGAGAGGTGTGTTCATGAGTGTAGAAGACAAAATGTGTAAAAGATGTGGGTGGGTAGGGTTGGAGAATACCAAGCATATTTTCTGTGATTGTGAGTTTGCTAGAAAAGTGTGGCGCTTAGTGTATCATTTGGGTTGGTTTATCGGGTAGTGTTGGAGTTAATTTGGAGAAGTCCTTTGAGAATCATTTGAATGTTAAAGTTAATTGTCCGAAAAAAATGTTGGATTGCTTTTTGGGGTGCTACGTTGTGGAATATGTGGTATGCTCGAAATGCCTTGTTGTTTAATAATGAATTTCAAGTGTTTGAGAAAATCTTAATCTCGTTGTGGAATTGGTTTAAAGGTAAAGGGATCCTCCAAAACCACTATAACTTTCACTCTTGGGTGCCTGAGCATTTATCGTGTGTATGCTCGACATAGGAGGGTGCACATGGTTTAGTTTTGCAGGTTTGATCGGTATACAAGTTGGGGCGAGCTGGTGGTTGATGGACGTCGAGTGGGGGTGTGCATGGTCATCTAAGCAGGGAGTATTATCATTTCTATTAAAGTTCATTCTCTTGATTTTATTAGTAATGTGGAGTTTGTTTGTTGTGTCAGTATGATGGCTATGGAGGTTATATAGGTGATGCTGGTTTGAGGAGGGCCACGAACGGGTGCGGAAGTTTTTGTCAAGGCTGGATTTTTCTTGTCAAAGTCGGTGTTATATTGCCGGGTATGAATCTTGGAATCTCTTTTATGTTCTAATGATCTTGGAATCGACTATTGTGTTGCTTCCTTTGGGTAGTATACGGTGTCCCTCTTGTAATTTTCTTATTATGGAAACTTGGTCTTGTGGAGTTGGATTACACGATTGTGTTATACGATTGTGCCCTCTCCTACTACATGTTTTATTGATAAGTGAGAGGGGTTGCACTTATGCTATTCTTTGGAAGGGGTGTATTTTCGAGGATTGTTGTCGGTTTTGGTATTTAAGTTCATCTTATAGTGTCCACACTTTAAGCTTCTATTGTCGTTGTTTTCTTTGTGTGTTCGGATTACACGTCCTTTATTTGGATGTGCCCGTCACCCGATATCGTTCGATAGTAGTAGTGTGGGTTGCACTATTCGGGTGGGTAGCTTATATCCGCCTCGGTTGGTTTTATTGGGTGGTGATTTTGAAGATATTACTCATGGTCTCATGTTGACTTTGGTCAAGTGGAGGGTATAATTTTTGTGTAGGGGTCTCGGTTTTGAGGAGCAGGTTAGATATTTTGGCTTGCGGCCATGCACTCGGTTGGACAAGCAGTGGCTCTCAGGCGTTTTGCCTTGGAATTTTTGATCTATATTGTTCATGTGGAAGCTTTCCAATTTTAGGGTGATGAACGTGGCTTGTGGTTTAAATTTCTTGCTTCTTACGGCACATTCTAAGGGGATAAAAGTCATGTTGATTAATATCCAATCACAGTGTCTTGGTACGATGGGGTTAATTACCTTGTCCTCTGTCTTTTCATTCTAAGGGGTTGGGTGCTTTTAGTCACGGTGTGTTTGTACGGGTGTAGGACCCAAGTTAGTACGGTTCATCGCTCTAAAATTTGGGTTAGCTTGTTTATGTGTTTGCAGATTTATCAATTGCCTTGTGGCGGGCTCATGGAAGGCCTCATCACTACAAGAATTCTGCTGCATATTCAACGGAATTTACGACGGAATTTATGACGGATTTTCAGTAAACGACGGAATTTATGACGGAACTGGGCTCGTCAAGAAATCGCTCGTCGCAAATCAACTATGACGGAAAACGAGTCCGTCGATAACTTTACGATGGAATTTATGACGGAAAGTAAGCCCGTCGGCATCTATTAACGACGGAATTTACGACGGAATACAACCCTGGTCTTCCGGTTGAACCAAACATGCCGGACAAGAAATAACGACGGAATTTTATTCCGTCGTATATTTTCGACGGATTTTATGACGGATTACATTCGAGTATACCCCACAATGTACGACGGAAATATGATCCGTCGTAAATTTACGACGGATTTTGTGACGGATTGCTTTTGAGAAGGTCAGACAGATTATGACGGAATGGTATTCCGTCGTAAATTTACGACGGATTTTGTGACGGAAACAGTGTTCCTCGACAACATTTTCCGACGGAAATTATGACAGAATTCATTCATTTTATTTCCAGCCTTTTAATTTTCACAGCATTTCAATATAATAATAATAATTATTATTATTTATTAAACAAAATGCTAATATCAAGATCCAAAAGCTCAAATAAAATCCATTAAACAAAATACTAATATCAAGATCCAAGAATTCAAATAATCCGGTACACAAAAAACAAATTACTCGAATGTAACCCCAAATATCATGTCATCTCACAATATCTAATATCTAATAAAAGATAGTATCTAAACGGCCAATACCTATAACATATTGCCATCACTGAGCTTCCGGGTTAGGGAATTGTCCACCACGCATTAACATCTCAATCTTGGCATTAAGGGCAGCAAGGGATAGATTCTGCTCCTCCTTCTGTTGCTGCAGACGTTCTTCCATTTCCAGCTTCTGTTTTTCCATCTGTTTTTCCATCTCCACCTTTATCTTTTCCTCGTGAAGTTGTACAGCTACATTCACAGCTTCCGTGACATCCTCTTGAGTGAACAATGAACCTTGTAACTGACTACTAGTAGCAGTGCTGCCTAAAGATGATGCAAAACTGCCCATACCCAACATTCTTTGCTTTTTGTTTCTCGGGTTAGCCTCCAAAAAAGAGCATCTTTCTGCTCCTGAGACACATTCTCATCTACCTTTTCAAGTAGATCTTTATACTTTTCCTGCATTGCAAACATTGTATCAATTAATCCTAAATAATAAAGCATATATTATATATAAAAAGCCGCCCCAAGGCATTTCAGTATAGAAAGAAAGAAAGATCAACAGTTTTGCATCCTGTTCCAATTAAACATTTTGGAATAGTCTCTTGTGCATTACGGGGCTGACGAGAGACTTGGGCCAGCAGAAATGCTTGAGACCTAAACTGGATCGCGCAATATATATAACTACTACTATTTAATTAAGAGAAGAATAAAGAAATGAACTTACAGCAATTTTCCTTGAGCGTTTGTCCGCCCAATCTCCATCCTTCATCCTAGTGTCACAATACAGATCCCATGGTGATGCTTCTTTTCCTAGTTTCTCAGTCTGCAATGAAAGAATTAGTATGTATTTGTGATTAAAAAAAGTTGCAGTTAAGAAAGAAAGAACATAAAACATGAATATACCAGTATGCATGTTCTCAAATTATACTAAATGGCCCTATGCATGTTCTGCCCATTCAGTATATACTTGACGCCCATTTTATTTCAAGGTATGGCTACACTATACTAACTAATTATAGAGCACATTTTGGGGGCTGCAATTCCCTTAAAGCATCTACAAGTGAATATATTATCCTCAAACCAAGTCCACTGAATGAGAAATAAACGAGATGTCTGACACAGTAAGATAATGAAGTTGCTTCTCCATACGAATATGTATCCATCAAGGTACAACCAATAGCATCATATAACACAATATAAGCAAACGCCATGAAATCAGCATAGAAAAGAAACATACCACTTGACTTCTATAAACTTTCGCTGACTGAAAGCAGACTGCTCGAGATTGTTCTTAAGCAGCTCTGTTGAAGTGCCAAATTCAATCAAGGATAAGATATTGTGGACAATTGGACATTCTTGTCAAATAGCAAATCATCCCAAAAATAATGATAATAACCTGCAAATAAACCAAACTTCTTCATAAAATGACCTTCCGTTACAGTGGCACAAACCATACAACTGCTACACTGTATTCTCATAAATCCTAAGGCAATAACTCAGCAAAATACAACGACAAATAGAAAAATAAAGAGGGAATCGACAAAATATCTAAAACAAAGGGTTTACTGGAAATAACTCCAGATTACAAGAACCAATATACTCAAGTCTGACAGAAAAACAATACGGTATTCATGAATGCTCAGACAACATACAAGTGGTATTGCAGGCCTTAATAATCTCTGAAGAACCCTGCATATGGAAACAGAAAGTTCAAATACAATATTCCCGTTGACAAGTTTCATCCACAACCATAGCAGGCAAAGCTATCTTGTACACCAAACACAGAGTAAGGACAATGAACACAAACAATTTTTAAACAGTAAACAGTGAAATGGCTCAACCTAGAAAGTGTGTCAAATGTGAAGCAAAAGCAATGAGTTAGACAATATAAACAAAAGTGCAAAAAAGGGCATGTCTAGCATATTTGGTTATATGTTGTAATAGAGGCAGCAGAACTTAATATTTCATAAACACCCTCTTCATAAATAAATAAAGACTGAAGATTAGGTGTATTTCAATATGATGTTAGGACAAAATCTACCATCCATCCCATACTATAAATATAGCTTCAGATATAGTCTAATGACGAATTCTTTTCGATCTGCTGGAAAAAAACCAAATTTCCTTTTTCTTTTTGCAAAACAACCAGTCTCCCTCTCATTAGATCTCTATCTATCTTCTGAATGTCACATCAACCAAAGAAACTTGATATTGTACTGAAGTTCAGGCATCAAGATATCAATTTTCCTAGCTTCCTGTTCTGCATTCGAGTTCTCCAAGAACGAACCTGGGGTCTTCTCATATCAAAAATGATCTGGAAAACTTCAACCCCCTCTCTTCCTTTCCTGCCAATAATTGGTCTCCGAGAATATAGGCCTTTTTCTTATGATGAGCTTACTAAAAACCAATAAACAAAATGAGACCACACGAACGCTTACAACTGGTAATTATCAATTTGCATTTACATTAACACACAGTCAGAAACTAATAATTAAACAATGCTCAGTGAACAGGCAAAATCGAAGCCAATAACACATTAGTTCAAAATCAAAACCGGATCAAGCAAGGTGCACATCTCAATGAACAACGTACAACGTTACACAAAACAGAATCGGTAAGGTAACCGAAACAGAAACGAAATTCCAAATCAATGGCCCTATCTGTAGCTAGAAAACCAGGAAGGGACCTTCATGAGATAAACTTTAAAGATGTACAACCATAGCAGAAGATGAAGAGAGATATAAGGACTAGTTACTCACAGCTATAGCCTCAAAATTGAAACAACAGTTGGAATATTGAATAGCAGAAGCAAGAAAAAGAACCAAACCCGTCTCAAAAGTAGCAGCAGTTGTAGCACAAATCGGAGGGAGGCGAGAAGTAGCAGCAGCTCCAAACCCGTCTCGCGCCTAATCGGATGGATCTTTCTGTCCGTCAAAGGTCGGGTTTCTTTTCGGTCGGCTTCGGCTCCGAGCAGGGATCGACGGAACTCTAAACGATCGAAATAGATGCTCCGAGCAGGGGTCGACGGAACTCTAAACGGTCGGCTTCGGCTCCGATCATGGGTGTGGAGGTTCCGATCAATGTTGATTAATTCACGGTTCTTTCTTTTCGGTCGAGCTCGTTAGCTAGATTTCGGTTGGCAGCGCTATTCTTGGCGGATCGACAACGGGGGCTGGGATAGGGAATAAAATTGGGAATTTGAAAAAAAATTGGTACTGGCGATTGGAATACAGATCTGACGGTGTGGAGGGAGAGACGATAGGGAGGGATAGGGAATAAAATTGGGACTTATTGAAATTGGGAATATAATTGTAAAGGGAAATAGTAAATAAAATTTGGTTAGGCTCAAACTTTACCTCCTTTAATTAATTAGTCTCCAACAAAAATTCACATAAAATTTTAATTTATACTTTATACTATTATTATCATATTAATTATTCAAAAATATTCAACATACACTTATTACACTTATTAAGAGTAAATTCAAAATAGGACCCGAATGCAATCGTAGATAAGAAAATTGAGATACAATTAATAAGTTAGGATAGACACTGACCATATTATTATTTGATTATTCGTGATTAAAATGACTATATCATCAAAGTACCCCTACATCACATGTGGTTTTCTATTCATCGCGAATGTTCTTTATGTTTGTTTTCGTTGACATACACACAGACACATACACATATGTTCCCGACCACTATACATGGACTCAAAGTAAAGTGAGTGAGAGCTTGAGTTTTAGATCTTAAGTATTAAAACAAGCCACTAGTAGTAGTTCTCACTAGCTTAAGTCACATAATATTCTTGTGAATAGATTTAAGGAGAGAACACTACATCTCATGTTTAGTGCGATCGTTAGTCATTGACAAATGCAAAGAGTGTACTTAAAATAGTGTTTGAGTACAATTGTAGATCGACTAAGAGGATTGAGAATAGATGAGTTGTTAGAATAAACACTAAACCATATTATAGACTTATTCTAGTATTCGAGAATGAAAAGACCGTATCAACATAGTGCCCTATCGACATCACAGGTGGTTTATTTATCGCGAAAGTTCTTTAATTTATGTATTAATATTGTCTGATAAAAATTGTCTATAAGTTTATCTTGACCTTAATTTGCTTGTTGCTTAAGACATAATAATAATACATGCATATTATGAGTAACACTATTATAAGGTAATGTTTATGCAAGTGAGTTATTTATTAAATTAAATTGTAATTAGACTTATATTAAATTTATTATATAAACATTTTATATACTAGAATAATTATTAATTAGATTAATACTAATTTATTATACAAGCATTATATTTTAAAAAAAATATTAACTAATTTTAATAGGATTTAATTAATTAATATAGGGTTTAGGGTTTAGGGCTTAGGGTTTAGGGTTAGAGTTTAGGGCCAATTATGTAAAAGTTTGGGCCTGCCCAAGCCCAATAAGCTGGCCCAATGTTTTCCGACGGAAATTATGACGGATTTCATATTAAAATCGGACCAAAACCGGTTTAAAACCAATTCCGTCGTAACTTCCGTCGCAAAATTACGACGGAAACGATTTCCGTCATACCTAGTTTTATTCAAACCGGTTTAAAACCAATTCCGTCGTAAATTCCGTCGCAAAATTACGACGGAAACGATTTCCGTCATACCTAGTTTTATTCAAACCGGTTTAAAGCCAATTCCGTCGTAATTTCCGTCGCAAAATTACGACGGAAACGATTTCCGTCATATCTAGTTTTATTCAAATCGGTTACAACACGATTCCGTCAAAAAATCCGTCGCTAAATTACGACGGACTATAATTCCGTCGTAATTTATTTATTTTATTTTATTTTTTATTTTCTTATTGTATTATCCGTCAACAAATCCGTCAATAACTTTCGTCGTAAATTTGTTCGACGGATTTTACGACGTTAATCTTCCGTCGAGATATATTACGACGGAATGTATGACGGAATGAGCGCGAGGACAATTTCTGTTGGTTTTCCGTCGTAAATTCCGTCGTACATCAAAGGTTTAGGACGGAAACAAATTCCGTCGTAAATTTTCCGTCGTTTTCTAGCTGTTTTCTTGTAGTGCATTACTATTTGTATGATATATAATTGGCTCAGTTTGATTGTTGTGAATTATCATGAAGATGGGTGAGTTATTTTGATCGGAAATGCGATGACAATGATGATGAGTTGCTAGAAGACATATATGGTTCCTTGGTTTTGGAAACTTTATGTTCTAAGATCGGTGATGTAAATTGATTGGCCTCGGTTTGTTTGTAATAGGTTGTATGGGTGACTAGGGTGATTTGCGAGTTCTAAGATGTTGTCTTGGGTTAGATCACCGGAGGCTTGTCTCCGTGTATTTCTGTTGTAAGTTGGCCAAGCATCTCTTATATATGCTCTTTTTATTCAATAAAATTTATTTTGCTGCTTAAAAAAAAAAAAAACAATGGGCTTATACTGCTTAGGCCGACCTCCATGGACATGGCCTATCCGTACACCCATTAGGATCGGGCACTTGACAATACTTAAACCGAACCTAGATAAACATATTTTGACTGTGGGTCAAGTATAATTATTTTTGTCAATACATAACTAGATCTGAGCGGTTCCTAAAATCGGCGCTTCTCGATTGCAGAACCGCGAGTTCCATTTGGTGTAAATGCTGAAACCAGAACCAGAAACGGAACCATTGGTCTGATTCTGAAACCGCCAGTTCTCGGTTTATGAACCGGCATGTTCCAAAATTTTAAAAAATATATATATTTCTTTATTATTTTAGTATGGTGGCTGGATGCCTTGTTTGTGATTTTTTTCTTCACAAAAAAATACTACAGTGAAGGTAATAAATATTTTTAGAATATAATATCAAATTTAATTTTATAAGTTTAATTTAAAATTTAGCCATAGTAAAATTGGTATTAGTATTTGATACCATAATAAGTAATACTATATATAATTATATATAATTAGAAAGTGTATGGAAAGTGAGAAGAGTGATGTAGTATAGAGATTGAGAAGGATGAGAGATTGATAGAGAGAGGGGGTTGGGATGAGAAGAAATGATTTTAAAAATGGAGAAAGTAAAGAGAGAAATGATTTTAAGAAGAGAGGAAGTTGGGAATAGAGAAAGTCATTACATGTAAAAATAATTTTTTTTTTTTTTTTAAAAAACGAGAGTGTAAAACTTTAATTCTAGAGGTGTGTCAAAATTAAACACACACATCACCTCTAAATTAGAGCTTAGTTCTTGCATGCTGTAACGGTTATGCAACAACCGTGAGTTGTTGCACAACTACACTGTTAGGAACCGTTGATTTATATTCGTTGGTTCTGAACCTTCAAGAACCGTTTGCACCGAAACTGGAATTGTACAGTACGGTTCCGATTCTAAAATCGAAACCTTTCGTCTCGATTTGATTTCGGTTTGATTTTGATTTTCGGTTCGGTTTGGTCGGATCCATGGTCCATACATAACGCTTTGAAGAAAGGTAATGCATGATCAATCGATCATGATTGTGAGCAAGTGGTACGAGGTTCAAGAATACTGCAAACCCTCTCTTCCCAACACGTGTGACACCTACTCATGATAGGTAGAATTAACCTACTTAAATTACATTATTTATGTATTTATGTATTAATTCTAAGTTTCATTATAGACTTTTTATTTAAATGTCTTTCATTAATACTTTAACCATAAATTATTCTAAATAATTAATACAAGAAAATCAACTGAAGCTAATTTCTGATTAAAATTCTAAAAATAAAATTTGTGATTAAACGTTACAAATTTGCGATTAAAATTTTAAAAATATGAAACAATAAGAAACTCTTGACGAAGCTAGCTAAAAACCGAACGGAAAATAATCATCGATGAGTCATTCAATTCAATAATAAGACTCCCCCACCTTCTCCTCTACAGAAAATCATGACACACTGAGATTGATTGATACTCGACGCCACGTAACACACCAAAATGTCACAATCTCAAAACACCGAGAACCGAATAATCCCTGAAAACCATATCTCCCCGCTACGTGTCCCTCCATGCTACCAATCCCATCTCCCCACGTATGTCGGTACCACTTGACCGCCGTTCTTCCCCCATACGTGTCACCCCTCTAACCCCCTTCCCTCCTCCCCATTTAATCACCCTCTCATTTCCACTTCATTTCCATCTCTCTCATTCTACTATATTCTACCTAACCATTCTCACGTCTCAACAATATCTCCTATTATTATTATTAGATAGTTTTAGTTACATCTGAGTCGCTAAAAAGTCTACTAAATTCTCAAGTTTCAACAATATCAACAATATTTTCCCAGATGTTTGAATCTATGATGTATAAAATCACACCCGACACAGCCGAGAGTAGTAGTAGTACTAGTACCACTTGCCGGCGAGTCGGAGTTCCGCGTAAGTCCGAAACGAGAAAGGCTGGTAACCTCCGCCGTAAAAGGATGGAGTTGCGAAAGATGAGGATGATTGCCAAAGAAATGTGGGATGAAGCTATGTCTAGTAACTCTGATGAGCAACAAAGCAATGATGAAGATCATGCTGATGATAGTAACAACAAGAAACGGGCTCGATGTAGCGATACCGATAGCAGCGGGAACGAGGAGGTGGAAGCGGGAAGTGACGACGACCACCACCATGCAAAGAGGAGGAAGTACGGGAGGATATCGGTTATCGGGAGGCGGAGGGAGATGGAGGATGCGGTGGCGGTGGAGTTGGAGTTCGCGAAGAACGGGGAGAAGAGTTACGATTTTTACGGGGTGTATGACGGGCATGGAGGGTGGCGCGTGGCGGAGGCGTGTAGTGAGATGATGCATGACGTGCTGGTGAAGGTTTTGGGGGAGGAGGAGGTGGAGGAGGAGGAGGGGGTGTGTTGGGAGAAGGTTATGGTGGAGGGGTTTAAGAAGATGGACGAGGAGGTTAATAAGAAGGGTGCTATGGTGGCTATGACCGGTTCGACTGCCGTCGTGGCGGTTGTCGGGGAGGATGAGGTTGTTATTGCCAACTGTGGGGATTCGAGGGCCGTCATGCGTCGTGGTGGCGCTGCCGTGGCCTTGTCCAATGATCATAAGGTAGCTTTCTTTATATATGTATATTTATGTTAAATTTTATAATTATGATATTGTAATGAATAATTTGGGTTAGGTCGTCTAATAAGTCTAATTTAATTAGTGCAAAGAATATTCTAACAATCCATGTAGAAGTTGACGAACGGATCTATAGAAAAAGACCAAAAAAAGAATCAAGACAAAGAAAAGAAAAGAAAAAAAGGAAATAAAGGTATTACATGCACGTATTGTACTACATATGGGACGTGTTTAAGTATGTTAGGGACTTGATTATCCGATTTATATGTTGATTTCAGAACCTATAAATACAATAGTAGTTGAAAACAGTTGCTAAGCGAAATTATTGTGTATTTTGCAGCCCGATAGACCAGATGAATTGGAGAGGATTGAAGACTCGGGCGGAAAGGTTATCGATTGGAACGGCCAGCGGGTGTTGGGTGTACTAGCTACGTCGAGGTCGATAGGGGATTACTATCTCAAGCCTTATGTGATCACCGAGCCGGAAGTCAAAGTTATCAAGCGGACCGACTCTGATGAGTTCCTAATCCTCGCTAGTGACGGGTTATGGGATGTCATTTCGAATGATCTCGCTTGTCAAGTTGCAAGGCGTTGTCTTGACGGGCAGATTAGGCGAAGGGACCGGGACCATGACGGGTCTGAAGATCCGTGTGGTGGTGGTATTGATGCTTGTAGCAATGCCTCAGAGGCAGCGGCAGTATTAGCCGAGTTGGCTATAGCTCGGGGTAGTAGGGACAACATAAGCGTTGTCGTGGTTGAGTTGAAACGCAATTCGGCTGGTGGAAATGGGAGATAGTATCGAGGTTGGGGTCTTATATGGGTAGTGTGCGTCGGGGTTGGATGTAAAAAATTGGGTGGTACGTGGTATGTACGTTGTATGAATGGTCAAGTGTGGCGTTTCGCAGTCGGGTGCGTTGATCTAATGTGGCTCTCCGTTTCTCCTTAGAGTGCGCGTTGAACTTTGTCTAGCTACCTACGTTTCGCAGCAATTTTGTATGGAATGTTTGTGTTCGTAATTCGCCCTAGCTAAGCTAGCTACTATAGAAGTAATGTGGTTATGGTTTGTTTTGGTGTATGCATGTAAATATTTGGCCCGGCAAAATGCCGGATATATAGATATATGGAGAATTAAATTGGGGCAATGATTAAGGACTTAAATTAAGTTTCGGCAGATTTTCTTTCTATTCTTACCATATATATATATAGATGCTATACTACGAGGATGGAATTGATACGAAGCGTTTAACTGTTTAAGTTGCACAAAAAATCAACTCTCGATCGAGGATCCACTACTACGGTGGGTTTGCTTCCTATAGGCCTCTGCCCTTACTAAAATTATTTCTAAGTAGAGGAATTAAGTAAGCGCTCGCGGTGAAAAGGACCCACGCACTACGATGGTTTTCTTCTCTCAAAAAGGTATCCCAATCATGATAAAAGGAAAGAGAAGTTAATTGCTTTCTTCTGTTTTCATAAATTGGAAAGATAAATTAATCTTGTAGTATCCGTCTTTTACTCACCCGTTTATTATTAAGAATGTTTCTTCGCAAAGTCTCATAGGAGACCGTCTCTTTTTAACTTATAGAGAGACTGGACTAATGTGCAATTTATCATTTCAACTAAAATTTTGCGGATCCTACATGACCCGGCGCGATCCGGTTATTTTTATTTCGGGTTAAAAGAAATTTTTGCTGGTTATGTACTTCCTCTCTTCCTTCTTTCTCTCTCTTTCTTCTTTCTCTCTCTACTCACCCTAGACAAGCCAATTCTGCTACTAACAAGGCGGAGAAGCTGATTTCGTGGAGGAACAAGGAGAATCAAGGTCGACGACCGTTGCTATCCGAATTCCTGAAGGTATGGTATTGGTACCAGATCGTTGGTTTCAATTGTGAATAATTGAAAATTCGAAATAATATTTTTGGTTTTTTCTATGCTAATTTGGGCTATTGGATTATTGTGGCATTCTTTTGAAACTGGATTCAGTTATATATAGTGACATCTTGATGAGGTGATGATTATATTCAATGGGTTCTTTGTTGGAGTTGATTAAAATTTTTGTATCTTTCCTTCTTGGTACCTTTCATATGCACCTGGACACAATTACGTATGCTAGCTAGCATTCTGCATAAGGGTTATAATTAAGGTTATTCTCTTTTGGCTTACTTAAGGTCTGTACTACTGGTGTGCAATTAATATTGGTGATTAGTTACTCTATAGTAGGAGTAATATTTTATGGTTGATTCTCAGTTAGTTCAGTTCGGGTGAGTACAACTACATAGCCAAGTTACGGAGTCTGCCAAATTGATACCTTGTGGTTACTTTTCAGAAACTTAACATGGTATTTTGATGCCCTTCTAAAGGGGCACATTGATTTCGATTCTAATCCATATTTTTTTGGATTGAATGTGGATGTTTCTATGTTAATTAGAGTCTAGTAGCACTAGTTAGTAGAAGCAGTGTTAGTAGTAGTAGTAGTTAGTAGTAGTAATTAGTAGTAGTACTAGAATCGGAGGTGTTTGATATTGATTCAAAAGAATTTAGATATGTTATACGGTTTTTAGGAGTCAAAATTATTACCTGTATTTCCTTTAATATGTTCTATGTTTTATGCATTGCATTCTTATGTTATTACCCATGTTTCTAGCTATATGTCCATATTTTTTACATTATTACCCATGTTCTTTTTATTATGTATTATGTTACTGTTTTAAATATCATATGTTCTTATATTTTGATTTTTAGTATATCTTGATGTTGTTTTGATTAGTGTCCATGTTTTTTAGATTATTGTCTATGTTCTTTACAATATTGTCTATGTTTGTATTTTTGTTTTTGTAGATGAAGTGCCACCGAAGAAAAATAGGTGAAATAAGGAGGAATTGATAAAGGTGATGAAGATTGGACTTCAAATATAGAATAAAGATAGTAGAGTAGAGAGATAGACATATTTTAACACATTTAAAATCTTGATGTTCTATCTTTGTATTGTTTGTAGGGTGGTATAATTTGTTAAAGTTGGTAACTTTTTTATTTGTGGTGTTGAAGACATTTTTTAGAACACATGTCTTTTGTTGAATATCATAGATTGTAAGTTGTAGAACGTTGGATATATCATGATTTATTTTTTTTTCATCTTTTTGGTAATATTACCTATGTTTCTATGGAAATCTCCCATGTTCTTTTATGTTTTCCTGTTTATCGTGTCTTTTTTGCAATTGGATGTTACATCATGAGAACATAGTGTTTATTGTGTAGAACATATGATACATCATGGTTTTCCTATTCTTTATTGCAATTATAACCTATGTTCCTCAGAATATCTCTCATGTTCATGAAAATATTACCCATGTTTCTCGTAATTATTACCCATGAACTTACAATTTATTGGTAATAATCATGAAAATAATACTCATGTTGCTTTTCAAAAACAAATGTCTCCCTGAACTTATTGTTATATATAAGTGACATGTTCTATGTTTTTTCAAATACAACCCATGTTTATGAGAATATCTCTCATGTTCTCAAACTAGGTCATAGAAATATAGTAAAATACATTTTAGAATTGTCAAATAGAGCATATGAAACAGTTGTAAGTTTGAAAATTGTTTAAAGCATTACAAAATAATCATAACAAGTATATTTGTCTGGAGGTACCAACAACTTTGTGGTTTTCTTCGCTTTACTCTCAAATTCTCCCTTTTGCGTTCGTAAAGGCTGGGTCTCAGACAAAATTTGATGCGGTAGTAGTTGTATTGCTCATCAAAATCTTCACCAAAGGTACTTATACCTACAAATCAAATGTGTTGATTAGTGAACATGGGCCTTTTTGGTGAGAACATGGGGCATGTAGTGGAGAACATGGAAAATATAACTGAGAACATAGACAATATTGCATAGGTTAATATTTACACGCTTTATGGGAGTAAAACAGAGCATTGATGTGAGATCATGTCATATGTTGGTGAGAACATCAGGAATATTGTTGACAAAATAGAAAATACTGCATTGATTATTTTTTCATGCTTTAGGTGCATAAAACCGTGCATATGGTACATATTGATAAGAACATAGGAAATATTGTTGATAACATAGTGACTATTGCATAGATAGATATTCCATACTTTCAATGAATAAAACATAGCATACTGATGAGAACATGGACAATATTTGTTGAAAACATAGGTTATATTACGGAGAACATAGTGCATATCACATAGTCAAATTTTCATAAAATTTGTTAAACAAGGACAATATCAATGAGAACATGGACTATATTGTTGAGATCATGGCAAATATCGCAGGACGTAAATTTTTCATGAGATTTACATAAAACAAAGCATTCATGTGAAATTCTGGTATATATCGTTGAGAATATAGGAAATTCTAGTGGCAACATAGAAGCTACTGCATTGATCAATATTTTATGGTTCCAATGAATAGTCGGTGCATATAAGTGAGAACATAGACAATATTGTTGAGAACATGGGTTGTATATATTGCTGATAACATAGTGACTATCGCAAAGGTAAATTCTTCATGAAATCACTTAAAAAAAACAGAGCATTAGACAACAGTGAGCGTATTAGTGAAAACATGGACAATATTGGTGAGAACATAGGACATATTGCTGAGAACATAGTGAATATCGCAGACATCAATTTTTTATGAATTCTACATAAATTTAGATGTAGATGCCGAGTTTGACATCTATCATCACCAGAACACGTATATCATCACCATGAACATGTGTAGAAGTCGAATCTAAGATATACCATCAACAAACATCGATTCAAACTCAAATCTACATAGATCTAGATGAAAACAACTACAAAACGTCGATTTAAACATATACCTAGCATATTCTATATCAAATCTAGATGCAAACAACTTCAAAAATGTCAATCTAGCATAGTCTATATCAAATCGGTGGATCTCCAAGCTAATAGATGATAAAACCATGAAATTCATGAACATGAAGAATACCTTTGTTTGTAGGATGACGTTAATCGGTGGTGGAACGGCGGCGACCGGTGGTGGTACGACGAAGACAACGATGAAGATGAGGATGACGAAGATGATGATGCATGATGACGAAGACGGCGATGAAAAGCGGTGATGTTGCCGGCGTTTTGCCGTTGTTAGGTTTCTCTCTCTACAATCGACATTTTCTCTCTCTAAGATCGATGTTGAAGACGATCTGATTGTGTGTGTCGTTACTTTCTGTGTTTAATATAGTTTATATAGGATCCATATTCATAACCCGGTTTTTTTATCCTAGTTGCTTGTTTTTTGAGGTGTTTTTAAAAACTAGTAATTGTTTGGGGTAGTTTCATAATTAATATAAATTAGTCTCTATGGTCTCTATCTAGAGGTGGTCGATCTCTCATGAGACTCACTCATGTTTCTTTTCTTTAATATTTTAAAATTATACTTTAATATAACAATTATCTCCAATTACATTACATTATTGTAAAGGGATTATATTGTAAAGGGATTATATATGCACACTTTAAAATAATAAAGGATTAAATGTGGACGGTATTACGGTAACATAATAATAAGGACTATAAAGGTAGATTCGACTTACAAAGCCTACATAAACAAATAAAAAATTGAATATACAATGCTAACATCTATGCAAACTCTATATATAGAGACCGAAACAACAAAGTTTAAATTTATGAAGGTAAATCTTGAATAATAATTTTAATAGATAAAAAAAGGATGACCAATAATACTTCACTAGTTTTTATCTTCGTCTTCATCTCTTCTGCAATCATATCTTTAGGTGCACCACATAGGCCACCGAGTGTGTCAAGGCCAGGAACACCGGCGAGAACACCACGGACACCACCTCATCCGAGACCAGTTACGTTTCTATCATATACACTTAAATTTTGATACCGTATAATAATCTCGATTGTTTTGGTTCAATGAATTTTTATTTTCATATCAGGCTTATAATATATATGGTTAACTCTAGGACATTTTAATTTGTGATTAAACTTTTAATGCTATGTGTGTTAATGATATTACAGCGATTAGATTTAAAATGGTGTGTAGTGGATGAGACTCGAGGTTGGAGGAACTACACAAAAATCGTGGACTTCATGTGCGACAAACACCTATCGGAGGAAGAGTGTGGCCCAGTCAAAAATACTGGGGGAGCATGTAGTAGCGACAGCGATCCAAAATTGGCAGCTTCATATGTCCTGAACCTCTTATACCTTAAGGGAGTTTGTCTTATACAATATGGTAAAATTACAGAAACAAATCCATGTAAGTACACTGTGTTACAAGGTTTTCTTTTATGGTATTGTCTTTACTTATATCATTTATTTTGATGTATTATTATAGATATGGTGCATGAATTGCTAATATCTTTATTTTGCGGGTTTAATTTCAGCTACCGATCGATGCAAGTTCCAGCCTCTTAGGCCCCAGCCTCCACATGCTCCTCCTAGGGCCCATGCACGTGCACCTCCTGCAATTGATCGGTCTTTCAACATTTGAAAGAATCGCGCACCTCCTCATCCTTGGGACAGATGAAATAAACACAGGAATAATGTAATAGAAATTTGAGTCTCAACTGTCAAATGATGTTTTTAATAAAGTTTCAATATTACAATAATTTTCAATGCCCAATCCTACATATATAAGTCATTCCATGGATAACTAAATTATAACATTTTGCTATGTCACAATATTTTCTTACTTCTAAAAAATTATTGTAGATCAATCATTATACAAACTCAAGCAGGAATCCACCTTTTAATTTAATTGTATCGAATAGTTTTTTGTGAAATT
Organism: Plantago ovata; assembly: GCA_028274465.1. Lineage (NCBI taxonomy): Eukaryota > Viridiplantae > Streptophyta > Magnoliopsida > Lamiales > Plantaginaceae > Plantago > Plantago ovata. The sequence continues at coordinate 117,105,649 of CM051455.1, read as the reverse complement.
TTTTATGGGTCAAATATATTATAACCTCCTAGTTGGTAGGTGGGTCGTGGGTGATGAGTTGGTGGTTGCAATCCACCACCAGCTGATCGGCCAATTCGTGTAAAAGGAGAAGTATATATAAATACACTCTATAAATATCTACCAAGACATTGGTTAGGAGAGGGGCATAGGGATCCATTAAAAATTAAAAAAATTATAGATAATATTCACAATTTGAATTTGGCACACAACTCTCAAAAAAAATTATTATGAATCATAAAATTTTATTACAAATAGATAAAATCTTTGGAGTTATAAGGTGGTATATGATTAGTGTAGGAGTAGAGATAGATTTGACCGTTTCAAAAAATAAAGAGTAGTTCAATATTTTACAACCATTAAAAAAAAATAGTTTAAAGTTGGACAATAACTTATGTAAGACATGATTAGTGAGAGACATGACCCATTTGGTAATTCTCGCGGGTCGGTATGTAATCTGGGTCATGACGGATACGGGTAATCTATAAATATATGCAAACCGGGTCATTCTCTCTCAAAATCCTATTTCTGTCTGTTATCTCTCTCATCTGTTCTCTAGCTCTCTCTCTCATCCGTTTTCTCTCATCGCCGTAATTTCTCAACGCCGATCATCTTCCGCCGCTGTCATCGTTGTCGGATCTCCGTCGCTTGAACTGATTTCTGTCTTTTTATCTAGGTTTTGACGGTCGGATCGAGTTTTGATAGTCGAATCGAGTTCTAATTCAAATGGTTGGAGAAGAAGCTAGGGTTCGATCTATTGATTAAGGTCTCAGATATGTTCGTTTTCACCTTCGTCCTTTTTTATTGTTTGTTTTTCATTGTTATGAATTGATTCATCTCGTTTTTGTGTTTCAATGATCTCTCTCTGTTTATTCACAATTCATTTATGTTGCTATTACTAATGAGTTGTTCATAGCTAGAATCGATCGGATGAGGTTTAGATCTCGTAAACCTTAGAATCAACATATGTGCATCTCTCTATTGTTACTATGAATCTAAAATTTCAGCGTGTAGTCTCATGATGTATTTCTATGTGTGTGTTTGTGGTTTCCATTGGGTTCTGTTGGTATTACAGATGAGTTCATAGCTAGATCTGATGTCAACGAGTCCTTTATCATCTGCATCTTAGAATTAGCATCTGCCTCTCTTTGTGGTTATTATGAGCTATAGTTTAGTTTTGTTTGTGTATAGTTCATTTTTGTATATTATTGTATGAATGTTGATTTCATTGTTAATGAGGTAAGTTTTCTCTTGCTGAAGTGTAAGGTTTGTATGAAACGAGTAAAGATTTCTATAATATGCATATTTCATCGAATATCTTTCATTATATTATAGATTAATGTCATGGTAAGTATTATGTATTAAATTTATAAGGTTTTAGTATAATCTATTCAGTTTTTAGATACTTTACCATTTGTATTCTTATTGAAGTTGGTGATAGTATTGCATGTTTAGTGTTTCAGATGTATAGTTCATTTTTGTATATTATTGTCTGAATGTTGATTTTGATTGTTAATGAAGTAAGTTTTCTCTAGCTGAAGTGTAAGGTTTATATAAAATGAGTAAAGATTTCTATAATATGCATATTTCATCGAATATATTTCACTCTATTATAGAATGGTTGTAATACCTACTTGTATAATGGTTATAATACCTACTTGTATAATGGTTATAATTCATATTTTGGTATTAATAGTACTCTATGTTTTAAAGTATTCATGTTTTAGCTCGTATTGTCAATGTTTAGACTTTAATAATCTATGTTTTGATATGTCCATGTTTAGTTTATAATAGTTCAGGTTTTTGTGATTATAGCTCATGTTTTCTGATTACATATGTGCTAGTTAGTAATATCATGTATTGTTAAGATTTAAATTGAACTTTGTGCTTATTATCAAATGATTTAAACTATATACATGGATTTTTTCGAGTACTAATTTGATGACACTTGAGCATTGTGCTAGACTGGTGTTTTTTTATTCATTTTTGTGGTGTTGGAAGATCAACTCTTTTCATTTTGTGGCTTCTGATCACATTCTTAGCCTAATTTTCTATGGCATGTTTATTGATTTTTTAATTCGTTGCTTTGATACAGGGATGGGTATCTACCTGTTGGAGACTCTAAATGATCGCTACAACATGAAACTTGTTCAGACATATAGTGTCTTTCCAAGCTAGAATGAGACTAGTGATGTGGTTGTTCAACCAAACAACTCCCTTTTGACACTTAAATGATTAACTTTTGTGTGTTTTGACCAATATAGTTTGGTTAAGTTTTCATCTGTTTTCTATGTGTGTGGAGCTGGAATCGGTCTTTCTTCTTTACTTTTCTGAATAGGCGTGATTGTTTTAATGTGAATCTGTGAGTGCATTGCCTTGTTTAGAATCTAAATTGCATTAGGGATACTGCTTGCTTCAAATGATTTTGGCATCTGGTGAAGTTGTGTATCTAGGTAGGGATCTATGATGTTGTGTTAGATCCATGGTGCTTAATCTGTAATTTAAAACTTGAATACTGCTAAAAAATAAGTGAATATAGATATTAAACAGGTTTATGGAGTGGTTTATAATTAATTCAACTATTAGCATGTTGCAATTTCTCATTTATGAAGTGTGAATTGTGAAACCCGAGGGAGTATTTTTATAGTACGCTGAACTGGAGATAGAATGGTGTTTGTTGCTTGTTTCCAATAAAGATTGCATTGGATTTTGTCAGCCACTTCCGGAGTTTGAGGGTATCCTTATGCGAAATTTTGACAGATGCACGTTCTTATGTTTCCAGGGACTGCCTGAAAGCTTATCATCCTCGTTGTGTGGAGAAGGATGATTCATTTTTGGATACTAAAACCGCTTTGAGCCGTAAGTCAACTTTTTTCTCTTACTGTGGCGTGGTTGGCCTTCACCTTTTAAGATAGATGATGATACTAGGAGCTTGACATTTTAAAACTTAAAAGTTATTCGTATGATAGTAGTATCTAAATGTCACATTATCTAATTATTTATCACATTGTTTATCTAAACAGGACACTATAATATGATGGTGTGGATAAGCTGAAATTAGGTGAAAGTGGAGAGCTCAGAGTTGAGGAAGATAGCCAGATAGGCTTGAAGTTCTTGAAATTTGAGGCTCTAAAGGCCCGAAAGAGAAATCTTCAAAAGAAAAAGAAGGTGTTTGATTACAAGTTGTTTGATAAAATGCTTCAATGAGCAGGAGTCTCTGTCAAGGACTGTTTTTGTTTATGGGTCAATCTTAGTGTCTTGTTCTTGGTTGGTTGAATGTAAAAAGGGGAGTGAGGAGGGTGGTTATATACAGGGGTTCTTGATCTGGGATCTTTATGGCTGCTTCGCAGGAAAGGAAGGAAGGAAGCAAGAAGCATCATAGTGACATATGATATATAGGAAAACAGAGGACTAGAGGATGAATGAATGAAATTCAATATTTGTATGTGGGCTTTGAAAGAGACTAGCAGATGATAATATAGATGTGTATAAATTTTCTTAATTTTTGTGGACTAATTGGTCCACATGATGATAGAGTATAGTATTAAATAATTCAAATTTTCCAAATACATCAAATTCATATTTATCTAAATAATAGTTCACGTTTATTGAAAAATAGTTCATGTTACACAGAAAGTTATCCATAATATGTAAAAGTATAAACTAAAAGCAATTCATTTTTCATTCAAAACATTTCATGATTCTGTGAAGTAAATGTATAAGGTTTATTCTGGAATGTTAAAGGTTTTGAGATATTGGTTATAATATTTTTTGTTATAATACCTAAATGATCAAGGTTTACGTACAATATATCTAAGGTTTTTCTGTAGTGATTAAAGGTTTTCATATTGTGGTTGTAATAATACTACAATATTCCCAAGAAACGCTTAATTAGGGTTTAGGGTTGAGATGGGGTGTAGGGCGTTGCCCTACACCCCATCCTAACCCTAACCCTAATTAAGATTGTAGAATACAAAGGTGGTTATATCAATTTTAAGGGGATTTTGGGTTCACCAATTCCCTTTTGGGTTTTAGAAAAAATATATTTTTTAATAAACTTATAACAAAAACTACAAACCTTTAAGCATATCACAAGAAACTTTATATATCTTGTGTAGAACATCAAAAGTTTTATATTCCATAATAATAGACATTATTACAACCAAAATCTCACAACCTTTAAATATTTTAGTAGGAACCTTATATACTGTTTATAAAAACCGTGAACATCCAATATGAAAATGTTTGCTTTAGAAAAAGAAATCTTTTAGCTTGTATATAGAAACCTTATAGTTTGTATATGAAAACCATTGATAGTTTTTTACTCTTTTTTTTTAACATGAACTATTTTGAATAAAAGATGAGCTATTTTGAGAAAGGATTTAATTTGATATATAGGAATTATACTAGCTAAAGTCTACGGGGAGGCCGGCCTTTCCTAAAACGATAGAAAGGCCTGGTTTTACAAAAACTCGCTGGTTTTGATTTGGACCGATTGGTTGACCGGTTTTTATGATTAACCCGGTTTTTGTAAGCATATAAATACACATTGTCAGACAGAAAAACACATAGTTTAATGTGTAACTGCGTGAATCCACTTTTTCTCTCTGAAAATTCATTTTCTTCTTCGTCAGATTCCTTTCTCTTTCTTCAACAAATCAACTATCAGCTCTCTTTCTTCGATTGCTTTCTCAAATCACTCTGTTTATTCTACAGCTTTCTTCGATTGGTTTCTTCGATCGGTTACTCACCTTCAATTTGTGTTTTTCAGTTCAGATCTAGGGTTTTCCTAAAACTAATTTTTCATGTTGAGATCGATCTAGGATGTTACTGAACGTTCCGGCGAAGAAAACGAGAAGGAAGACGACTTCAAATTTTCGCGATAATGTTGATAGTAAGTTTGTTTCGGTTTTTTTTTTTTTTTTTTGAAGTTTTTGTTCCTCTGTAATTATTTGCAATGTGTTTTTGGTTTCTGAGCTTGTTTGTGTTTCTGATAATTTAGTATTCACGCTGCTTTTTTTTTCTTTGTAATATTTTAAATGTTGCTTTAAATCGTGTTATGCTTTTTAAGGGATTCTTTTATGTTTTAAGGCATATTGTTAACAGTTAAGGGTTATGTGATGTTTATGCTTTCGTAATTGTGGTGTTGTTAGTTTCATAAGTCGTTTTATGATTTTAAGTGTGTCTGTTATGATTTTAAGGGTGTGTAATGTTATGGTACCTTAGTTTTGTAACTGAAGGAGTGAAGGTGTATTGTTATGGTTAAAGGGATCTTGTTATACTTTTAAGGGGTTATGGAAGCGGAGATTTTATATTTTTAGATGTTGATGATATTATACTTTTAAGGTCTTATGTTATAGTTTTTAAGTGGGTGTAATGTTATGCTACTTTAGTTTTGTTGCTGAAAGGGTTTCGGTGTACTCTTATGGTTTTAAGGGATCATGCTATATTTTTAAGGGGTTATATTTTTGTTTTAATGTATAATATTGTGCTTTTAAAAGTTCTGCTACTTTAGTTTTGTTGCTGAAGGGGTTTCGGTGTACTCTTATGGTTTTAAGGGATCATGCTATATTTTTAAGGGGTTATATTTTTGTTTTTAATGTATAATATTGTGCTTTTAAAGGTTCTGCTGATATTTTACGTTTTATTTTTTTGGAGTTGTTGATGCTTCTAAATTAACGATGTAGGGAGAGAAGATCAAAGAAGAGGCAAGCCCAAGTTTGTTGGTACAACTGCTGGTGTTTTGGATTATGATAGAGCTGAGGACAATTGAATGAAAGATTGATAGTTGGCGAGATTGATAATTGGCGAGTTACATCAAAAGTCAACAATATTCTCAAGAAGTAGGATTTGTAATGTCCTGGGCAAAGTGTTTATGTTGGATATTATTGAAGTAGTTTTTGATCAACAATTAGTTTTTGCCCTTTTGAACAATTAGTTCGTGTATATATTTAAGCAATGGTTTAATATAATACTATTGTATGTTCTGGTTATTGTTTTAAATAATGATGCTATGGTTTTAAGGGTATACATTATAGTTTTAACACGTCTTGTTATGGTTCTAGTATACAAGATGCTCCGACTGTTGGGTATAATGTCCTGGACAAACTATTTTATCTGGATGTTATTTGAAATAGTTTCTAATTTGAGCAGTTACTTTTGGCCTTTTTGAACAATTAGTTTGTGTATGTTTTAAAGCAGTGGTTTAATATGAAACTCTTATATGTTCTGGTTATAGTTTTTTATATATATGATGTTATGACTTTAAGATAGAAGATTTTGCGATTGTTGGACAAAGTGTGTGTGTTGGATGTTATTTTTGGATCGAGTAGTGTGTCAATGTGTGATATTAACAGTTAGTCTTTGCTCTTGTATAATTAGTTTGTGTATGGTCTTAAGTGGTTTAAACATGCAAGCATGGTATGGTGAAGTTTAGTTTTCTGTCTAAATTCTTAATTGATTTCTTAGAAGTACAATAGTGGATACTTAAAACCACAATTGTACGTACTTAAAACTACAATAAGGATACTGATAACTACACCAACTGGTTATAAGAGATATATGTTACGGTTTTAAGGGTTTGTCATAAGAGTTACTGATGATATATTTTGTCATATTATACTTCTAAAATCTTTTGTTATACTTTATTTAAGGTGCAACGTAAAATCAAGACATCATGCAATAAACTAGTGTAACATTAAATAGTTTATTCATGTAAGGATTAAAACATTTAGTCAATTGATGTTTCCACATCTAGTATTATCAAATCAACAAAATTACAACAACCGTTCTCTATTAAAATCTTAATTTGAGTTTTTAGAACAACAACATAATGGGTACTTAAAACCACAACTTGGATACATAAAACCCTAACGAGGGTACTTATAACACACCAATTGCTGTATGAGATATATGAGAACATGCCAACAAGTGTAAAATTGAATGCTTCATTATATTCATGTCAGGACTGAAACATTCAGTCAATTGGAGTTTTTAAAACTAGTATTCTCAAAGTAACAAAGTTACAACAAGCGTTCATGTGGTGTTTCTTATGCAAAATGAATCTGGATCTTTGAAATTGGCTTCTCGTGAGTAAACTTGTTCGTGATCTTTGAAGCAACGAAATTGGTGTTTCTGATACTTGAAGTCATCCTTTGTCATTCCATCTCTCCAGAAAATAGCAGTCGGCCTAGCATCTTCACCTACAGGTAGCGGTGATAAAATTATGAATCTCCGTCCTTTTGTTTATGAAAAAAAAAAAAAGCATTTCTTTAAATTTTTTGTTCATCTACATGCTTAAACCATAATAATACGATCACGTAAAACATACCATGACCAATTAAAATTATAAATGTATACCTAAACAATATACCAATTGACGACATGGAAATAATAACTTATATTACTAAAATCCATAGCATCAAAACTTCAAATTACAACAACATGCCTTAATACCATAGTGATGCAACTTATAACCACACTAGATTTCAATTAGAATAATGTAAAAGGTTCAATTAACATGCTGAAAAGGTGAAATACAATAAAAATGTTGCTAGAATCACATGTTTCCAATTACGAACCTATAAATGTGATGTATAAAAGAATAACAGTAGAACATAATGTTATAACTAGGAGAGCTTATGACCGTATGTACGCTAGAAACTGTAACAATTAGAATATCTTAGAAACTGGAATTCATCCTAACAACCGGTATTAAAAGTATACTATGCAGATTAAAAACCATAACACAATTTGATTCAATGAAACAATGCAGGAATATACTACACAAACTTAGAATCATGCATAACAACAAGGATTAAAAGTATCCAGGAGCTTACGAAATTGTTGTTAAGGTTCGATTTCTTCAATTACTTCCACATCTCAAATTGGATTTCACAAGTATCTGAAATCTGAACGTTTGATCAACAAATTGGAACGTAAATCAATCGAAAAACAGGAAAGCAAAGAAGAATCATCAAAATACGCAAAAACACACAGTAAAATTCTGTACATACACGCAAAAAAAAAAGAGAATCGATGTTGAATTAACATCACGTCAATAGAAACCATATATAACATGTTACATTAACAACCATAACATGGCATTAATTATCAAACGAAAAAAATGCAGAGATATACTAGACAAACTGAAAATGTTATAACAACGTCGATTAAAACCATAACATATGTCATATTAAAAACCATAACATGCTGTTATCCAATGAAAAAAAAAAACAGAAAGACATACTAGACAAACCAAAAATATTATAACAATGTCAATTAAAACTATAACACGTCATATTAAAAACCATAGCACGGTGTTATCAAATGAAAATATGCACTAACATACTAGACAAACTAAACATATTATAACAATGTCAAAATACACCACATTTATCTCCTCATCTTTCCTATGAACAGAAGTGACCTTGAAGTAGCAACTTGGCAATGGACCTACTCAAAACTTAAGCACGATTAACACGTAAACAACCCGATAACCGCTTTGGTTCCCATAAACTAAAACCACAACAACAACATGATTTAAAATCACACCATATATTCTATCTTAAAACTATGAGACAACATTAACAATCTACTTAATACATAAACCATATCAAGCATGCTTAGAACCATACCACAAGGTGTTAACACTATAACAATAGTAATTAAAACGACACCAATATGACTAAAAACTGTATCAATAGCATTTGAACTTAATGCACGCTAAAAAATCATATCAATGTTGCTTTGAATCATTACATGATATCTTAAAGTCATAACAAGGTTCCATAACAGTACACCATACATACTAAACACTATAGGATGACACTATTTAATCAATATAATGTAGAAGCTTAAAATCATAACAAAAGGCTTAAAGTACACCAGCTTACAGAATTGCTGCTCATGTTGCACTTCTTCAATTAATTGCAAATTCGACGAGCATCCTTCTAGAATAGCATGCTGAAGAAGTAAAATATTATAACCATGTTGCTTAAAACCATAACACGACGTGATGCAATGAAAAAATGCAAAAATATACTACACAAACATAGAGCTATAACAACAAGGCTTACAGCTGGTAATTATCAGGAATTTAGATTAAAAACCATAACACGACGTGATTCAATGAAAAAATCCAGAAACATGGTAGACAAACTTAAAACCAGCAACAAAAAGGCTTAAACATATTATAACAACGTCGATTAAAACCATAACACGATAGTTTAAAAACCTTAGCGCGGTGTTATCGAATGAAAATATGCACAAACATACTACATAAATATCAAACCAGGACAGGAAGGCTTAAAAGTATATAGTAACGTACGAATTTGCTGCTCTGGTTCAATTTATTCAATAATTTCCAGATCTGAGAAGCTTCCTTCTTCACCATCGTTGATTTGCAGATTCGAATATTCTAGCAGCTAAATCGGAATGTTCCGTACAGTGAATTCATCAAAAAATCCAGGAAAACAACAACCGATCAGAAAAAATAGATCTAAATTGGAGAAATCATCAAATACTATTGAAAAATCATATAGAAATAATAGAATTGTTGGTTAATTCACCTTATCAACGTGCGTCAGAGATTTTCCTGCTCCAATCCGGTGAAAACGAGCCCCGATCGGTGAAATTCCGTCAAATTTCCGGCGAGATTTGTTCGATCGGCAGAGAGAGAGAGAAAAACGTAATTACTGTGTTTTTCTAATTTTTTAGGGTTTTTCTGTTAATTGAAGGGTTTATATAGTGCAGCGGTTTTTTTTTAATGAACCGGTTCAGATAAAACCGCGAGAAACCGCCTAGCGGTTTTGGTTTCTGGTTTTTGCCATAAAAACCAGGCCTTTCCATGTTAATAGGAAAGGACAGCCTTACTATATAATTACTCATTATACTATCCATGTTTTATAAGAAATAGTCAATGTTTTGTTAAAAGATGTAAAGAGGAAGAAAATGTGTTTAACAAACTGAACATTGACATTTTTTTACTTCATGTCTAATACAAAATAGTCAATGTTTTGTATTTTTCATGAAATTTTGGGCTCACCAATCTTCCTTTGATTTTAGAAAACCTTAAACATTATATACAAAACATTAAAGTAAATGTAAAATCCTCATACAGTATATAGATAAACCTTAACAATATCTGAAGAAACCTTAAACAATACTCCCCTTGAATATAAAGAAATATTCAAGTGCTAAAATTTTGTTTACATGAACTATTTTGAATTAAATATGAAGTATTTTTAAGAAAGTGTAAACTTAAAGTATAAAGTATAATATCTATGTTTTCTTGTAAAAATTCTATGTTTGTATCAAATTGGGGTGTCAATTTATATTCATATACTATCAAAATGGGTGTCAAGTTTGAATAGTCAACAAGATTCCTCTTCCCTAGCACCGTCAAACTCCAAACTCCCCAACCTCTTTGCAATTTACTATCCATTGTAATTGTTACCCCCAAATTCAATTTCCAAATTCTCTGGCTATTCCTAATGGCTAATTCCCCTCCATCTTCCATGACAGTTTGCTTCTCCATGGCAACCTTCTTTTCCATGGCAGCCAGAAAGCTACTAGAATTCTCTAAATTTGATCAAGCTGTCAAAAATACTATAAGGAAGGATAGCTCCATGTCCGGTGACGATTTCTCCATTGACAAGTTTAATTAACGAGCTGAGCTCGCTGCTGTGTGGTAACAATGGCTTCCGCCATGGATGCCATGGATGTCAAAACCCAGATCTGATTTTTCAAGCTGTAGTGTGTGTTTTGTGTATTTTTCATTTATAACCCGTTTTGTGATAAACCGGGTCATAATATCCGCGAATTTAGTAATTTGACCCGCGAAGTTTGTTATTTGCTTTGTGTCTCTCGGTCTCTCAATAACTAGGGTCTCTCGCAAGACGGGCTCTTAAAGTTGATGGTTTTATTTGAGTTAAAAAAAAAAAAATTAACATATTTATTTATCTTACATAAACGTGTGTGCGTTCAATTACAATTGTACAATACACTTTAATGAAATTTTAAATTAACAAATAAAGTAAAGAAAAATCACGTATAAATCACCAAAGTGAAAAATTAAATACAAAATAAAAATTAAAAGAGAAGAACGTGTCATTGTAAAAAAAAATTTATAGTCAACAATATTAGTCATGACTCATAAGGAGCTTTCATAATCAAATGTGGAGTACGAGGAACTCATAAAAATTCTTTTTATAGTCAACGATATTAGTCATGAGGAGCTTTCATAATCAAATGTGGAGTACGAGGACGAGTTCCAGTTGCATCTCTCTCTTTTATCCAAATTATGTTTTTTAGACAATTGCATTTATTTACTTTTATATGTTTTGGATATTGAGTTTAATCCCTACGTGTCTTTCAAACTATCTTGAAGCTTTCACTTTGTTTAGTGATAATCTTTAAAATTATTTTGATCTTAAGCATTCTAATTTTCTAGTTTGTTGTTATCTCTTCTACTTTATATTGCTTCCGTGTTTTCTACTATTAGGTGGTATCATAGCAGGATTTGTGTCCTAAACCCTTAATTTCACCAAAAGCACAAAAAGAAACACCACCATCATGACTGGTTCCGAGAACGCTGATATGGAGAAAATGATGGATACCAAATATCTAAATTAATTGGCTCTAGTTTCGGGGAACTACTAACAGTTGCTACAGAGAAGTTGGGGACATGCAGGACGACAATCATATATACTCATCCCTTTTCCATTCCCACATGGAAAAGGGAATTTTTTATGTTGGGGGTGCTCACTAGTCACTATCTTTTTATGTTTGGTAGCTTTTGGGCTGACTTGGTATTTTGACTAATTCCCAAAGCAAAACCCATCTTGCATGAGTACTCGGTTGACATTGTTGCACATCTTGCACCATTCAAGTTTGTTCCATACTACTGTAGTACTACTAACAAATGGTCGAGGCAGTTTCAAGTATAAAATCACAGGATAATAAACCCATAAATCTTTATAGTAAGTACTTGAATCACCCAGCTACTGACAGGGCCAACAATAGTATATGTATGTCCAAGTCCACATAAATGCTGAGACGAGAACAGTGCATCGACTTTCTTCAATATAGTAAGTTTATTGATCCCGAAGTGCTTTAACCTCCCTCTTTGCAAATGAAGGCAGTGCAAATGCAGCTTCGTGTATCTGTCAATTATACGCAGATGCTAAGACACTTGGGTTTCAATTTACAGCTTGAAGAAAGAGAACAAGAAATAAATTATGGGATACACAGTTGACAGAGAAACTAGTTGCCTAAATCACACAAGACAAATAACATGCAAAAGCACATATCTCGTGCAATGATTTGATGTCGAAGTGTCGACCACAATCACATATGAAACATACTGGTCATAGTTAAGTTGGAGAGGTCAGGTTCTGGCAAAATGCCCCAACTTTGAACAATAGGTTGGTCTAAATATAATCAATGCGTAATATAGAAAGAAAAAGTAAAAAAAAAAAAAACAGATGATGTTTGCTAAACAATCTTGAATCTCAGAACAGTAGAATAGCAGAATCTGAACAATAGTAAAATTACAGAGCAGAAAGATACCTCAGAGTTGTAATACATGAGTTCCCTTCTATACTTGAGAGCATCCTCCAACTTCTCAATAGGATTCACTGGATGCAAGAAATCAACACCAGGCCCTTCTGTCGAGCATAGCAGAAATCCTATAACGCCACTGTAGCACCAGATACCAGATATTACAAAGCATGCAAATCCATGGGACAGTTTAGCAAGTAACGAACAAAGAATTGGACATTTCAATTAGTCAACCACATAGCAAATTTTACAATACCGCAATCATGACTTATCAAAGTACTACTTGTCCACAAGTCAGGGGAAAGTTTACCTTGGATATGTAGGAACATTAGCCCATGCATAACGAACAGAACCCTTAAATATGTCCTGACAAGCGGATATCATATCTTGAATCAGGTGCGTATGGAGCCACACACTTTCTGCCATATTGCATAGAACACCCCCAGGCCTTAATGCTCTTGCAATGGTCTCAAAAAAGGGTTTCTCCACAAGCTCTTGTGCAGGACCTTAGCATATTGAAAAACACGTATAGAAATCAAAATTCTTTTACGATTGAAGAACCTACTTGCCAGTGTGTATTTACAAGTTGTTATGCAGATATCTGGGTTTTATTAATGTCCTACATCGAAAAAGTAGGGGCATATTTTGGCTGAGAAAAAGAAGAAAAGAAAGGGGCCACAGTGACCACATGGAATTAACCAATTGTGAAACTGGATCAATGTAGTTAGACAAGAGGAGAAATTGCAATCAGCATACATACCCACAGGGTCTGATGAATCAACGATGACTGCATCATACTTGCCTTGAGGCGCCTGCTTCAAATACTCAATTGCTGGCAGATTCAAAGAAGAAAATTGTCAATGAATAGTCATTCACCTTAAAATCTATAGACGAATTGAGTGCAGAGTCATTTCCAGAGTGATATACTATTTTAACTTTTAACACTGACTGTCACTCATGATGCCTAGAACAAAAATGAGTCACAGAACTCAAAGCAACCATTTATGTTTTTGGTTATATTTTCTCAATAAGATAAAAGGAAAAAAGTACTAATCACCAAACAGTCCAATAAATTAAAATTTCCAGCCAATAGTCAAAGGTTTTGTAGCATCTATAGAACACATCCAACTATATCGGGCAATCTGTGGCAAAAACTTCTAGGCATACCGTCAGCAACATGAAGGTGCACACGAGGATCTTCAAAACCGATAGCTAGGTCTGGAAAGAATTTCTTGCTTACCTGAAAGACGGATAACAATATAACTATAACAAGCATGGATAAGAATATATGGAGACCCATGGTACAAAATCAGCACTTACATCTATGACCATTTGATCTATTTCACAAATATCAATCGACTCCACAGAGCTGTGACGGCAAATTTCACGAAGAACTCCACCATCACCGCCACCTACAACCAGAACCTACACTCATTGGCCACGAGGTAAAAAGTTGCATCAGGAAACAATCATGGGAAACAAAAAGAACCTTTCCAGTATCGTAGGCATAGAATGTACAGGTAAATCTTCAAATTATACCCATTATTACAATTAGAACATAATCATCTTTCAGAGTACTAAAAAGACTGCAAATCCCTTTGAAGATGTTAACTCTCAGATATACAGTGAAGGGAATAGGAAGTGAGGATGCGGCAGAAAACATCAACAGCTGGACTCTTTCCAATATCATTTTTTCCCCAAGTGCATTTGAATGTAAATCATCTCAAAATGTATAAAGTCGATAGAGAGGTATTATCACATCCTAATGCATATTTCGGCTCACTTCCAGCAATTATGAACATCAAAGATAATACTTTGAACAAGCACTGGTGAGAAGATCCAGGATCTGTATAATCATTTTATGATACTCCAGCGAGACATGGAGAGAAAACTAACTAAACATGTCATTTTTAAAACGAAGATAAGCTAACAAGACCCATGTTCCAGACAATGGTGACTGGCATACATATAGAAGACGAACTCATGAATCTATTATGAAACAAAAATCAGCAATCTACAAAGCACAGGATGCTTGTACAAATATGGATATTATGCATCAAGCATATAGCTGATTCTTTAGATGTTTTTTGTACTATATTTAATACAATAAATGTTCCAAAGAAGACACCAGAGCTATACATCTACTAAGCCTGCAATATCAATTATTCAGGGAAGGGAGAACATTTATGCGAACTCTTAGGTCTCCAATACAAATCCTAACTCCTAAGTAAGATTTCTACAACCAATAGGTCTCCAAACTCTTTATGTGAAACGGGAAAAGAATGAAACAATCTCAAAATACGTATTGTCAGTGTATCCTGGCATAACAAATTAATACAGAAACACCCTTTCGAATACACGTTTGTGTTTGATGTGCTCTATGGTAATGGTCCTCTAAGATATAAAGGAGACAATACAAAACACCAAGGAGACAAGAAGTCTGATTTATGGTAACTATGTAACAAGAAATGACAGAAGGACAAGAAGTCTGATTTATGGTAATTATGTAACAAGAAATAGATGTCAGAAATTACTCTTTTTGGGGATTCAATCGAACAAAGGGGGAGATGCGCTATCATCTCCTGATAGGCACATTCATCTTTCTCAGTCAGCTGAACAATACCATCAAGCACAAGAACTCTCCCATATGCCGAAGACTGTAAGAGGTACAAAAGCAAAACAAATGGAAGTAGACAATAAGGCTCCACGAGGGAAAAAATGACAGATGACTATAAAATTAGTACATCATTTCATAGATTCAATATTACAAACCTGGAAAACCAGAACCTCCTGGTACTTTGACCTTTCCTGGAACAAAACACTTTGCACCTTGAGAGAATGTGCTTCTCCTACATGCACAGAGGCCATGATAAATTATCTTGTCAAGCTTCCGTAAGATGTTAAATATGATAAAAGAAAAGGAAGGATTGTGGTAAAATTACAAGAACACGCAAGATTCCCTCCCACTATCTATCTTTAAAATTCAATGTCATATATGACTTGACAATATCTTTAATTGTATTGCGTTATAAATCCCACATAACAAACCATTACAATATATAGTTGGCTTAGAATTTGTCACTGCAGACTCGACGTTGCTGATAAACCAAACAATGCAACGGTTAATGATACACAACAGCATTAAAAGACCTTCATCTCCCTTTAATATGATCTCTCCAAAATAATAAACCAATGTTCAAAATGCTGCAATATACTATTGATGCACACAGCACTCGCATATAGAATTAACAATTAGAAAAGGTGCTCCAAAATGTCCAGATATTTGCAGAACATCGAATTGCTTAACCATAATCCCACAGGAATTAAGTTAAGGGGTCCAATAAAGAAGGAAAATGTAACATGCTACAAGGGATTAATTAGATTCCAAAATACATATAAACCGAGCAGAACCTCATGTTATTCAACATATTAGTCATGTTCAGTTAAATGGGATCCTTGGTTCTGGTTCACTGGCTTCACACTATTGTGGTCTGAGGAAGGATGATGTGTCACTTATAGCATAGAAATTTCTCAATCCGATCCATGAGTTTAGGTCTCTAGGATAGCCATATGAAATGATTTGCTACTGAACACCACCGAGTGCAGAGCAGAAATATTGCTTTCGAGTGATTTGTCCTGGAACTTTTCAGCTATTTTTAAGTATCATAATTTTGCTGCTTCTTTTTTTTTTCTTTTTTTTTTCTCCTTTTTAATTTCATTGACTACCCCCAGAACTCACAGCATTTATAATATTTCTCTTTAAATAAAAAGCGGATATATACCTGGCCACATCGGGTTGTTGAAATACAGTTCCTTCCCAGTTTTTTCTGTTAATACAATTCAGTAAGGAGTAAGATATATCATCAAAAACGTTTTTCTTTGCTGATCATATGCATAGAACAATACAACACATCATATCGAGAGATCCAACAAAGAAAAACTAAATGTTTGAATTAATACCAGCAGCTGATGGTTGTTCAGAGAACCATCCAGAAACAACCGTTGAGTGACATTTGGCATCACTCTCTGGCTGAGCTGCCCTAGCCTTCAAGCAGCAAGACGGGATAACAACGTCCACACCCGAATCATTGGAATTAGTCTCCTTCCCATCCATAGTCGTCCGGAACCCCAAACCATTTTCTGAGCCTGCCTCCATATATCTTCCTTTTCTCCTTCGAATCCAGTCTCTGTTTACCAAACGTGCAACCGAATAATCAGTTCCAAACAGACACACCATAATACTCCTTCTGAAACATGTATAATAAAACAGAAGACTCATAGTAACACTAAAGATGACATGACATGACACCCCCTATCCATGCAAGTAGTTATTCAAACAAACACCTCAAGTAAACTAAGTAACTAACAGAAACAGAAACTAAAATTACATTCAAGAAACACCAATAGATGCAACAACATCAAGAAAGTTGGCACATGAAAAAGACCCATATTGAAAATATTACAAAAAAAGATGATTTACCAGTAGCTATTCAAACACCTCAAGTAAACTAACAGAAACTGCAACTAAAACATAACAGTATTACATTCAAGAAACACCAATAGATGCAACAACATCAAGAAAGTTCACATATTGAAAATATTCAGCGGCAGAGAAAAAGATGGTTTACCAAGTTGTTGTGTTGTTGATGCTAAGAGATAGGTAATGGCATAGTAGTAGTAGTATTTAATGGTGGTAACAGAAGATTGAAAAAGGAAAGCGTATAAAGCAAAAGGAATTAAAATAGGTAAAAAAGAACTTTCGACAGGAATCTTACTCTGCCAGATATGAGAATAATACAAGGAAAAAAATAATTTATAATAATAATTAACAATATTAACAAATATATTCTCAAATATACTAGTAGTAGTAGTAGTATAAATTAGGCAAAATCAAAGTAACTTAATTAATTCCTTTCTTCTCATCAGCAATCAATCAATCAATCAACAGAAGAAGATTAAAAGGGGGTGAAATTAGGGTTTTACGGAAATGATAACTACAAAATGGACAACTATAATAATAATAATAATAATAATAATAATAATAATAATAATGCGTGGAGAAGAAGAAGAAAGTTATACCAGTTCGCCGGTGAGGAAGATCAGAGGAATTCCGAACAAAGTGATCGGTGAAATGAAATGATGATTTTCTGGTGTCTCTCCTGAAAACAAATCCCCTTGAATTTGTCTTGGGAGAAGAGCTAGTGAAAGTGAAGTGTGAATTTATTCAATGTGACGCAAATTTGGTTGGACTTTTTTCACTAAAACAATAATAATAAAAAACAATTAAATAGAAAAAAAGATTGTTCGAAATTCCTAAACTGGGTTTGACAGGGATGCATGTTGACAGTGACAGTAGAGAGAGGTAGAGAGAACGACTACATCAATACTTTGGCCTTTTGGGACTTTTGAGAAGAAACTACTTTTCCTCTTTTTCTTTTCAAATAAAACGTGTCGAGAAACAAATGTTTAACTAGTAATTCCTCCATTTTTTTTATTTAGATGTTCTTAATTTTAATTGATAAAATTAGGGTAATTTGCATATACGCTCCCTCTTATATTGGTTAATAATATATATTACCCTCTTAGTTCATCAATTACATTCAGACCCTTATTAGACAAAAACAATTACGGATAGCCCCACGAACTTGATTTTTTCGAATTAAGGCTGGAAGTTACATATTTGCCCCGGTTGAAATTTCAGATTTTGTCCTGAGACAAACAGCTTAGGATTGGTCACGTGCAACTCACACGTGGGGTTATATGTATTTGATTTGCTACAAGAAGGTAGTGAAACGAAAGAAAAAAAAAGATGTTGGACAACTATTACTAGCTGTTCCATTTGAATTTTTTGCCTATTTAAACCCCTTCTAACTCCATTTTTGTAGTTTTACCTTCTTTCACTTGTATATCTTCTTCCATCTTAAGAAAATGAGTGATTCGCATGTTATTCGTCCGGTTTGCAAGGCTACAAGATGTCGAAAGCGTACGGTCCTATCTGTGGGCAATGATGGGAGGTTTTATTGGGGCTGTCCGGCACATGGTTGGTCTGAATGGGTTGAGCAAGAAAATCAAGCACAAAGGCGGGGAGAAGTGATTCATCCCACAGTTCTATTGGAGTATGTTCCTCCGACACATCGACAACGCGTGCAACAAACACAAGAATTCATACCACAACCTACAGAAGCACAAGTGCAGCTACCTAGAGAAGAACAAGTGAACCAGCCTAGACAAGAACAAGTGCAGCATGGTAGGCAAAATGGAGCTGCATAAAAAATGCCAAGAGAAGATAAATACCATAGAATTAGGCAACTAGTTTGCCTAAACCTTTTACTGCTTGCAATGTACCTTTTCTTGCAAATTTGCAAATCATTCATGTCATAAAATCCAGTAGATAGACTAAGACATTTCCATTAACAAGTGCAATATCTTGAACTTACATAATGATATTCAATAATCCATATATACTAACATTGAAATGAACATTCACATGTCAATTGAAACCCAAAATGATAATAGTCATCCTGTGAAATTAACTTCACAAGAACTGAGCCCAAAAGGATAATTAACAGCTACAATCAGTCTAAGCAAAACCAATACATGCACTCCATCTCTCAGTCTATCTCAGTTTGAACCAAACCATGCACTCCATCCACCTGATGCTCCCCTACCTCTTCCTCCACCATGGATCTTCCTCCACCTCTACCACTCCCTCCACCTCTGGCTCTTCCACCACCTCTAGCACTGCCTCCAGTCCTTCCAGCTCCCCTTCCCGATCCACTTCTATAAGATGGCTCACCATGCTCTGTCCTCTGCCTGACATTTCTCCCATTTGTGCCAGCAAACTCCTACCATTCCATACACACAAGGATCACACAATAATCACAATGAACACACATTATATTCAGTACCCATATGAACCAACATAGTTTCATTATCTAGCAAATATATTGAAAAAGTTATTGTCACAATCACACAGTTCCATTCACTAGCATCACAACAACTCCAATCACACAGTAAGAAAACAAATCCAAGTGTAAACTTACATTTGTGTCTTGGTTTTGTGGAGTAGGATTTTCAGGTGCAATGGGAACTTGCTTTGTGGTGGGGACTTGGTCAGAAACTGGAACCTCATTCTGAAGTGGAGCATCTGGTGGAGCTTGACCTTATTTCCTGTGATGCAACAAAATAATCACAAGTTAGCATATGTTAAACCTCCCCTCCATACCTTCATAACACAGACATTGAAAAAATTGTCCAAATAATATTCCCAAAACCCTAGTTCGAACTTACAGTGGAACTGTACAAAAATAAAACACAACACATACATCACAGTGATCATAACAACGTTTAAAACTCAATATCACATGAAAAAAGTAATAATTTTTTTAGTGCATTACTCACCTCCAAGACAGTGGTCGTTTCCCAGAATTCGACCTCCCTATGTGTTCGATAGCTTCCGATAAGCAAAAATACGTGATACTGTAATATGGTCTTTACATTAAGAGATTAGAGAAGATTTGGTCGGGATTATGGAGTTTCAGAGGTGACGGTTTGGAGGGTTTGGAGGGAATGGGAGAAGAGTCAGAAGACGAAGTGAAAAAAGTGAGAAAAGGGAAAATGTGTAATAATAACTAGGTATTAAATCCCTTTTTTGGTAGTAAGGGAGTGTTTGGCCGGAACAAACACAAAAGTGAATAACGGTGAGGTCAACATTTTTCCGGTCTCTATGGCTAGGTGTAATTGTTCAACTAACGAGGTAAGATCCGTAATTAGGGTCTCCAGCAAGGTGGTATAATGTAATTTATCCTAAAAAATATCAATTTAAACAAATAATATTAAAGAATTAATTTGTATAAGAGAGTGTTTGGCTCTCTTTTTTGCCAACGTTTTATATACATGTCTCTAAAACATAAATAGTGACCCAAAGTTTAAGATTTGAGAAAAAGTTGTGTTTGGAGGTATTTTGAGAGAAAAATAGGTGTACAGAGTAGGGTAATGATGACATGTAAGGAATAATGTTTTTTGTTTTGTACTCCCTCCTTTTTTTATATAGGATTTTTCAGCTAAATACACACATATTAAGAAAATGATTGGTTTACATTGTTTCTTCATCAAACAATTATTGTCATGGAAAATCTCAACCCAACATAATCTAAACCCTACCTGATTGGCTATTTAGGAATAAAGTTGTTAAAAAAATTATTGCAATTTAATACAAGTTTGTAAATAAAGAGAAACGGAGGGAGTACTAGGTACAGAAATTGAGGAGAATCTTATTGGGAGATATTAATGTGGAATATGGATAATGAATAAAAAAGAGAAGGTTCAACAATATTGAATGGTCCTCCGAATGTTGTAACGGTCGACCGCATATATATAATGTTTTTTAGAAAAACACTTTTTTAATTTTTTTTCCAGACCATATTTCATTTTATTTTTTTAAAGTCAATTTTTTTTTTTTTTTTAAACCTTTTTTTATTCAATGGCCCAACTTGGAGGGTAGGTATAACACAAATATCGCCAACATATATAACCGCCATTCGTATGTGCATAACGAAAGTAAAGCCCAATTTGCGCGCAAAGTAAAAACACGAGTCAAACACTCGGTTTTATAGGCCGTTCAAGAGTACAAAACTGTAATATATACAATCCGAAACCAATAACCTCTATCCAGCTGAATCGAAATTTTTATTTGCAACACTGTTTTCGGAAAGAGACAACAACATGCACCTTAGCACACTAAGGGGAAGGCAAGTCCACGAAGGTGCTTGAACTTTTATCCTCGATCGGAGGTGCTTGAACTCCAATCCACGGTGGTGTTTGGCTCATATGAGGCCTCGATGAGACAAGTCTCCAATGTTTGCTGACTCATTTCACCTGTAGGAATACCCTCTCCATTGAAGAACATGTCAAACTGAGTGTCTTCAAAAATTCTCACCAATATCTCTTCCTGTATTGTAGCATTTTCAGCGGGATGAAGGAAGGAAGGGCTATAAGGATCTTTGTGTCCATATGTGGGTGGTGCAGTGCCTTTGTTTGTTTCAACCATGGTTGTGCAGCGAGTGAGAATAGAAAGGAACAAGGATAAAAACTGATAAAGAGAAAATTCAAAACTTAACAAACAAAATTCTTTGTTGAAGAAAAAAGAAAATGCGCAGAACCTAGGCTCTAGTGCCATGTTAAAATGAGATAAGTAAAACATTATGAAACTTTTGCACTGAATGATTTTTAATTAACTAAGCACTACATATATACACTACAAGAAATCTCACTTTTAGCAACTGATAAATGTGTATTTTACACTTTCATTCGAGTCTTTTTCACCTATTTTAGCTATCCTCTATGTTAATTTAGCTATATTTTAGTACATTTTATTAGAATAGTGTCACGTTTCCCTTTAGATTTTATTTTGCAGGTTTTGGTTGAAATTCGGAGATTTCCGGGCAATTATATTGAAGTCTACAAGGAATTGGTGTTCCAGAAGCCTATTTGGAGTATCTGAAGGTTTCCGGGTAGGATTTGAAGTCTAGGGGTCGAATCTGGAGGTTAGAAGGCCACTAGAAGTCAGCAACCGAGTCCGAAAAGGTGAAGAAATCCAAAACCGCGTCGAAAACGCGGAAATTCCGCGAAAATACTGTGGGACGAACCGCCGGAGCCTGGGGCGAACCGCCCCGGAGTTTTTTCGGGCCTATATATAGTGCTCAGTTTTCTCTCCGAAAATCATATCTTTCCAAGCCTACTTTCTCACCTCTCTCTATAGTTTTAGGTAGGGGCTTCCCGGGGCCTGTCCTGGGAGTCCCATAGCTTAGCGGATACTTTTTCATAGCAGATTGGAGCGCGTAGGATCGCAATCATCCGGAGATTGACAACCTTCGGTAGTTTTGTATCTTACAGTTTTTATCTACTTATTTTATCTTCTTTCAATATGTTTTCTTCTATGATTTCTATTGATTGCATGCCTATTATGAGTAGCTAAATTTATCATTGGTGGTAGTATGTGAATTCTTAGCGAGTGAAGATAATCATGCTAATGGCTATATCGCGCATTATACTCCGTGTCATTGCTTTATTTCGTTGATCAGTTGTAACCAAAATTCTCGTATGTTGTATTGATCATTATGCACACTTGGGCACTTGTCGACCATCAGACCAATTATCTTCGTAGTGTTGAATAATTACGGAACACATTAGGACGTTAGTTGTTGACAAGTCAGACCATATTATCTTTGTAGTGCTTAATACTTGCAACAGGACACTAGATTGATTCAAAGATCTCTATGCAAGACCGAGGAATTTATGCATGATTATCGACCCATTATGTTAATAAGGACCATACTATCACCAATCTCCATTATCTGCTTGAAAACCCCTATTGCTTTCTATCTGTTGTTTTATATTTTCTTGTTAAATAGATAAAGCTAGTTATAGTCCTGAGAGAACGACACTCGAGTCATTCTACTACTACACTACGGTTTTCGTTGTAGTTGTGGATTGCCTTTGGCTAATTACAAATATATTTGATTGAATCTGACACGTTCGTCAAATTGGCGCCGTTGCCGGGGACTATACTCCTTTTTTCTATTTAATTTGTTTATATTTTCAGCATTCAATTCCTAATTCTATTAGTTTTAGTTTTCCTATTTAATCTCTCCCTGATACTACTTTCCTAGTCTGTTTCTAATTCTCCTTTCCTAGCCTTAGTAGTATTCGATATTTAGAAATATTCTCGATTTTCGAAATTTCTAACGAGGCTAATTTTTAGTTTTGAGTTACTCTTACTACAGACATACAAGTATGATGTCCATGCGCGCTCGCATGACACCCCAATTCTCGCAGGTGAGGAGAGGATCATCCATATACCTGGAAGACGAGTTAAGGAGGTATGAGGTGACGGAGTCCATGGTGAGGTACTTACCGAGGTACGAAGATGGAGTAGGGATGGACCCATGGAGTTTCATTCGATCCTATAAGGAGGAAATAGAAAGAATTCCAGCAGAAGGGTTTACTAAGGACCAATTGTGCAGAAAACTATTTTCTTTTGCTCTTGGGTATGAGCCGAGGCGTTGGATTGCAAGGTTTGAACCAGGATCGCTGAAAACTTGGGGCCAAGTAGTAGAGGAGTTCTTGGCGCGGTTCATGCCTTATCATGAGACGATTGCCTTACGTGATAGGATCCAATATTTCGAGCAAGAAGGGTATGAGCAGTTTTGTGACGCCTACGAACGTTTTGAGATGTATAAACGTGAGTGCCCCCATCACCGTTTCGAAGATGGGGAGTTGATTTGGTGCTTCGTTGGTGGACTTCGTGAAGAGGAACGACTTAGAGTGGATCAGTTGAGCGGCGGTCTGGGAGAATGTACGGTCGACGAGGCAGAAGAAGTCCTCCGTAAGTACGCCAAAGGTTCAACACAATCCGATGAGGTCATACCAATTCACATCACCGCAAAGGAAGTAGATCGAGGTGAAGCAGGAAGCTCATCCGAGGAATATTTTGAAACCGAAGAAATCAGTGAGGAAGATGCACATGCCGAGCAAGTTGAAGATGACTTTCGTATAGCAAAAGTTGTTGAAGAAGTTGAAGTAACTGAACATCTTACGGAAGAATTCAGCTTGTTGAATTGTGCTGAAGTAGAAGAGGTTCGAGAACTTGAAGAGGAGAAAGGATTGGAAGGCGACGCCCCCCTGGAGGTGGGGGGCGAGTCGCCCAGCATGGGGGGAGAACCTTCTCCCATGACCAGTGAGCTGGACGACCCCAGCTCCCCTGTTTCTTTACTCCCAAACATTCGCATCAACCCAAAACCACCTCCTTCCGTTACTACTAAGGATCTTAAGTACAAAGAGGTGAATCTACTTCTCCGAGGTGGAAAGCTTGACAAGCAAGATACACAGGAGCCACCACTAAACAAGCACCTCGATGAAGTCAAAGTGAATGTCCTCCTATTGATGAATTCCTTATTGGATATGCCTGCAAAGCAAACCAGTCCATTCACCATGGTGAGATCTTTGAAGCTTCCTAGGTCTCTTTGCCACATCGGACTAAGAGAATGGCGCCACCGTGGGGAGGTACTCTTGAGTCCATTCTTGAATACTCAGCCGACCGAGGCCAAACCGTTCGGTAACATCTAGTATCACATTTTATTTACTCATTCTCTTTCGCTAGGGACTAGCTTAAGTTTCATGAGGGGGATGGGATGTGAACCATGATGTTAAGTATTGTTTGGCTTTGTGATGTTGAGTAGGATAGTCTTGTTTATTTTTTTTTAATTGCATTTGCACGTTTACTGCTTTCCTAGGATAGTTTTGCATGTTTTATATGGAGTTTATTGCCGAATTTTTTTGAACTTTTATATTGGGTAGATCAACTAGCTATGCCTTTAATCGTATGCTTCATCTCTATGAATTTGTTTGAGGTTTTTCTCGCTTGGCTTGTCTCATTTATGTATTGCACTTAGTTGAGCTTGTTAGTCTCGACATCACTTAGTGGTGTTTTCTCTACTGCGGTTCACGAAGGCCTTTATAATAGGATGATGCATGTTAGGGTCTTATGGTTGTTTCCCGAGTAATTATGTACCTAAGAGGCAACAAGTCTTCATCATGCTTTGAGATTGCTAAATGCCTAGGAAGGAGGTAGTGTGAGGTTGTGTGATCCTTTGTTTATAACCTATTCTTTGGGGAGGGGGTTACACCATCATAGACTTGTTTCTGTTTTTCATTTTCGTTTCGTGAGTTTATTTTTCCTTTTCCGTAAATTTTGTACTCCAACCTATTCTTTCGAATAGGTTTGGGGAAGTCGTGTGAGTCATTTTGTTTCTCTTTTTGTTATGCTACTGCTGGCTAGAAAAATCGAAAAAAAGAAGAAAAATTCCAGAAAAAAAGAGAAAAAGAAAAAAAGAATCTGGAAAGAAAAAAGAAAAAAAAAGAGAAGACCCCAAAAAAGCAAAGAAGGGTCCAAAAAGAAAGCCAAAAGCAGTTTAGCAAAGTTTTGAGTCTTATCCATTTTTGTAATGTTCGTAATCGTGTTTTTCTATTTTTATTTTTTATCTTTTTTGAGTGTCATCTGTTCTAGACCACCCTCGTCCTGCCATTCAGGAAGTGGTGAATAGCTTAAGACTTTACTTAAGAGATGGGTAGAATAGGGGAGTGTTATCTTTTATAGGGAACCCTCATTCGTTTGATGAGAGCCAGTACTGGTTCGACCTCTTCTGATGAAAAGTCTTAACATGGTGGAACAGCAGTAAGTCCTCAGTTTCATAGGCACGGGGCAACCATTCGTATCTTAGCATGCTTCATTACGTCGTCACTGACTAGGTCCAGGCAGAGAATGTTACGAGAGACTATCTTGTCTTGACATAAGTGCTTATGTGGATGTGTATAAGTCAATCGAGGTATTCTTCAACCTATATTCATGCTTTGATTCATATGGTTTTTGTTCATATGTTATTTGGTAGATTCAGTAGATTAGTTTATTTTATTTGGCATGAAACTCCATTTTGAGTCTTGCATGTTTTTTGTATTAGAGTCTAGCTTAGTTGCTTGAGGACAAGCAAAGGTTCGGTTTGGGGAGTTTGATGAATGTGTATTTCACACTTTCATTCGAGTCTTTTTCACCTATTTTAGCTATCCTCTATGTTAATTTAGCTATATTTTAGTACATTTTATTAGAATAGTGTCACGTTTCCCTTTAGATTTTATTTTACAGGTTTTGGTTGAAATTCAGAGATTTCCGGGCAATTATATTGAAGTCTACAAGGAATTGGTGTTCCAGAAGCCTATTTGGAGTATCTGAAGGTTTTCGGATAGGATTTGAAGTCTAGGAGTCGAATCTGGAGGTTAGAAGGCCACTAGAAGTCAGAAACCGAGTCCGAAAAGGTGAAGAAATCCAAAACCGCGTCAAAAACGCGGAAATTCCGCGAAAATACTTTGGGGCGAACCGCCCCGAAGTTTTTTCGAGCCTATATATAGTGCTCAGTTTTCTCTCCGAAAATCATATCTTTCCAAGCCTACTTTCTCACCTCTCTCTATAGTTTTAGGTAGGGACTTCCCGGGGCCTGTCCTGGGCGTCCCATAGCTTAGGGGATACTTTTTCATAGCAGATTGGAGCGCGTAGGATCGCAATCATTCGGAGATTGACAACCTTCGGTAACTTTGTATCTTACAGTTTTTATCTACTTATTTTATCTTCTTTCAATATGTTTTCTTCTATGATTTCTATTGATTGCATGCCTATTATGAGTAGCTAAATTTATCATTGGTGGTAGTATGTGAATTCTTAGCGAGGGAAGATAATCATGCTAATGGCTATATCGCGCATTATACTCCGTGTCATTGCTTTATTTCGTTGATCAGTTGTAACCAAAATTCTCGTATGTTGTATTGATCATTATGCACACTTGGACACTTGTCGACCATCAGACCAATTATCTTCGTAGTGTTGAATAATTAAGGAACACATTAGGACGTTAGTTGTTGACAAGTCAGACCATATTATCTTCGTAGTGCTTAATACTTGCAACAGGACACTAGATTGATTCAAAGATCTCTATGCAAGACCGAGGAATTTATGCATGATTATCGATCCATTATGTTAAGAAGGACCATACTATCACCAATCTCCATTATCTGCTTGAAAACCCCTATTGCTTTCTATCTGTTGTTTTATATTTTCTTGTTAAATAGATAAAGCTAGTTATAGTCCTGAGAGAACGACACTCGAGTCATTCTACTACTACACTACGGTTTTTGTTGTAGTTGTGGATTACCTTTGGCTAATTACAAATATATTTGATTGAATCTGACACGTTCGTCAGCAACCACTTTTAGCGACGGATCGATCGGTTGCTAATTTTAGCGACCGATCGGTCTTTTAGCGACGGATAAAACACCATTTGCAACGGATAAGAAAAATCGTATAAGAGCGCGTCCGTAAACCCTTAGAGCGCACGGGGATTACTGACGGATGAGCCATCGGTCGCTATTTAGCGACGGATGGACCCATCGGTCGCAAATGTAGCTAGCGACCGATGAAATCATCTGTCGCTAAAAAGATCACACACACGCACTCATCGTCTTCTCTTGTCTCCATTTTCTCCTCCACTATTTTCTTCATTTCTTCACCATTTCAATCAATCTTATAGTCATTTCGAAGCTCTTCCATCAAGGAACAAGTGTAGCTATTCAATTGCGTGATTATTTCCCCATTTCTTCCGCAATCAAAGGTATATATTTCGAACCCTAACTTGTCTAAATTTTAATATTCTTAATTCTTTTTACAATTCATTGAATTGTATGCATTCTACTAGTATCTATTATGTTGTGTAACTCAAATTAGGGGGGATGCACAAGTTTTAGTTGGTGAATTGATAGATTTGGGATGAATTGGGTTTTTATAGTTGAGTTCGATTATGTTTGGTATTTGAATTGAGTTGGATTACGTAGTTAGTTTTGTTCAATTAGTGTAGTTTTGTTTCGGATATACTAATTACTAATTAGATTTGAAAATTGTATAAGTATAATGGAAATATGAGTAAATAATTGTGTATTGTAAGTAGTTATAATAATGGAAATTGTATAATTATAATGAAAGTATAGATAAATATATGTAATTATAGTATATTGTAAGTAGTTATTATAATGAAAATTGTATAAAATATAGATAAATATAAGTAATTATTATTTTAAAAAACGTAAGTATGAAGGAAATAACTCGATCATAGGTAAATTTAAATTAGAAAATATTGGGAGTATATATAATGCAATGTAAAAAACTGATAATTAAAATGAATAATCGGTAAAAAATTATCTATTAGGTTGATAATAAATACATGTTCCTTACTATATCTCTGATTTTACATCTTATATAATAGGTTGATTATTATTAGATGTCAGTTCCTACGTTGGGGGATATCCTACTTGAGGCTTGGAAAGCCAACTGGTTGTTGGGAGTTTCGCCTTCGGAATGGATGCCAGCTCCCCTTCATGAGTATTGGCAGGCCTACTGGCGTGACCACCCAAATGCCCAGCGTCGTTCCTTACTTTATATCTCTTAATGACTTTACATGTTTTATATTCAATTGTGTATGTACTAACACGGATCTTTTTATTGCAGATGCCACGACCCAGGAGGCCACGATACATGACCCCGCAGTCCTAGAGGGATGATACCGACGAAGAGGACACCGGTCAGGGCTCACAACAGGGCCCCCCTACTGTTTTTGGGACTCCACCTGGGTCGATTTGGGGATCGACTGCCTATTCCTCCCTCCACGATCCGTGGGCCCACGTTCCAGACGACGGTTGTCCCTTTCAAAAGCCGGAAGATGGTCTGATGTGGAATGTTCACCTTTAACCCAATGGAGAGAAGTAAGAGCATTAACTGATTTACGAACTTTTAATATATATATACCGAACTAACCGAAGGTTTCACTATTGACTTACCTGTTCTTCACAGGTTGTATGGGGAGCGCGCTGCCAAAGTACTCAGTGGGATAATACGGAACAAGATGATCCCACCGCAAGAGGGTGGCAGCCAGTGGCATTGCATCCCGGACCAAATTAAGGGAGAGCTGTTCGAGGAGCTGAGGGTGAGTTAATAATCGTACATTAGTTACCTAATTGTTTGTGTTGTGAGTGGTATGTTAGCCACTTTGTGTGAGTGGTATGTTAGCCACTGTACTTGGGTGATATGTTAGTCACCATTGTTTTAGTGAAATATAGGACAATGTGAGTGGTATGGTAGCCACTATATTTGAGTGGTATGTTAGCCACTGAACTTGGGTGATATGTTAGTCACCGATATACTTGAATAGGTGTTGTTTCCCCTTGTTATATATTTGATACATGTTGTTTCCCCTTGTTATACTTGAATGTTTTTAAGTATTCACCAACGTATGTGTTTCGATGTTTATTTGTAATTGTGTAGAAAGATTTCTTCCTTCCGAAAGCATTGCTGATGGATCTCTGGTGAAGCTTCAACTCTCATGGTAGTGCCCTTTACAAGTGCATGGTTCATAACATGAAGAAACTGTATACACAGGGCCGTCCACGTACTGGTGATTGGCCCGGAGATGAAATTTGGGAGGCGTGGAAGGTGTATTGGGCTAACGAGAGAGTCCAGGCGCAGGCTGACCAGAACATTGAGAACAGGAAGAAGCAGCCGAATGATGGGAGCCGTACCCTGGTGACACACCGTTTTGGCTCTGAGTCGATCGCTACAGCACATGTGAGGCAGAAGGTAAGTGTATTAACTTTGTGAATTCATCATTCTTATACTTGTTATTTACTTGCATTTCGAACTTTAAAACTAAGTATATGATGCTTTCATGTGTCATTCAGTTGAAGGATAAGGAGAGTCTCATATTCACCTTGTTCTCGAGATCTCAGAAGGCCAAGGACGGACAGTGGTTGTGTGACGAGGCCACAGCAATTGCGGTAAGTTCAACAATACATGTGTTTATTAAATACTGATGATTTCATAACTAATTAACAACATAACTAACACCTTATACTCTTGATTTATAATTTCAGACGGCCTACGAGGCCAGGATTCGTGATCAGGATCTCACTGTTGAGGAAATGAATGCCATTTTCCTCGAGGTGAATCCTCCAGACGAGAAGGGCCGTCGCTTGGGACTGGGGAGTGCAGCAGCCGTCCCTGAATTGGACTCGAGGCCGACTCGTCGTTCCCGTGCCGGTACATCTTCATCATCTTCAGCAGCAGCTTCCGCTCGAGAGCAGACCCTCTTACTTCAGTTGCAGGAGAGGGATGAGGAGGTGAAGAGGCTAGCTGCGAAGCAGGCTCAATATGGTATTGTGTTTGCTGAGCTGTATGCGAAGCTGGGGATGGAACCACCTACCTCTCCATGATCCCCTATCATTTTCGACTCTATTTACTATTTTCTACATGAATATTGTGTACACTATGATATTATTTTGGATTAGTATTGTGTACGTATGA
Source organism: Plantago ovata (assembly GCA_028274465.1). NCBI lineage: Eukaryota > Viridiplantae > Streptophyta > Magnoliopsida > Lamiales > Plantaginaceae > Plantago > Plantago ovata. Next base: position 117,075,117 of record CM051455.1, on the reverse strand, counting down.
TTATTATTATATGTATGGAGGGTTTTGGTACATTTATTATGATTTTTTTGGATTATTTTTTTGTTTATTTGGTCTATAAGAATTTCTGTAACATGTTGCTTAATTGAACAGGTTGCATTTGATTTTGGTTCTCATTATTATATCTAAAAAATAAAAAAAAATAAAAAATTTAGCAACCGATGACTTTATCCGTCGCTGGGAGCTCCAGAGCTCCAGCGACAGATAAGTCATCCGTCGCTGAGAGCATCTGAGATCCAGCGACGGATGAGTTATCCGTCGCTGGATCTCCGGGTGGCTTAGCAACGGATGAGTCATCAGTTGCTAAAAGTCAACCTCCTTATCCGTCGCTAATCCTTCGCTAATTTCGCTAATTCGCTAGCGACTAACGGTTTTGCGACGAAGATTTTATCCGTCGCTAAAAACACCGATCGGTCGCTAATTGTTATTAGCGACCGATCGGCATGGATCCGTCGCTAAATGCTGTCCTCCTTGTAGTGATACTACTGGAGATTCATCTCCCTTCTTGTTCTCTACTCCAGAATTGTACATCAATTTACTTGGATGAGGGGACAATAAAGCAAAACCCTTTGGCACAAAGAGGATAAGATTATCTAATCATCGTCTATTTCGATCCAATGGCTCTGCTATGTTTTTGTTCATTGTATTGGGTACTAGTAGTTAATTGGATTTGCAAAGATAAAGTAGAACGACGTCATTCTACTTTAATCTCAGTTGTTCGTTTCCCCAAGCTCTGTTCGCCCACACTCTTTACTTCGTTATTTCGCGGACTTGACTCCAGCTTGGTATAGTTCGAATGACGTGTTATGTTCTGGTTGGATCTCTCTTTTTCTTTTGCTCTTTCCTCCCTCAACTTATGTGCGCCTTTTTCTTCAATGCAATTATTTTCAAATGGTTTGCAAGTTCTACCAGGACATTTGCATTCTTCTGTTTTTTTCTTTCTACCTAATTCCAATAATTTCTAAAAGAGAAAAAAGAATTTCATGATAGTGTAAAGATGAAGATAAATTGTTGAAGAAACAAAAGATTTTCTATAATACAGAAATGTATGTTCTTTAGAAGGTACTTCCTCCATCTCACTACAAGTTTTCCATTTGCAAATGTTCATTTTTTAAAAGCTCTGTTTCACCTCATATTAATCCTAAATCATACGGAAAAACTAATTTATGAAGTTATATCATGATAATATATAATTATATTATCATGAATTAATCTTCTTAATGTCATCTTGACTTAATGTGATCTTGACAGTGAACGAGTTTCTTTGGAATGTTTGTTATACACCTAGAGTAATTTTTCCCATGTCTTTGCATTTTGACTTTCATAGGTCTATCATCAGGAATGAGATCACCAACAGCCGAACAAAACAATAACACAATGTCTTAAAATTAATGTGACTAAAAAGTTAATGAGCCATGTATTATGAAAACACTTACATGACAAACAGTCCAACATAAATGCTTAAAACAATCACATGAAGGATTAAAACAGTCATGATGAAATTAAAAACATTCAAGTGCGTGTATTTTGAAAACACTTGGCAAGAGTAAAGAGTCCAACACCAAAGTTTAAAACAGTCAAATAACTCATTAAATTACTCATGCTAAAAACATTAAGGAGCAACGTCCTATAAAATATTGGGCAACAAAAAATTGAATGAGCACGAGCTGAGTGGAACTTGATAAAATTTTAACTGAAATGACCTTAATAAATTGATAAATTTGAAGTGCACTTAATGAAACTGGACGGAGCCTTAATGCCAAATTTTGTTTAAAAACCAATCTTACGAAAATTTGATTGAGAAATAACTAATATTACTAATTAAATTATTGCATTGAGCATACCGAAGTATATAATTTCTTAGTACTCATCAATTCAAGATCAAACAAATGAGTCATTGAAACAAAACACTCAATAGTCTGTTCCCTCTCTCTTCTTCTTCCCCTTTCGCTTCTTCTTCAACAACCCCTTAAGGCCTTAACACTTTTTCGAGTTGCAATTTTCACTTTTGACGATTATCCACTCTTATTATCGCTACTGCTATATGTTCGGTTCAATTCACCACCACCATATGATTCCTTCAGAAATTAGGTCATCACAGATTTGAGGCGTTGGTTTAATGGTGCAGGTAAGTATTCTTCATTTTTTTTAATCTAATAAATAAAATTATTTAAAAATAACAGTTCCCTCCTACTCTATTTCGTAAGCTCTTCCCTCTGCAACTCTGATTTGTTTTCTTCTTATTGCATATTGTATTCCCTAATTTCATATTCTTCCACCGTCCACAACAGAATTGTTTCAAGGTACTACTGGTAATGTTCGTCTATGCATTGAGTTTTTGTGTTTCTTTATTATTGAAACGCATTGTTGATGTTAGTCTCTGCATTGTATTTCTGCATTTCTTTATCATTGAAACGTATCGTTGATGTTAGTCCTGCATTGCATTTCTGCGTTTCTTTATCATTGAAACGTATCGTTCATGTTCGTCTCTGCATTGCGCTTCTGCGTTTCTTTATTATTGAAACATATTGTTGATGTTTGTCTCTGCATTGCGTTTCTGCGTTTCTTTATTATTGAAACGTATCGTTGATGTTCGTCTCTGCATTGCGTTTCTGCATTTCTTTATTAATACAATGCATCGTGTTCTGAGGGGTGGGGTTTCTTCAGGCGTTCATGTGTGTATCTGTTAGTACATTCCTCTATGTTTCGTGCTATTTAGTTGTAATTCAGTTATGGAAATTGTTTCCTACTCTTAGCCCATTGGTCTGACAAGTATTTATTCTTGTTGCCTCGCTGTGTTTGTGAACTACATGAGTTAATATATTCCTCTGTTTACTTGGAAGTTGGAAAACATGATGAGCCCATAATTTCTAGAGGTTTTATTGTAATTAACCTAATACATTATCATATAATATTGTACACTGTTCTGGGGCGGGGTGGGGTTTGTTCAAGATTTATTGTGTATCTGATTTGTAGATTCCTATTTTATTCATGTTATTCAATTCTATGAATTGTTTCTAGGGATTGCTTATTGGAATTGTTTATTGGGATTTTCCAAAATCAGGCTTTACTTGTAATTAACCTAATATCATGTAATGTTCTACCCTACATGTTACCTTTGTGTTTGGTTTTACAGAGGAATAAGAGAAGATACATTACATATATGTCTCCGCAGGATTGGGATGCACACTACCTGAAAAAATTTATAGAAGAAGCAAATTTGATGAATGATGATTTCTTCGCAGCGGTAAGTGATCTTATAATTCTTGAAAGTTGAAACTTTTTACTTTAAAACTGTCATGCATATTTGTATATTTGTTAGAGTGAACATGTTACATATATAGAAGAGATCGAATTTACTTGTATTGCAATTTAGACTCAGGTGGCAGTATGAGGAGAATGATATATTAAGCACGTAATAAAATGGTAGAATATTTCTTAACTTATTTTATCTTTGTTTTTTTACTTATTCTTACTGATTTGAGTAGGCTGAAGTTTGTTGGGTCGGAAAAAGAGCTCTGAGTTCTCCAAGAGACCAGCTAGATTGTGGTTAGTTGATGAACAATTACATATTTATGATGAAATTTAGTGTGTGTTGTTATATAATGTGATTTTTTTTATGTTTATTCTATTTCTTTTCAGAATGTTGCGTTCCTTGTGTCGCTAGAAAGTGCAACCTTAGCGTAAGAAGAGATGATTTCAATAAACGGGCAGTTAGGGTTTTTGCAACGCAACACCTCGTGGATTGCCATTGTGGCTGTAAGGTGTCAAGATATTATAAGCATATTAAAAAATTTGGTATTGTTGAGGAGTGGTTATATCAATATGATGGCAAGGTCGGCAAATGCATTGATCCCAAAGTTTCATGTCGTATGTCGACAAATCATTCTCGTGTCGAGGTATTAACTTGAAAAAAAATGAATTTTTGAACGTTATATATATAGCTGTGTATGTGAAACAAAAATATTATTAATTTTGTTTTTCTTTTTATCAGCGCCCTCCCCTCCCTGTTAATTGTAAAAGGGCTTATGTAAGTGGGTGTGCGAGGGTGTCAGCAGGTGACCATGAAGCAATCAAGGATCTTATACGTAGTTGACCGATTGGGGCGCCGGTGTGTTGGACAAAAGAATTTAATGACCACAGTGGAAATGTACTACTTGTATTTGTGTTTATATTTTCTTTGGGAAAGGTATTCTATTGTATTTTGTCACGGGATGAAACTTTAGTAATCGAAAGAACTTGAACCCGTGCGGCACTAGGCTAGTTCGCCTCGAGACTAGCTAGTCAGCCTTCCGGACTTGTTGCTCGAGTGTGTAAGAAGAGAGCTTTTTAGTGAGAGAAATATTGCAAGGATGCTTGAATGTTTTGTAGTGCTTGATGATCAAATGAATTGGACAAGGGCCTATAATATACAAGTTTACCTCCTCAACGGACGGTGGAGATTGATCTAATCTAACAGTTGTGGAAGACCTTCTAGGTCCTTCCATCATCTAGATCCTTCTACCATATTTCTTATCTTACAAGCTTGAGAATATTCTAAAATATATAAGAACATTCTAGAGAAGTATTTACATGATAAAATCCATCGGGACCGATATACCGCGAAAACAATCAGGCGTAACAATTTGCTGAAAAACAGTTGTCTCCAAGGCACAGGCTGTTTAGGCCCCTGCAGCGCCTGATACAATTTTTTCATAATTAACTTGCATGAGAACAATTCTTTGCACAACATTAACATAGTATATAATTTAGGGAGTAAAACTTTTTTTTTTTTTTGGTAGAAAGTAAAATGTTACGCAAGGAATCTTAATTAACAAATCCCGTCCGACGGGGAATTAATCAAAGGTCCACAATCCCCCTCCACTCAGACCAAAATTATCGGTATTGGGGTTGGGGTTGGGGTGGCCATTGGCCCACCAAATAATTAAAAAAAAAAGATTGAAAATGATGAGCAGAACGGCAAGTGATGCAACCTCCAACCTTGCAATAATGCCTTGCTTTTGGATAGGGAGGGGACACTTGTCCCCTTCCTATTGGTCCTGAAAATATTATTAGGATTTTATATTATCTTTTCATTATCTATGTATTATCCTAAAAAAAAAAAGTTATATCAAAATTTATAAATTTTTTCTCTAGAGACCAAATTTGTTATATTTTTCACACATGAAAAATACTCTTCTATTCAATTACTTCCTATCTCACCCTACTATCTTAACTATTATTTCCAAATAGATCCATATTATCCTCAATTTTGTTCTCAAGATTTCTCAAATTATGGAGTGGATATGAACACTCAGTTTCCTCCAACTCAGTTTCCTCCCACTCAAACAGATTCCGAAGCCCAACCTGCTGAAGACACAAACTCAGCATCTGTGAATTGGGAGTCCAATGAAGACGTAGCCCTAATGTCAGCTTGGGTTTACGTGAGTGGAGATAAAATTGTTGGTACCAATCAAAGTGGTGATAAATATATTATGGGTCGCAATCCACAAGATGTATGAGCAATCACGAGCAGAATCTCCCGGTACACTCAAATACCGAAGTATCGAGTCAATGAGAGGTCGTTATTCGCGGCTCAACAAAAATGTCACGGAGTGGGTTGGGGCATACAAGGAAGCCTATAGGCAGAAAACGAGCGGAATGAGTATGGATGATGTTGAAAAAATAACTATTAGGCTTTATAGTAAGAAGGGTGAATTTCCGCACATGGAAGTGTGGGAAAAAGTTATGCGCTGGTCACCGAAGTGGGGGTTGCAGTTGCCCGGTGGGAATAGAAGGCCTCGTCCAGATGCACCAGAGTCTGGGGATGAAGGTCATGGAAGTTCAAAAAAATCAAGAACCGATGATGAAAATGATAGTGGCCCAACAGAATCTGCTCCGGAGACTCCAGGGAGTGGTACTTCAACAATAAGTCGTCCCACCGGTAGAGAAGCGGCCAAGAAAGTAAGGAAGGGAAAAGGTGTAGCGGCATCATCAAGCCATGTTGCAATTCCAAAGGAATTCACTAATGAATTGCGTGCAATGAGGATCACGCGTGAGAAAGAACTTGAGTTAGGTAATTCGAGGCTTGAAAATGAGCAAAAGAAGTTAGGCATTTCCATGTTGAATGCGTTGTTGGCAAAACCAAATCTGACACCCCAAGAAGAAGATCTCAAGAACCAGTTGTTGGCAAAATGCTCTACTTACTTTTAATTTTCATCTGTATTTCTGTTTGTCGTGATGTATTGCTAATCTATGTGTTTTCTATTATTTCAGTTATGTTTGATTTAGTTCCATCTTGTATAATTATGTGTCACGCCCCAAAACCAAAAGCGTGACTGGCCGCATTACCCCCGGGGCTATAGGGGCAACACGAAGCCGCAAATTTGAATATTTGTAGCAGAATCAAACAAACTCCGAAAAAAATAATATTATTTAAACAATCTTGACGACCCCAAAATAGATTTTTTTTTTAAATGTCGAAGGTACAGAGCGTCTAAATCCCAAAGTAAAACAACTTTCAAAACAAGATCCCAACTAAACTAAATTGCATAAACAACGACATGAAGAAATCTCCAACTTGACTCTCTAGCAAAACACGTATGGAAGTGCCACAAGACTCAAAACTAATTCTCTGAAAAACGAAGGCAAGGGGTGAGTTGCAACTCAATAAGCAATTCTATATATTCCCCAAACACACTCACAATCACACTAATACATATAAACATATATACGTAATATCCAGAATATAGTAAAATAAAATAAATAAGCATAATTCACAATCAAAGTCAAATACATTCCAACTGATATCCCGTTGGCGGTCAAAATATCCCAACTGTTATCCCGTTGGCGGCCAAATGTATTTCCAACTGTTATCCCGTTGGCGGCCAAATATGTTTCCAACTGTTATCCCGTTGGCGGCCAAATATATTTCCAACTGTTATCCCGTTGGCGGCCAAAATATCAAAACAAATCACAAACCAATCACCACATAAAATATATATACATATATCGGTATGACCAAGTATGAGTAGAGACATATACAAAACTACTTACCTTAAAACAAGTAAACTAGACGTCCCCAAGCTACGCTTCACGGGTCAACACTCGTATCTGAGGCGAATCGTTTGGAAATCAGTTAACTTGTACTTAAACCCTTACCCAATAACTAGAATACTAGACACCTAGTTCATGGCCTTTTAACTTGTCAACTAAACTTACACATGATAAATCAACAATAATTGAATAACCAAGGATGGAAGAATACGTGAGCCGATATATATACTAAGGTCTTAAATTTTCATGGAACAAACTAATTTAACATGTAAAGTAGCTACTTAATTAATTAAGCCGTGAGAGGACAAAGGGAGTAAATAATCTCGTACCTAGTTAACGACGGCAGACGGAAGCAATATGTATTCCCCTGATCACGTTTAGTTGGGTGTCTATATATATAATTTACGCTAGTTCCCTTGTACTCAAGAATTTTAAGAAGAAAGGGCTCTTTATTACGTAGGACTCTAAAAAGGGAGTTTATTCGATTAATATATTTTTTTTTTAAAAAATTTCAGGATATTACATCCTCTCCCCCTTAAATGAAGTTTCGTCCTCGAAACTTTGAAAAATCGTACCTTTCTCGTTGTCTTCTACGCGACGGGCATCTTGAAGTGTAAAAACCCTTCCATTCCCTTTCTTTTTTTCTATGGTGCTCCCTGCAGCCTTACCCTCTTTTTGTTTACGTGGACAGTCCCTTACCAAATGACCCCATTCCCCGCATTCAAAACAAGTTCCTGTTTTCCAGCGACATTCACCGGCATGTATCCTGTGACAAGTATCACACTCTTTAGCTTCATTCTTAATCATCTTCTTACTTGAATAGTCATCTTCATGAATATCTCTAGGCCGCTTGTTTTCTCCTTTTTCTTGTTTTGCACTTCGTAATGCTGCCTCATAAGAGATGGCCCGATCATAAACATCCTCAAACCTAGTATCGCAATGAGCAATGACCCCAAGGCGTATATCTTCTCGTAGCGTTTCACAAAACATGGTGACCTTATCCTCTTCCGACTCCATCAAGCCAGGGCAAAAACGTCCAAGCTCATGGAACTTGTTAGCTAGTTCTCGAACTGTCATGCTACCTTGCTTCAATTTTAAGAATTCACTTACTTTTGTTTTCTTGACCGAGCGCGGAAAATAATTCTCCAAGAATAATTCCTTAAATTTCTTCCAGGTGATCCGATTGTCTCCATTCTCATAGCTTATTTTCGTTGAATCCCACCAGTGTCTAGCATTACCACTTAAATGAGGCACTGCTACTTTCATCCATGCCTCCTCTGGAAATTCCAAAGAATTAAAGTGCTCCTCTATGCCCTTAATCCACTTTTCTGCTTCCATTGGGTCAGACCCACCTTCAAACATTGGATAGTTGGTTCGACGAAAGCGCTCGAAACACGACGGTTGATTGCGTTGCTGCGACTGCAGCTGTTGTTGTTGCTGTTGTAGTAGACTCGACATTACTTGGAGAATCCCTGCAACATCCCCTTGAGTCGCCGGATGCGATGTTTCCTGATTAACTTGGTTACCATCATTATTCCGAACTCTTCGCTCACGACTTCTACGACGGTCACGACCCTTACTTCTACGCCTCACCATTCTTGCTTGTTGGAAAGTTAACCTTAATCATATTAATCATATTAATTATACTCAACTAGCTAAAACCTAACGGTTCACGTTTGGCCCTCCAAGCTAAGTATCACCAATTACGAGCACAAGTACCTAACAATCTGTAGCATAAAAATATACATATATATATACTACGGAAAACTAAGACACCTAGTAAGACACCAAATAAAAACAATCTAGGACGCCAAATAAAACAATCTCACCACCCATAACTTCCCAAAAGATCAAAACCTAAGCTCTGATACCATTTCTGTCACGTCCCAAAACCAAAAGCGTGACTGGCCGCATTACCCCCGGGGCTATAGGGGCAACATGAAGCCGCAAATTTGAATATTTGTAGCAGAATCAAACAAACTCCGAAAAAAATAATATTATTTAAACAATCTTGACGACCCCAAAATAGATTTTTTTTTTAAATGTCGAAGGTACAGAGCGTCTAAATCCCAAAGTAAAACAACTTTCAAAACAAGATCCCAACTAAACTAAATTGCATAAACAACGACATGAAGAAATCTCCAACTTGACTCTCTAGCAAAACACGTATGGGAGTGCCACAAGACTTAAAACTAATTCTCTGAAAAACAAAGGCAAGGGGTGAGTTGCAACTCAATAAGCAATTCTATATATTCCCCAAACACACTCACAATCACACTAATACATATAAACATATATACGTAATATCCAGAATATAGTAAAATAAAATAAATAAGCATAATTCACAATCAAAGTCAAATACATTCCAACTGATATCCCGTTGGCGGTCAAAATATCCCAACTGTTATCCCGTTGGCGGCCAAATGTATTTCCAACTGTTATCCCGTTGGCGGCCAAATATGTTTCCAACTGTTATCCCGTTGGCGGCCAAATATATTTCCAACTGTTATCCCGTTGGCGGCCAAAATATCAAAACAAATCACAAACCAATCACCACATAAAATATATATACATATATCGGTATGACCAAGTATGAGTAGAGACATATACAAAACTACTTACCTTAAAACAAGTAAACTAGACGTCCCCAAGCTACGCTTCACGGGTCAACACTCGTATCTGAGGCGAATCGTTTGGAAATCAGTTAACTTGTACTTAAACCCTTACCCAATAACTAGAATACTAGACACCTAGTTCATGGCCTTTTAACTTGTCAACTAAACTTACACATGATAAATCAACAATAATTGAATAACCAAGGATGGAAGAATACGTGAGCCGATATATATACTAAGGTCTTAAATTTTCATGGAACAAACTAATTTAACATGTAAAGTAGCTACTTAATTAATTAAGCCGTGAGAGGACAAAGGGAGTAAATAATCTCGTACCTAGTTAACGACGGCAGACGGAAGCAATATGTATTCCCCTGATCACGTTTAGTTGGGTGTCTATATATATAATTTACGCTAGTTCCCTTGTACTCAAGAATTTTAAGAAGAAAGGGCTCTTTATTACGTAGGACTCTAAAAAGGGAGTTTATTCGATTAATATATTTTTTTTTAAAAACATTTCAGGATATTACATTATGTGTGTAATCGAATCTACTTAAGTTTGTCATTTGCCTAGTTTATTCTACTTTGTATTTTAGTTTTGCAGATGTATCAATTATTCACATGTACTGTTATGATTAAATGTATGGACCTTAATTTGTCAGTCTATTGTCTATTCAACTTTTATTTTTTCAAGATCTTTCTCACATGCTACTTCCACTATAGTCCATTCAGTTGCCAGCTCTATTCATGTATTGTCATTTCAACATTATTGTACACAAAACATCTCACATGTATAGCTTTTATTATCTGATGACTTTTATCAACATCTATCACATGCCCTTCCACTATAGTCCATTCAACTCTCAACTTTTATGTCAGTGTATAGTCAATTCAACATTTAGTTCTTCCAAAACATATCACATGTTGCTTGCTCTTTTATCATCATCTCACATGCATGCTTGCTTTTATCAAGATAGGATTTAAGTGGTTAGGAATGGCTCAGATCCATCTCTACCTTTCTATATATATGGTTGAGATCATTAACATACTTCCACTCAACTCTTCTACTTCCCTTTTATTTCCTCACAAGTATTCTATCCACACTCAAAATAATGTCATCTTACCAACAAACATTTTTTGGTTCTAATTCCGGTGATGGTTCTTCCAATCTCATGGACCAAGATGAGTGGGAAGAACGTGTTTCACAACAAAATCAAACACTTGACCATCTTATGGATGATGTGTCCATGCGATTGTCGTTACAATCTGTTACAAACCACAATGTTAGAGCTAGGCGACGACATATTGAGCGAATTCGTGAAGAAGGTCATCAAAACCTGTTCAAAATGTATTCACTACTAGAAAAACTGAGATTAGTGACGCAAATTAGCGACGCATGTTTTAGCGACCCATAGCCCATGTGTCGCTAGTTAGCGACCCTTGAGCTTTGGTCGCTAAATTAGCGACGCATGGTTATGCGTCGCTAATTTTAGCAACCCATAACCATGCGTTGCTAATTTAGCGACCAAAGCTCAAGGGCCGCTAATTAGTGACGCATGGGCTATGAGTCGCTAAAATTAGCGACGCATGGTTATGGGTCGCTAAAAAATTAGCGACGCATGGGCTATGGGTCGCAAAAACTGCATAATTTTCAGGTGGGTCTCCTCACATTCAACTGGAGCTATAGGGCTCATCTATTATCGGATTGGTGCGCATAACCTACCGTAGGATACCTCGTTGAGTTATCTACGCGTGGTCATTGATTTGAGGTTGATTCAATATCGTATGAAGGAGTTATGGATGAAATGGCTACACTGCACTAATCTTGCACACTTGAACGACTCCAAAACCTTTATCCGAACTTCTGAATATGTGCTTCTAAGGTAAGTCTAAGTTTTTCCCAAATGAAATTCTTGGCTTAAATCGAACTGCGGTCACTCACGAACATATCCATGGAGATCGAGAAACTTCAACAAGATCACTTTGCAGCGTTTTAAGCTCAAAATCACAGTTTCGTACCTAAGTGCTTGAAACATGAAAAACATCAAAACGTGACACTATTCTACAAAACTAAAAGAAAAAAACACTTAAGAAATAAGGAGTGCACAAAGAATATAAAATAACACCAAAACTGAAGTCCGTAACTAAGTTACCCCAACCGTTCAAAAATAAACTATTAGTGTCTAAGTAACTCAACCGTTAAGAAATAAATAAAAAAATTAAAATTTAGTGACCTATTCCTTAGATAGTCCACTTAGTAATTGAGATATCTCAAACCGTATGAAGATATAAACGGTTTATAAATATAAACATATGGAAGTGACTATGAAGAACAATAACTATATATTATCTAGAACTTATACAAGAATTATCACAAGTATTGGTAGCCGAGTGGTAAGGGTGTTGGGTTAGTAAGGTGTTGGGTAAGGATGTCCTAGGTTCGAAACGTGGGAAACACAAGGTGGAGAGAGAGGAGAATTTATTTTTAATAAAATTTTCCAGAAATTAGCGACGCATAGAATGGGTCGCTAATTTAGCGATGCATGGCCCATGCGTCGCTAATTTTAGCGACCCATAGCCAATGCGTCGCCTCGCCATTTAGCGACACAATTTCTATGGGTCGCAAAAGGGTTTAGCGACGCATGGGAGCGTCACTAAACCCAGTTTTTCTTGTAGTGATTTCACTGTCTTTCCGCCACCAATGTACCATGAAGATATTTTTCGCCGGAGGTTCCAAATGAGAAAGCACGTGTTCGAGCGTGTAATGGAGAAGCTCAGTTCCGACGAATACTTTCAGCAAAAGCGCGATACCACTGGTCAACTTGGTATGTCTTTGATTCAAAACTGTACTGCTGCTATAAGAGTCTTAGCCTACGGAACATCCCCTGACCTTCATGATGAGTGCGTGCGATTGAGCGAACAGGTGATAAGAAAATCAGTTATGAAGTTTGTTGAAGGCGTAATTGCCAACTTTGGGAATGAATACCTCAGAAGTCCAACTGAAGAGGATATGGCGCGGCTTATACATATTGGTGAACGGCGAGGATTTCCAGGCATGATGGGAAGTATTGATTGCATGCACTGGGAATGGAAGAATTGTCCTACTGGTTGGGCGGGACAGTATCAAGGAAGAAGTGGGAAGCCAACAATTATTTTGGAAGCTGTTGCATCCGAAGACTTATGGATCTGGCATGCATTTTTTGGAACCCCAGGTTCAAATAATGATATTAATGTGCTAGATAAATCACCTATTTTTGATGATATTTTATCAGGTCGTGCGCCAAAAGTCAGTTACACTATTAACGGCCGTGAAAGAAATATGAGATATTACCTCACTGATGGCATTTATCCAAAATGGACTGCATTTGTCAAATCAATTAAGGCTCCTATTATTCGTAAGCACAAGTTATTTGCTCAACGCCATGAGGCTGTCATGAAAGATGTTGAGCGGGCTTTTGGTATTCTACAAGCTCGTTTCTCATTTATTAAACATCCATGTCTTCTATGGGATCGACACGCAATGGGTAAAATTATGATTGCTTGCATCATTCTCCACAATATGATAGTGGAGGATGAGAGAGACACTTACCTGAACTACATCGATCCCATTGAATTTATGAGGGATCGACATACAAATGGAGAGGTGAATCAAGAGGAGGCTGGAGAAAACAATGTTGACCCCATTTTCAACTACTCTACGAAACGAATTGCAAGCCCTGCCGAGTATATGACTAACAAAAATCAACTTCGCAACAGACAAGCTCACAAGGAACTCAGGGATGACTTGATTGAGCATATATGGAAAAAATTCAGAGATGATGACTAAATATGTAATTTTTCTATTTTTATCCTTTGACATTGTTGCCTATTTTCTATTTTTGAAGTATTGTAATTTTTTTGTTTTTAACGAATTCGGGAAGAACTATTGTAATATTTAAAATTTTACTTTGAAGAAGTATTGTAATATTTAAAATTTTACTTTATTAATGTAATGTAGTGTTCAATTATATGTCACTTTCTTTTAATTTTTCATTAACCCAAATTTAACATATTTTAATTACCATTAATTATTATATTTAATTATTATATTATAATTATTCTAATATAACAATAAAACAAAAAAGTTATACAAGTATTAGTTGAATTGGTTGGATGGTTGGTGAACATTTTAATTGTTGTGGTTGGGTTGATCGGAAGGTTGAGTATATAGATGAAAGAGAAATTAATCGTTAAAAAGTTGAAGGTTGGTGTTGGAGTTGGGGTCAGAGGTATTTTTGGTCTCACTAAACACAGATTAATAGTAATAATTTAATAACCTAACTCACTCGACGCGGATCGTCAATCTTAACCATCGATCAACCCGAAATAATCAACGGCAAAATACCACTCCCCTTCTCATATAAATAAATTCTTCATCTTCCTCAGATAATTCATTATTCACCCATTCAAATTAACATTCTCAATCAATCTCAGCAAGTAACAACATAATGTCAGGAAGAGGCAAGGGCGGCAAGGGTTTGGGAAAGGGTGGAGCAAAGCGGCACCGCAAAGTGCTCCGAGACAACATCCAGGGCATCACGAAGCCGGCCATCCGCCGTCTAGCTCGCCGTGGCGGAGTCAAGCGTATCAGCGGTTTGATCTACGAGGAAACTCGAGGCGTGCTTAAGATATTTCTCGAGAATGTTATCCGTGATGCTGTGACCTACACTGAGCATGCTCGCCGGAAAACTGTGACGGCGATGGATGTTGTTTATGCTTTGAAGAGGCAGGGGAGGACTCTGTACGGTTTCGGCGGGTAGATTTGTTAGGTTAGGGTGTAGATTTCAATTTAGGTTTTGTTGATTGTTATTTGTATTTTGTGAATTGAAATGATATCTAGATTTCAATTGCTTACAGTTTGGATATGAATTGATTATTATTATTTTACTGAACCTTTAGCGCCAAAGCTATAGATCGGAAAGCATAACCTGGAACGGCAACAAATCAAATACAGTATAATGTACCTGGAACATAACCTAACCTGTGCAGTAGTTCTCCCAATCTGCGGATAGTCTTAAACTATAATTATTAAATATTTGATAAAATTATATTATGAAAATTGAGGTTCTATATTTTCATAATATGATTTCATCAGATGATTTATCAATTAGAGTTAAGAGTAATCGAGAGTCAAATTTGAAAACTGTTAACCGAAAAAAGTCAAAATGGGTAAATTAAAGTGGGACGGAGGGAGTATCTAAAAATAAATCACTATGAAAAAAACATAAACTTCTATGAGATCACCAAGGTCATGTAGTAAGAGCAGGCTCAAAATTAAGCGTTGGGATAACTGACAACTCGACTGAACTACTGGCTATGAAATAAGGCTTCAAGGATATTTTTGGATACAAACTGACTCACACTACCTACTTGGATGTCTTTGAAGGATTGACGCCCGGCATTTATGCACCACCAGCTGATCCTTGAACTCCGGCAGCTTGCAGACAAAGTAGAGTGGAGCAAATCACTTTTGTTTATATGGAGTCGAACCAAGTGGCAGATTTTTTTGCGAAAGAAGGAAGCAAATCCTTGGAGCTTAATAGTTTAATAGCAACTTCCCCAACACGGTAGAATCTATCACCTATGCTTTATTCACAGCAATGGGATTCATGCCCACCTTGTGTTCAAAATCTTGTAAATTTGAATCTACTAGTAAAGACTATGCCTCGTGTAATGCATATGCAAAACACATTGATCTTGTCTTTAATGCAATGTATCTTTAACTTAAAAAAAAACCCTCTTTAATTTGTTTTAAATATATTCATGAGAAAACAGAAGTTTATTTTTAATTTAAATTAGTGAGTGTTTGCAAATGGTTAGAAAACCAATTTTGTACTTTTAGAGTAGTAAAAGTAATTTTTTAGTGTTTTATTTTACAACTTATGCCGCAACTTATCCTAAAAAAAACAGATAACTGCTAGAAGCTTATAAACATGTAAATTGATGTTTCTACTTGCTTTTAGCAGTTAGTAATTATTTGTAAATTAAGGAATAAGTGTTTTAATTAAATTTAGCAAACACTATAGTTGCTACTACTTTTGTTATTTTAAATTACTTTTATATCAAACACTCATAACTTTTTATTAAAATCAATCTTTTTAACTTTTACTAAAATTTGGCCAAAAATACCTCGTAAAATCAAATACTCACTAAACCAATTTGGGTTCAATCGACAAAATCGTAAACTTGTTGTGGTGACGGATTCAAGTCCATTTGAGGTCGGCGTACATCACCTAAAAGCGCCCCTCTAGCCATTTTGAAGCGCTCAAAAGCGCAAAACTTCTTAGAGCGCGATCTAAGAATTTTTCAAGCGCGCGCTAAGATATCTTAAATCGCGTACTATAATTCTTCCTTAGAGCGCCTAGATTTATAGAGAAGAGAGAATTAAGAAGGGACGGAGGAAGAATTTTGGGCTTCTTACGATGAATGAAGGAAGAAGACGACTTGGTGTTTATTATATTTAATCTGTTGAATATAATAATGGGAAAATGATGTATTATTCTTCATCAATCAGTATGAGAGTACATGGAGAGTATATATACAAGTAGGAAAGTCTCTCTAAAGTTTATCTGATAATAACAGATTAGAGAGATAGACGTAACAAACGAGAGATCAGTCTTTGACTAACAACTATAAGAGAAACTCTTGTTACATTCTCTATAATTATTCATAACACTCCCCTTGAATGGAACATGAGTTGAAGATTTCAGATACGATGTTGGAATACTGCCTCATTAAAAACCTTGCTAAGAAAAACCCTCTGGGATAAAAACTTAGTCAAGGGAAAAAGAGTGCAGTGCGTATCCGTCTCTCCTGATTGAAACATCACTTCGAGTCTTTGAGTCTTCGTAATGCAATCTTCCAAATGAGCATCTAAACTGATTGTTGGAATTACCATCGGTGAACAAATATGCAATATCCACAATTGGTTGAATATGTTGTGCTCGGATGAAGTCTTCTTGTGGACCATGGTTAAAGAAGAACATCGGTCATATATGCTTCGACTTCATGTGGAAGTCTCTCGAACACTTGAAGATTTAGATTTATTCAAATTTATGTCAAGGTCTATAACCTTATTTTAGCCAATGTATCATCATCATGGAAATTGAGAGATAGTTATATGTGCGCTTATAATGCTACCTCGTTAAAAACCTTGCTAGGAAAATCCAATGGGATAAAAACCTAGACGAAGGGAAAAAGAGTGTAGCAAGTTGTATGATGCGCAAAAGATCTCACTGTTGCTTTATCTCCCCTTGTTTGCAACATAACTTCCTTTTCATTCTTCAAGAACCTCGAAAATCATATCTCATAATTATTGATAAGTATTGAGGTTCAACAATATATCAAAATCTAGTTCTTCAAGAACTTTTCTCATTCATTGAATATTCATGTTTGCCAACATGATATCTCTAGTCCATAAGGGACTGATTATTGATAGAGAGTATTCATCTCATCTCTTTAACTTTCTCAAATCATAGAAATTCACAGTCAATTTAATGACAATTCATGTGCACCACGTATAACCTTCAGGGTTATATTTAAGTGGTAATCTTTGATCAAATCATACGATAATATGTATATATGCAATATGATACCTAAAACAACTACAATAAGCAAGAATATATAAATTCTATAGCAATAAAGATAGTATGCATGAAGAAATGCTTAGTATCTAGACGCACATGAATTTTGACTCGATAATGCAACGGTACCGTATAAAATTTTGAATTTCATCGATCGAATGGACATCAGGTCCATTAGCTCTATAATAACTTTGTCGACATTAAATGGGTTTTCATGTAAGATCCCCTTTACATGTTTAATAATCCCTATCCATTGAATTTCGCATATGCTTTTCAGACTCTCGGTTCCATGTATACCGGTATATTCAATAATTAAATCTCTTTTCATAATTTGTTTGATTCAGTACTAATCATGGATATCTGAATATATATTACGCGGGTACCATTTCCATGTCCATAGGCCATCTATTATTATTTCAGATATCTCAATATATGGGCATCACTTGTATATGCCTATTTTACTCTAGAGAGTACCAACTGCATTTCTTGCCATTATTATTTTTTGTAATGATGGAACCATATGATTTAAATGTTGCACTTTTGGTGCATGAATCACAATCGGCAAGATATTCAATTCTCAACACATGCCATATATATAACTGATATGTAGCTCGGAATGTGAAAATTATGCAGTTTTTGCGAGTGCATAACTCTAACAGTTGGTTTTCTGTGTGCTGAAAATTAGATTTTTCCAATAAAAGATCATTAATTTGAGCAATTAGCGGACTTCTAGCCACATCAATAATTTTTTTTTAGTGATGATCACTTTCAAAATTTTCATTAGAATACTTAATTAATCTCAATGTCGTTTCTTGCCATTACTATAATCTAGCGACATGAGAAAGCTTTCAGCACATAACTATTTTTAATATAAGGAAAACTTCAGGTTCCTTATAAAAAGGTAATTTCGTACAAAGATGGCCATGCGTGTCACATCATATGAACTTTGTTATTCGTTCACACACCAACTTCTTGTTGGTTAAATATAATAATTGTTAATAATTGAATCATACCGGAATGATGTGAATAATGATAATCATTGTCAACTTTATATTGTCAAGACTACTAATCTCGAACTTCATGATGAAGTGAGTCTAATGTGTGCTCTTGTTAGCATTAGCACAAATTTCTTTGAAATAATT
Source organism: Plantago ovata (assembly GCA_028274465.1). Classification (NCBI taxonomy): domain Eukaryota; kingdom Viridiplantae; phylum Streptophyta; class Magnoliopsida; order Lamiales; family Plantaginaceae; genus Plantago; species Plantago ovata. The sequence continues at coordinate 117,056,685 of CM051455.1, read as the reverse complement.
TCTTGTGCTCTTCACGGTGCTTACTCCCATAGAATTATAATTTGCACAATTCTTGGATAGAATGTTGGTTCTCAATTGCATGTGGTAACATGGTCCAAGTAACAATGTTAATAACATCATTTGTTACCTTGTACATATGATCATTTGTTACAATGTGCTTGATCAATGATATTCATAGGTAACATAACTAATAACCAACATACGTATAATGATCAAGTGATCACACTCATTTATGGGAATGGAGATAGTTTCACACATTCACTTTAGGGAATGAATATATGATATAGCTTAAAATATTCACATTCACTTGAGGGAATGAATATATTCTTATATCTCAAAATACTCCCATTGCATGAGGGAATACACATAGCTCAAAATATTCACATTTCATTAGGAAATGTATATTAGCTTAAAATATTTACATTCCATGAGGCAATGGAGATAGCTTTAGCTTTATCTCATTGAGTGTGATGCAATCAAATGTATTATTTGCCCTCTTGATAATAAGATATTTAACTTCCAGGGGCTTACAAATATTTTCACATCTCACATCGAAAACAACTTCAGGTTGGCGAGATTATCTATGCTTTGCATGATATCATAGTTCATGCTTTTATAATATACGTCTAGTGATGTGTAGAACCAACTTTTAATTACTTTTGAGATTTGATAGTCATGGCTACTGGCATGAACTCTAAGTATCAATTCAGATACATTGATTTAAAAAAAAAATCGTTGATGCACATGAGGTACATACAAAATCATAGATGTACATGAGGTACACATTAGCCGACTAATAAATCATGGATGTTGGCGTTCTAGGCCGTTTTCAATGTTCAGAAGCCATAACCATACACAAGATATTTTCAACCACTTTGGGAATATGATTAATCAAATCAACTTGGCATAAGTTGGGCTATTAGCTCAGAGATACAAATCTTTTGTGACGTACATATGCATAGCAACTCCAGGTGCTATATTTAATTGATGTCTCATTTTAATAAGTAGACAAACTTTATAAAGTATGATCAATTGTATATCTTGCAAAACCCCTTTATTGTTTATGTATCCAATCACTTTAGGGAATGGAGAAAACATGATTTGCATCCATATGATATCTTTTTCACATCTGTATGCCATAGCAACTTCAGGTGCTATATTTCTTTGATGTCTCATTTCAAAAGAATGGACCAAAAGTATACAAGATCTTTGTGACCCTTTGATGTTGTATCTCCAACCACTTTAGGGAGTGGAGGAATGTTTAGGGAGTGGAGGAATCATATAGTAAATTCAAAATGATAGAAAATATAACAAATTGAAACTTATCTTTGATAAAAACTTATCCATGAATGGCCTTGTTTATCCGTAAGATTTGGAGCACTCATCGTCGGTGTCATGATTAAAAATTCATCAAGCACCTCGCATACCTGAGAAACTCGTGCACATGTCCATCAACACCGAATAAAAAAAATGTGTTAGTAATTGAGATCAATTAATATTATCTCGCCAAAGCTTTTACATGGTGCAAATTTCATTGTCGACCATAAGATTGTACCATATATTCACAAAATGTCATGCTATACATCAAGCAAAAGTCATATCTTACTACTCCAAGGAAATTATCAAAATTAAATCTTAACTGGATTAAATTCTAAAAAAAATCAATATCCAGAATAACTTTATAACAAAATATGCTTTGGCTCGTCCAAAAAGATAACATGTAATCATGACTTGCATCAACTAAGGCATAACAATCAATCATGCAAAAATAATAACAATATTTAAATACGCATACCGTTAATAGAACTTAAACCAAATACACTCTTAATTAATTAACCATGATCAAGTACTGTTTGGAAAACACAACCAAAGTCACTTTCATCAAACATATCCATGCTTTAATTCTCCAAGACAATTTTTTTTTTAGACTATTCTCCAAGACAAATCACTACCAGTGAATTTCATAAAAAGCGCAACAAGAAATGGGTTTTTCATTCTCGCCAAGTTTCATGATCCAATATACTTTAATCGATCAAAACATCAACAACAAGAATAAAAAAAAACATCTAGCATCAGTTCTCGTTCATCTTAACTACCCATACAATTCACAATTTCACTAGTTAGCTCCACCATGACAAACAAAGACAATTATATATTATGGAGAGTAGCGGGATAAAGAACTAGTACCAACTAGCACTACAAGAAAACAGCCTTTTAGCGACGGATGGATAGAAACGGATACCATCCGTCGCTATTTAGCGACGGATCGCTACTGCTAGCGACGGATAAGGACGAACTGCGCTCTATGCTCAATTCGTGCCCAGAAAGATCAAGTTCGTGTTCTAATTAACGACGGATTAATATTATCCATCGCGATGTGGGCGACGGATAATATGATCCGTCGCTAAATTTGTTGACCAGGCGTTTTTTTAGATAAAAGAAAATTGAAAAAAATAAATAAAATATCACTTAGCGACGGATTACGTTATCCGTCGCTAAGTCCTCATATACAGACGAGCGACCTTCCTTCTTCCCCATTTCTGCCCTTCTCTCTTTCTCTCTTTTCCTCTCGTTTTTCTTCTTCGACTTCATCAATCCATCTCCAAACTCATCCAATTCATTCAAATTTGAGCTCAAATCAAACCCTATCCTACAAGGAGTTCGAATCCCTAATTAATTTGGAGGTTTTTCGTCAATTTGAAAGGTAATTAACAAAAACCCTAAATTTTGGGGTTTTTTGATTGTGATTTTGATTTTCGATTTTGATTTTCGAATTTGATTTTGATTGAATTTGTTCTATGTTTATTGTAGGTTAGGTACGATTAGCAAGACACCTCCACCTTCACCGCCACCGCACCGCCTGACGAATTTGAAAGGTTAGTTTCCCTATACTTTTAATTTCAGTTTATTAATTTTGATTTACTATATGTTAATTTTTATTTAGGGTTTAGGGTTTCTTGACTTTTAATTTTTATTTAGGGTTTAGGGTAGTTCGAATCCCTAATTAGGTTTCTGGAAACTGTATGTTAATTTTTATTTAGGATTTCTTGACTTTTAATTTTTATTAGGGTTTAGGGTAGTTCGAATCCCTAATTACGTTTCTGGAAATGAAATGATTACTGCTTATTGTAACTCAATTCTTAATTTAACTCAATTCTGGAAATGCTTAATAATTAACTCAATAAGCAAAAAGAAAAAAACATGATTAACTAACTGAGAAAGATAGAAAATATAAAAATTCGAATTTTTATTAATAATATGGATTACATATAAAAGTTTCATCCATCAATAGGTAATTTAGTTTGTATTTTAGTGTTTTGTATTTGAGTGTGATGATGCTATATGTATATTAGTTTCCATGGATCAAGCACAGCAACCGGGCGGCCCTCGACGGATCAATGGGCTTCTAGCTTTGTCCACCAACGGATCTAAGTAAGTTCTTAATAAATTGGTATTTAATTGTTCTTGTATATATAGTTGTCGGTACTCCAACTTTTAATCTTTCAAAATGCGTGACAGGTTTCAACCTACTATAGCTTCTAGAAGAATTTCAATGCTCATGAAAAGAGAGTTCTTTACGCCTCCTGGGAGTGGCGGAGAAAGGTGGGCTACGGTTCTTGGACCCGTGAAGGAGCACTTGTGGGAAGAATTCCAGGTACTTTACTATCTTTACTTGAATATTTCTATATTTGATTCTTGGGGCATTGCCTTAATTATATACGTGTACGTACATTATTTGTTTGGGGCATTGCCTATAGTATCTATTCTTGGGATTTTTTGTGGGATTGTTGTGTTGCAGGAATACTGATGTGGGATTGTTGTGTTGGAGAAATACTACTATGTCCCTCCTGCCAAGGCGGAGGAGATATTGAGGGATATTCCACATCCAGGCGGAAAAGATTCACAGACATTCGATTTATTATGCCAAGGAAAAGTACTTTCGGCATAAAGAATGGGTTGAGTACCTCAATCCGGAGCATCGGGATCTGTGGCTGGAATCGTGGCAGAACCATGTAACCCGTGAGCAGGCACATAGGGATGGGGCATTGACGGCTGAAGGAGTCGTTGGTTAGTGGAGAGTCCGTAGTATTAGTGCTTTTTAGGATTGTTATTCGTTATCCGTACATTTTAGGATTCTCGTTTATTTTAATGATTATCTTCGTACCTTTTAGTTTCTTTGTACGTACACTTTTAGTTTTTTTTTATTGAAATTTCGATTATCGTAAAATGAATCAATCGTATATATTTTATTAGTCGTACTCAATTTTGAGTTAAAATAATAATTTTACACATAAATTCAGTAAAACAAAAAATCAATTTAAAAAAAAAATCAGAGAAGTTAGCGACGGATTAGTTTATCCGTCGCCAAATTCCCCTCGCAAGGGAATGACACGTGTCCCTTAGCTTTAGCGACGGAATACATAATCCGTCGCTATTTATAGATACGGATAAAGTCATCCGTCTCTATGTTGGTCAACGACAATATAGCGACGGATAAACTGAACCGTCGCTACATATAGCGACGGATAATATTAACCGTCTCTTTATTTTTTAGCGACGGGCTTTCCGTCGCTATTGGTGTTTACCGACGGATCGCTAACATATAACGACGGATGCTCTCCGTCGCTAAAATCAGTTTTCGTTATAGTGTAGTCTCCACTTATTTACTCAAATACCATACATTAGAACAGATTAACCCATCTATCTAATTAAAATAAACACCAATCATTAACAACCCATGCAATTTCTTGAATAATGATAATAATCACAAACGAATAGTCGTAAGTCCGTAACTCTAACAGGGCAATGCACGGGTAACCATCAACAAGAGATAAATTAACACTTGACCCAAATCATCCGATCAGAAAAAATAAACGAGGGGTTTTACTCAGGGGCGGCTCTGACTTTTAGAGGCTCTGTTCAAAATTTTAGACGAGGCCCAAAGTAATAATATTAAATACAATTTTTTTTTTTTTAAGAAATAAGTTGCACAACCCACAAAACTTTTAGCAAGAAAAAAGTAAAAGAAGTCTTGACATATCACAGCAAAAGTCTTTACAATAAAAGTACCTAAAGCATCAGCAAAACATGAACAAGACTGAAACTATATAATGACACAAAAAGGATCACTTTAAAAGCGCAAATCTGCTAGCATTCTTTGAAGCAAAATCATCAATTAAATCTTCATAGCTAATATTTTCCGCCACATCCTTCTCGATTGCCATCATCGCCAATCCGTTGAGTCTTTCTTGTGACATTGTAGTGCGTAAATAGGATTTCACCAATTTCAACTTGGAAAAGCTCCTCTCAGCAGATGCAACAGTGACTGGAATTGTTAACATAATCCTATACGCAATCGCTGCAGTAGGAAAACAACCAACATCTGTTAAATAACTCAAAATTTCAATAGCTCCCATCTTCTTATTTGGCATATACAATTTAACAAGTTCCAGTTCCATAAATAAAGAGTGTCCATCAATATCATATTTATCATTACTCTTGAGTGCATTTTCAAGATGAATACTGTTGGTCCCTTTAAACAACAAGAAAAGACTAGAGGGGGGGGGGGTGAATAGTCTTTTCAAACTTTTGTCGTTTAAAACTTTCTCAGCAAGTACTTATTACTTTTGAGTAATGAGGTTGCTGATACTTAACTTTCTCAGCAAGCGTAAGTTACTTTACAGTAGCTTGGTTTGCTGATACTTAAAATCAGAGAGCGGAAGTCTTTGAAACAATAAGTGCTTTTTCAGCAAGTAAAGAGTTTCAACAAGTGATGTGAGTGACTGTGTACAAACAGATATAATTTGCTGAAAGCTAAATGCAGTAAGTAAATCACACAAACACTTTTAGAGTGGTATCTGAGAGTGGCGTAATCTCCCAACTAATCCACTTTGTCCTTTCTAGGACTGAATCCACTAAGATATGATTGAGGTTCCTTACAATCTCCTATCTAAAGCGATTCAACAGAAACCAAAGCACACTTGCTTTGTCTCCAACCTAAACTAGAGAACTCAACCTTGTTCTCCACCAAACTTGGTACTTTTAATCAGCAAAAGCTTGCTCGATTAAGTTCCCCCTGAATATCACGCCTGAAAGGGTGTATTTTCAGTTAGAGAGTTTTGGGGTGAGATAACTTAATTATAACTTATTCAGTTACAACAAGTAATCTAAGAAACACAACTTGGAATACTTTGCAGTAAACAAGTTTGATTGTTTCTGGTGTCAAGACTTGTTCTTGTTCGAAAGGAAGAACACTTAACTAATTTCTTAGCCGAGTTTGTTCTACTTCTTCACAAGTAGCTTTTTCAAGCTTTAAGTCTTGGAACGGATCAATGGCAGTAAGAGAGTTTGAAGGTTTGTGAATTTTAAGCACAAGTGAGAGTTTGATCACGTTGTTGACACACTTCAACTCTTTGCCGGATGACCTCTATTTATAGTGCAAGTAAGGAGCCGTTTGAATTTCAAATCCTAAGACTTTTATTCCTTAACATGTCACTATCTTGCTTTTGTACTTTCAGCAGCAACCTTTGTTTGTCTTCTAGTCTTCATGTCCTTTGTGTGTAAGCTTTGCATTAAATGCACCTTTGAATAGAATTCAAACAGTAACAATGGAGCGCAAAATCACGTACATTCAGCAAGAGGTCACATATGTTCATCAGCAAGTGTTCATTCTCAGTTTCAGCAAGCACAACCTACTCTGTCTTTCAGATTTTCACTTATGCAATGCTGTTGCTGAAAATTTCACTTTCTGAGCAACACGTGCCTTACCAGTCTTCAGCAATCTTCAAGTCTTCAAGTCTTCAAGTCTTCAGATCTTCAAAAGTCTTCAAGATTCTGACCGGTTTCTTATTTGCTTCAATAATTTGTTTGTAATAAACAAAATACATCTTCAGCAAATGCTTCAATAGGTCATTTTCTTTTCAGAAAATAAGATACATCAAAGCTAAGCATCAATAAGATATTTTCTTTTTCAGAAAATAAAATACATCATGAGCAAATGTGTCAATAGATTAATTTCTTCACAGAAATTAAAGTACGTCATCCACCTAAGAAATAACTTATCTAACACCTATCTAAGTCATCAGCAAACGTTCCTCTTTTACAATGTCCTTAAAATTCTAAATTCCTATGGACTTTAAGAGTACTAGTTACTGGACTGTTCTTAATTTAGCGTGGTTAATTGCTCATCAAAATTACAAGTTTCCTAACAAATTTCCCCCTTTTTGATGATAGCAATCCATGGCTAAATTAATTGTTACCCTTTTAGAGGTTTCTGATGTTGAATAAATCAGATGATTAATGCAAGCATACTTGAAATAATAAACAGTAAGCATAAGTAAGTTGCATAATCAAAAACCAATAAGAGTAAAAAAGAATTCATTGCTGAAAGTTATCATTCAGAAGTTTACAAGAAAGCATAGATAACAAAGAATCAGCAAACAAAAACTTTAACAAGAGACTATTGCAGGGACTTAAACTCTTTCAGAGGATTTTCTCAGAATCTCTCTTACACTCTTCTCAGCAAGAGCAGTGAATTCAACACAATCCTTCTCGTAGTTTTCCAGAAGCCTACGGACTTGTAGTTGAAGAGTTCTTGCATTTATGCAGGCAGTATGATGATGCTTTTCAGCATTCATTTCCATGTAGTTAACTACCCACAAATGCATGCCCCAATTGCTGGCATGGAGAAGCTGTGTATCTGAAATGTTTCTCGGATGAATCTTTCTTAACCAGAGAAGATCTTCTTCTTGATCCTGAGCAGTAAGATAGAAGTACTCATAAGGAATCAATCCAAGTTTCTTCTTAGGTTTCTTTGTTACCGGGTCAGCATAGTAAGCGATGCCAGGTGGTTTGATCAGATTTGGTTCTTGCTTGTATGTCTTACCAATGGCAACTCTTCTTACATAGACCTCTAGATTCAACCATTTCCCAGCAATATTTCTTGGGAGGGATTCTTCCCTTTGCTTTCTTTGGACCTTGAGTTCAATCCATTTGAACATCTGATTCAAAATGGTTGTAGGAAAGAACTCATTTACCAGCAAGTCTTTCAGCTTTAAAATCCAGCAACCATGAATGTTTCTTATTACATTCTGAGTGGTTTCCTCATTGCTGGTCTTAGTATATTCAATGCCGGAGCCAATTGCAATGCTGGCCAGCCTTTTCTCTTCCTTTCTTTGCCTTCTTCTTCTTGTTTTAGCATTGTCTTGATCTCTTGCTGAAGAGTCAGACGAAAAATGCCTTGAGTGGCCAGACGGAGTTATGGCTGTTAAGGGTCTAGCTCTTATGGCTTGAGCTATTGTTTGATTGTCATCATCTTCTTCATCATCTTCATTCAGATTGTGATGACTTTCATTGTGACAGAAATCTTGAGTTTCAGCAGCGGTTTTTCTCTTTTTGGTACTTGCTGAATTTAACTCAGTTTCTGCTTGTCTTTTAGAACTTTGCTCTCTTTCAGCAAGAGGTTCTAGTGGAAGTGGCGCATCAGCAGCAGGAGTAGGAGGGGTTTGATTGCTTTTTCTAGTCTTCTTTTCCCCCTTAGACATGGATTGCAACATCGGAGTGATGTGCATAGAATAAAACTCATTGCAATTTTCAGCAAGAGTGTTGAGGCTGTTATACTTCATGATGATTTCCTGTTGGTCAGAGTTCATTGTTGCTAACTCTTTTTGAATATTCATCATGTTCTCTTCATGTCTTTTCTCTGTTGCGGCCTTCTCATCCATAATATTCTGAGCTTTGACGAGAGCAGTCTTTGCAAGCCTGAGCGCCTGACTTACATCTTCTTCATAGCTCTTGTGATAAAGACTTATGTCTCTCTGAGCTATTGTCAAAGTTGTAGTGCGTCTCAGCACTGTAGCCAGTATTTTTCCAATGTCAAGTGGGCTCTCAGCGAGCAATGCCTCATCTTCAGCTTTGCAGGCATCATGGACTTGTTTTAGTGCTAGAATTCTGGGAGTAAACTCCTCAACTCTTGGGAACGGCACTAAATGCGGTGTTAAGGAATGAACCTTAATTTCAGAAGCAAACTGATCATCACGCGTCAGCAATTCGGCTCTTAGTCCATCGTCTAAATCATTGATGTAATCAGGAGGAGGAATCTGAACGACTTTTGGGTCTCTTTTGGATTGTTCATCATCATTTTCTGACAAGTCGTCATCATCCTCTGATTCATCAAGTTGAGCGACTTTGGAGCCTTTGTCAGTAGCTTCACTTCCTTTTTGTTGAGTGGTTGCTGATGGCAACACTTCAGACTCAACGACTGGAGTTTCACCAGTAGATAGTTGTTTCAATTGAGTTTGGGGCTCAATTACTGGAGTTTCGCCAGTAGTTAGTTTTAATTGAGTAGTTGCTGAGGGCAACGTTTGAGACTCAATAACTGGAGTTGCGCCAGTAGTAAGTGGAAGGGATGGAACTTCCTTCGATTTTGGTCTTGAAGATTCACCAATTTCCAGATCCTGCGTATGCCTTGCATGGATCACGAGACTATTTTGTAGAGCTCGTTGGTAATCTTCATCTTCTTCATTCTCATCTTCAAGGTTTTCTGCAGTAACCTTGGCATCAGAAACTGGACTCTTGCCATTTTTCAAGGCAGCCCTTTTTCTGGCGTATTCTTCTTCAGTATCAGCACCTTGTACAGGTGTTTGAATTAACAATCTAGCTACTTGCTGAAAGTTCCCCCGTACTTAGATATCTCATAATTTCTAAGTTTAAAAGATATTTCTGATTTCCCGTATCAGTAAATTCTTTTTACAATTTGAGACATCCTTTGGTAAAATCTGAGAAATGAGATTTTGCTCTTTTTCTGAATTCCCGTTTCAGAAAATTCCTTTGATACTTGAATACCTGTTTCAGTATCTTTTGATTGTCTAAGTACCCGTCTCAGCAATCCTTAAGTTCTTTCACTTACTGAGTTCCTGTCTCAGCAAGTGATCAAGTTTCCTAACAAATACTTGTTTTGAAGGAATTACTTGCCGAATGCCTGTTTCAGCAATCATGTTGTGACTTATCATTTCTTAGAAGAAATTAGTGACTTGGTCTTTTGGACAGGAATACTTTGGCTTGCTGAATACCTGTTTCAGCATCTGCCAAGTGTATCCTTTATTGAGGTAGTTCAATCAATCCAAGGTTATACCTTAGCATTGCGAACCTATTATCCGGTAGGGGCTTGGTAAAGATGTCAGCAAGCTGATCTTCAGTACCTACTTTCACAACCTCAATATCACCTTTTTCCACATGATCTCTAATGAAATGATGTCTAATATCAATGTGCTTGGTCCTAGAGTGAAACTTAGGATTTTGCGTAATTGCAATAGCACTTGTATTATCACAAAAGATTGGTGTTTTCTTTGCAGAAATACCATAATCTCTTAATTGTTGCTGAATCCATAGGATTTGAGCTGTGCAACAACCAACTGCAATGTATTCAGATTATGTAGATGAATTGGCGACACACGTTTGCTTCTTGCTGTACCATGATATTAATCTAGTACCCAACACACGTTAAGTTGATTGTTGAAGGCTTCCGCAAACACTTCAACATTGCTGATGTATGTTTCAGTAATTATTTCAGCAACATCTACTGGCAAATGCGTTTCAGCATTTGTCTGGGAATTGACTGAGGAGTCTTGGACATTGGGGACTGACTGAGAAGCCAGTGTCTTCTTTCTTTTGTTACTTGTCCGTCTCCTCTTAGGTACGGGATTTGCTGATGACGTTGCAGTCTGAGCGTCATCATCAGCTTTCCTCTTTTTCTTTTTAGATTTCTCCAGTTTCCCAGAGTCATCTATTGTTGCATTTTCAGCAACGGCTCTTGTACACGTACCTTGTTGATTTTCTACAGCAGTTTCATTTGTGTTACCACCACCAACAGCAGTTTCATCTCTAAGTTGCTGAGTGGTAACATCTGCAGCTGTTGTATACCTTTCTTGCTGGCTTGTGCTGACAACATTTGCAGTTGTTGTCTTCTTGGTTTTCTTACCAGCAATCTTAGGTACATTCTGCTTGTAGAAAGATCTTCCCACATTGCACACAAATTTCTTGATTGGCAATGGGTTTCTTAGCTGAATCCTGAAATGTTCAAGGATATAGCATATCTTGATTCCATACATAACTGGAAAGGAAGGTGAGACCTTGTTGTCTTCTACCTTTACCTTAAACTTAGTAACACAATCAACAAGCCTGTTGAAAATGTACTTAGCCCAGTTAAGTTCCGATTTATTCTCATGGATATGCATCAGCAATGGCCATCTTCTCAGGCCTACTTGGTCAATTCCTCCAACTTGGGAGTCAAGAACTTTAATCAGTAGCAGAGCTACTAGACCAAGTGAAGGACAAAGATGCTTTCTTTTAACGTGCTTTGTCCAAGTCACGGGGGCTATCTCGCCTTTCTTCATTTTTGCATTTCTGACGTCACTATAGAAAGCTTCAATTTCTTCGTCAGAAGCAGTGACGTCATCTTCAGTTCCAGTGGTTGGAATCTGAAAAATCTCCGCTAAATCAGTCCATTTCAGGACGATTTGCGTGTTCTGAACATAAGTAAGGATCACTTTTTCAGTGACTCCATTACTGTCTGTAAGGGACTGGATTTCTGCATTATTGTAGAACTCCATGGTATCAATCATGCTCACTTGCTTAGTGCGAGCAGAGATAAAGTTCATGAGGCCTTGTTGCTTGATGAACTCAAGCGCCTCTTCATTTTGGTCATCAAGTTCTTGTTCATAGAAGTACCTAATGTACTTTTCTTTTGCAAACCCTCCCCATTGCATCAACATCTCACACGTTGCAGTGTCAAGATATGACGGAGGCATAGGTTTAACAGTGATTCTGTCGTTTTTCAACACAACTTTTGCTGTGTCTTGGGTCAGAGAAGTCACCGGAGCAGTCACCGGAGCAATGCGTGTTTCAGCACTGTCAACCTTTGACGATTTCGAGGACTTAGATGACTGTCTCTTTGGAGCCATTTCTTTATATAGAGCAAGAAATTGTACGAAAAAGATAGTTTGCTTTTTGACCAGAGGTACAGTAGTTTCAGGCTAGAAATTGCAGAGAAAGGAAATGTGAGTTAAAGAATTTTGTCATTTCTCTAACTCCTTCTTTATATAGTGTCTCTGGTGTGTGAGAAACTCAATCGATTTGAGTTCTCAGCAAGGGTAAAACAGAGAAACACTAGAGATAGTGGAGCCTTTTGCATTGAATGCGTAGTGGCCCACTAACTAAAACCGTCAGAGCACTCTCTCTCTTTGTTTTGTTAGCCGTTAGATTAATAACTCCTTTTAATCAATGGCCACGATTGAATTTCATGTCATGATTTATTGCGAGTTTATCTGTGCCAGCTTAACGTCACAAATTGATTTTACCGAGTAATAAGGGATAGATTGCTTGCTGAAATAGACAAGAATCTTTTCAGCGAGTTTGAATTAACAATCTAGCTACTTGCTGAAAGTTCCCCCTTACTTAGATATCTCATAATTTCTAAGTTTAAAAGATATTTCTGATTTCCCGTATCAGTAAATTCTTTTTACAATTTGAGACATCCTTTGGTAAAATCTGAGAAATGAGATTTTGCTCTTTTTCTGAATTCCCGTTTCAGAAAATTCCTTTGATACTTGAATACCTGTTTCAGTATCTTTTGATTGTCTAAGTACCCGTCTCAGCAATCCTTAAGTTCTTTCACTTACTGAGTTCCTGTCTCAGCAAGTGATCAAGTTTCCTAACAAATACTTGTTTTGAAGGAATTACTTGCCGAATGCCTGTTTCAGCAATCATGTTGTGACTTATCATTTCTTAGAAGAAATTAGTGACTTGGTCTTTTGGACAGGAATACTTTGGCTTGCTGAATACCTGTTTCAGCATTCTGCCAAGTGTATCCTTTATTGAGGTAGTTCAATCAATCCAAGGTTATACCTTAGCATTGCGTACCTATTATCCGGTAGGGGCTTGGTAAAGATGTCAGCAAGCTGATCTTCAGTACCTACTTTCACAACCTCAATATCACCTTTTTCCACATGATCTCTAATGAAATGATGTCTAATATCAATGTGCTTGGTCCTAGAGTGAAACTTAGGATTTTGCGTAATTGCAATAGCACTTGTATTATCACAAAAGATTGGTGTTTTCTTTGCAGAAATACCATAATCTCTTAATTGTTGCTGAATCCATAGGATTTGAGCTGTGCAACAACCAGCTGCAATGTATTCAGATTCTGTAGATGAATTGGCGACACACGTTTGCTTCTTGTTGAACCATGATATTAATCTAGTACCCAAAAACTGACAAGTTCCAGAGGTACTTTTTCTATCAAGAGTTGATCCACCATGATCAGCATCAGAATAGCCAACCAATTCAAGTCCAGAATCTTTTGGATACCATAATCCAACATTGACTGTACCTTTAACATATTTCAGTATTTTAATTGCCTTTTTGTAGTGTGATTCTCTTGGATCCGATTGGAATCTTGCACACACACAAACAGCATACTGAATGTCAGGTCTACTTGCTGTTAAATACAACAAGGAACCAATGAGCTTCCTATATTTGTGTTCTTCAACACTTTTGTCCTCTTTAGTATAGCCCAATTTGGTACCAACACTCATAGGGATCTTTTCAGGTTTTTCATCCTCTTTGATCCTAAACTTTATGAGCATTTCTTTCGCATACTTTGCTTGATTTATGAATATTCCATCTTTGAGTTGCTTGACTTGCAACCCTAGGAAATAATTCAATTTTCCCATCATACTCATTTCAAACTTATTTGTCATGAGTTTGGAAAAATCATCACAAAGTTGCTTGTCCTTATATCCAAAAATTATGTCATCCACATAAATTTGAACTAAGATTAATTTACCATCATGGTTCATGGTAAAAAGAGTTTTGTCAACTTCACCTTTCTTGAAACCATTTTCCAGCAAGAACTTAGCTAAGGTATCATACCATGCTCTTGGTGCTTGCTTTAGACCATATACAGCTTTCTGAAGCTTATATACCATCTTGGTTTCTGAGGGAAGTTCAAAGCCAGGGGGTTGTTCTAGGTAGACTTCTTCAGCAAGTTCACCATTTAAGAATGCACTCTTAACATCCATTTGGTAAACAATGAAGTCATTGTGAGCAGCAAAGGCCATGAAAAGCCTAATTGCATCCAATCTTGCAACTGGAGCGTAAGACTCATCATAGTCCAATCCTTCAGTCTGACAGTAACCTTGAGCAACTAAGCGTGCTTTGTTTCTTGTTACTTCACCAGACTCGCTCAGCTTGTTTCTGAACACCCACTTTGTACCAATAGCTTTCTTATTTTCAGCAAGTGGCACAAGTTTCCAGACTTTGTTTCTTTCAAATTGATCCAATTCTTCTTGCATTGCCTTTATCCATTCAGAATGCTTCAAAGCTTCTTCTATGGTTTTAGGTTCAATTTCTGAAACAAAGCAAGAGAATAAAGATTCTACTTCTACGACAGTTGCTTCTTCAGCAAGTCCTTGAGTAGCTTTGGATCTAGTCACTTGGCGTTTATTAATATCGCCAATCATATCCGTAGAGGGATGATCTCTAATCCATTTATTAACAGGTTTCCTGTTTGTTGGATCAGGATATGTTTGCTTATCAGCATGTGACTCTTCAGTATGTACTTGTTCAGCACTACTGGGAATTTGTGTCTCTGCTGAGATTTGATCGTCAGCAACTGCTTGCTCAGCATTGCTGGGTTGAGATATTTCATCAGCAGGCACTGGAGATTGCGTAATTTCAGCAACTTCCGGAGCAACCGCATCTTTTGCTGGAAATTCTTTGTCGTGAACTATATTTATCTTGTCATGACTCGGGGAAGGAGAATCATTGTCAGAATCATCATTTAGTTCAATTGACTTGATTTTCCTAGCATCAGACTCAGTTCTTTGCTCATGTATGATTAGCTTTTTCATACATTCTGATATTTCTTCTTCAGCAGGCACACCTTGTGTCTTTTCGTAGAATACAACATGCACAGATTCTTCAATCTTTTGTGCCTTTTGTTGTAAACTCTGTAAGCTTTACTATGCAAGGAGTAGCCAAGAAATATCGCTTCGTCTGCCTTTGGTTGAAATGTTCTTAGGTATTCTCTACCATTGTTAAGAACGAAACACTTGCAACCAAATACTCTTAGATGAGTGATGTTAGGAGGTCTTCCAACAAACAATTCATAAGGAGTTTTGTTGTATTCCTTAGTAATCAAACATCTATTCTGAGTATAGCAGGCGGTATTAATCGCTTCAACCCAGTAAGCCTCACTTATCTCAGTGTCAGCAAGCATTGTTCTTGCGGCTTCTTTCAAGGTACGATTCTTCCGTTCAGCAACACCATTTTGCTGTGGTGTCCTTACTGAGGATAACTGATGTTGAATACCTTTGGAGGTACAATATTCAGTTATGTACTGGTTTACAAACTCAGTACCATGGTCTGTCCTTATGACTCTTACCTTGTCATTTTTCATGACTTCAAGCTTATTCAGCAAGTTAGGTATTTCAGTCTTGGTTTCAGATTTGTGTTTGATGAATACTACCCAAGTGAATCTTGAATAGTCATCTACCACGACTAGACCATACTTCTTACCAGCATAGCTTGTTGAAGAAGATTCAAACAAGTCCATGTGTAAGAGTTGTAAAGGTTTTGTAGTTGACGGTACTGCCTTGTTCTTGAAAGAAGATTTGGTTTGCTTTCCTTGCTGACATGCATTGCAAACACCATCCTTCTTAAAAGTAACCCTAGGTAATCCAACTACAAATGCCTTTTTAGACAACTTATTCAGCGTCTTGAAGTTTAGATGACTTGTTCGTTTATGCCATAACCATGCTTTTTCAGCAAGGCAATCATGATCTGAGACAAGACATTTTTCAACGTTTGCTGAAGACCAATCAACGGTGTACAAGCCTCCTGATCTTCTTGCAATCATTATAACCTTTTTAGTCTCAAAATCTACAAGTTTACATTCATCACTTTTAATTTCGATGAAGTATCCTTTGTCAGCAAATTGACTCATGCTGAAAAGGTTAAACTTAAGATTTTTGACATAAAGAACTCCAGAAATGGTTATGCATCCCAACTTCACATCACCATAGCCTTTTGTAGATCCGGAGCCTCCACCAGCAAACCTTATTGTTGGACCTTTAGACCACCGTCTATAGTTTATAAGGTTATTCTTGTTGCCCGTCATGTGCTTTCCACAACCACTATCAAAGTGCCAGATTGCATCGTTTGTCTCCGTGGCTGCAGTCTGCACAATCAAGAGCAAACAGGTTAATTATCCAATGATGGATGTCCATTAACATGTTCAAGAATGCGTCCAGTGGAAACCCAAGTCTGAAGTTTTTCAACTTTGACTTGTTTTCTACTTGCTGAGGAACTAGGAGGTTTTGAGCTGAAAGACTTTTGACTCGTGCTGGTCAAATCCACTTTCTGATGTGGTGTCTTGCTCTGTTGACCTTTTTGCTGAACATACTTTTCAGTAAGTTCTTTTCTAGCAAGGTTCCTTCTAGTCCTAGCATTGGGAGTCTTTACAGAACTCTTAGGCTTGGTTTTCTTCATCTCTTTGAAGTATCTTTGCTGACTTTGCTTATACTCATGAAAGAGTTGACTTTGCTTGGTTTGAAACCGAGTCCACTCTTTGGAGAATGCTGAGCTTTAGCATCAGCAACCTTACTTGATTCAGGTTTGTCAGCAAGGGACTTCTGATTACTTTTGGTAATCTTGCCTTTAGACTTAACAACTTGCTTTTCAGCAACTTGTTTGGCGGAATGCTTCACGACATTCTTTTTCTTTCCAGTTTGCTTCACAGCAACCTGTTTTTCTTTTAAAGTCTTGTTACTTTGAGTAGCAACAGCGGGCTTTATGGTCATAGGTACTTGATTGCATGTTTCAGCAATCTTAGTTTGACCAAACTGATAGATCACTGGTGGACTACTATCAGTAGCACGTACAAAGGTGATCGGTGATTTATCTTTTCTCAAGATTTCTACGTTATCACCTTCACACGTTGCTCCTAAACCTTCTTTCTGAGATGGATCTCTCAAATAAGAGTTTAGTTCAGTCAGCGTATTACTTGCTTCCACATAGGATTTGAAATTGATTTTCATCCTTTTCATTTCTTGAATTTCAGCAAGTGACTTTAGAATTGAGGACTGATACTCTTCCAATTCTAATGTCATTTGAGATTTTTCTCTGCAGCTTCAGCAATCAATTTCTTAAGACGCCTTATTTCAGCATCCTTTTCTTCTGTCTCTTCCTTCAGCAAAGCGTACTTTTCAGTAGTTTGCTTGGTCAGAGTTTCAGCAAATTGAAGTTTTTCTTGCTGTTTGCTGAGAGTTTTCTCAAATCTTTCGATTTCTCCTTGAATCTTGTCAAGATCAATCTCGTCTTCACTTTCTGAATCAGAGTCAGAGGTAGAATTATTTACCTGACCGGCCATGAGGCAAAATTCGTAGTTCGACACATCTGGATAAGCTTCCATAGCTATCCCACACACTTCTTTGCCAATCTCCACGTCTAGAGTGGCTTCCTCATCGTCGGTGTCTGAAGTTTCATCCTCACTGTCTTCGGAGCTTGTCTCAATGCACAATGCATCGATTTTTGCTTGAAGCTTCTTCTTTTCTTCAGCAATGAAAGCTCTTTTGAACTTCTTCTTCTTTTCAGCAGATTTGCCTTTCAGCAAAGGGCAATTTGCTTTGAAGTGTCCAGGCTTTTTGCAGTAAAAACATAGATCATTTCCAACTGCTGGTTCTTCTGATGATGTAGCTTGCTGAGCTTGCTTGTTCAGCGAGCTAGTATCATTCTTGTACTTATAGTAGTTATTACCAAGATGCTTTTTCAGCTTCTCTTTTGCTTTTCGCCTTTCAAGTTCCTTACTGATGAATTTCTTCATGTTTTTAACAACTAAAGCATTTTCATCAGCAGGCTCTTTATCATTCTTCTTTTCAGAAGATGACGGCTTTGCAGCAAGAGCAATGTTTTGCGATTTTTCAGCAAATACATTTTCTCTTTGCTTTGTCTCATAATTGACAGTAGCAAGATGAGAGAACAACTCAGTTGGTGTAATGTCAGGCATTCCTTGATTATAATAGAAATTCTGAGTATGGATCCATTCTTGATTCAAACTTCTGATAATAGTTTTCACTTTCTCAGAATCTGAATAAAGATTTCCAACACCCAGCGCTGCCATTTCACTAACAAGAGTTGTGAATCTGAAGTCCAAGTCTTCCAGTGACTCGTTAGCACCTTGCTTAAAGTTTTGAAACTTCAGCTTAAGTACTTCAAGTTTGTTTTCCTTGGTCTTGTCAGATCCAGCACAAAGATCTTGGACCATTTTCCAAGCCTCCTTAGCAGTCTTAGCACCCCACAGTTTGCACTGTATGGCATCCGGAGTTGATCTGATGATGATATTTCTTGCCTGGCCATCAAGACGGAATCTCTTAGCTTCGTCAGAAGTCCATTCCTCTCTTGGTTTTGGCACAACCGTATCTGATGGTTCGCCTTGGATGGTTTCCTTTCCAGCTTCAGTGGTTCTATGAGGGAAACTCCTTTCAACCTTGGTGATCTTGATAGGTCCATCATTAATGACGGTAACCATCTCATCACTAATGGCCTCAAGATGTAACATCATGTTGTTTCGCCATTTCTCGTAATTTTCCAGCTTCAGCAAAGGAGCATCTCCTAAAGACATCCTGTCAGCAAAGCACTACCAAACTGATCAAGTGAAAGAGATTTACGGAAAGCACTTAAGGGGATCTAGGTTCAGTGCAGAAGGCTAAAGAACCTCCTGCTCTGATACCACTTGTTGGTCCCTTTAAACAACAAGAAAAGACTAGAGGGGGGGGGGGGTGAATAGTCTTTTCAAACTTTTGTCGTTTAATACTTTCTCAACAAGTACTTATTACTTTTCAGTAATGAGGTTGCTGATACTTAACTTTCTCAGCAAGCGTAAGTTACTTTACAGTAGCTTGGTTTGCTGATACTTAAAATCAGAGAGCGGAAGTCTTTGAAACAATAAGTGCTTTTTCAGCAAGTAAAGAGTTTCAGCAAGTGATGTGAGTGACTGTGTACAAACAGATATAATTTGCTGAAAGCTAAATGCAGTAAGTAAATCACACAAACACTTTTAGAGTGGTATCTGAGAGTGGCGTAATCTCCCAACTAATCCACTTTGTCCTTTCTAGGACTGAATCCACTAAGATATGATTGAGGTTCCTTACAATCTCCTATCTAAAGCGATTCAACAGAAACCAAAGCACACTTGCTTTGTCTCCAACCTAAACTAGAGAACTCAACCTTGTTCTCCACCAAACTTGGTACTTTTAATCAGCAAAAGCTTGCTCCATTAAGTTCCCCCTGAATATCACGCCTGAAAGGGTGTATTTTCAGTTAGAGAGTTTTGGGGTGAGATAACTTAATTATAACTTATTCAGTTACAACAAGTAATCTAAGAAACACAACTTGGAATACTTTGCAGTAAACAAGTTTGATTGTTTCTGGTGTCAAGACTTGTTCTTGTTCGAAAGGAAGAACACTTAACTAATTTCTTAGCCGAGTTTGTTCTACTTCTTCACAAGTAGCTTTTTCAAGCTTTAAGTCTTGGAACGGATCAATGGCAGTAAGAGAGTTTGAAGGTTTGTGAATTTTAAGCACAAGTGAGAGTTTGATCACGTTGTTGACACACTTCAACTCTTTGCCAGATGACCTCTATTTATAGTGCAAGTAAGGAGCCGTTTGAATTTCAAATCCTAAGGCTTTTGTTCCTTAACATGTCACTATCTTGCTTTTGTACTTTCAGCAGCAACCTTTGTTTGTCTTCTAGTCTTCATGTCCTTTGTGTGTAAGCTTTGCATTAAATGCACCTTTGAATAGAATTCAAACAGTAACAATGGAGCGCAAAATCACGTACATTCAGCAAGAGGTCACATATGTTCATCAGCAAGTGTTCATTCTCAGTTTCAGCAAGCACAACCTACTCTGTCTTTCAGATTTTCACTTATGCAATGCTGTTGCTGAAAATTTCACTTTCTGAGCAACACGTGCCTTACCAGTCTTCAACAATCTTCAAGTCTTCAGATCTTCAAAAGTCTTCAAGATTCTGACCGGTTTCTTATTTGCTTTAATAATTTGTTTGTAATAAACAAAATACATCTTCAGCGAATGCTTCAATAGGTCATTTTCTTTTTCAGAAAATAAGATACATCAAAGCTAAGCATCAATAAGATATTTTCTTTTCAGAAAATAAAATACATCATACGCAAATGTGTCAATAGATTAATTTCTTCACAGAAATTAAAGTACGTCATCCACCTAAGAAATAACTTATCTAACACCTATCTGAGTCATCAGCAAACGTTCCTCTTTTACAATGTCCTTAAAATTCTAAATTCCTATGGACCTTAAGAGTACTAGTTACTGGACTGTTCTTAATTTAGCGTGGTTAATTGTTCATCAAAATTACAAGTTTCCTAACAAATACAAGAAGATTGCAAAGAGGCATCATCTAAAGAACACAAACTTTCAGATGTAAACATGAATCCAAACATTTTTTTGTATTCTTGATACTGTTCAAACCTGCTATTAAATGAAGAAATTGCTTGATCAATAATATATAAAAAGTAATCAACTCTAAATGATTCCTCTTGAGATAAAGGAGCTGCAACATCTTGATTCTCATCAAATTGCATATTTTTCTTAATTTCACGCTTTTCAGAAAAGTTAGGATCAATTTTCTGTTCGATGGCCATTTCCTTGGCTTTTTCTAAAGCTTTTGGAAAGCCATTTTCTCTATGCTCCTTGAAGAATGAAATCAAAGTATCCAAATCTCTTATCGCAACATCAACATGCATATCCTTTCTTTGCAATTGCTTGCTAACAACATTTACATGAGATAAAATATCAAACCAAATGATCAATGCCAACAAAAATTCAAACTTACCAAGTTCATGAGTTGCTAAACCACCAGCCTCACTTCTAATCATAGGATCAAGATCCACTTTAGAAACTTCAATTAAAGCCTTTTTTATATCTTCTATTTGAAATCTTATGGCTCTCACACTATCAACACGGCTTTCCCAACGAGTACATGATAATGGTTTAGGAGTTAGCCCTTTCACATTATTCTTTAAAATTTGCCATCTCTTTGTAGATTTAGAAAATATGGTATATACGCGTTGGACCACTCCAAAAAAAGTTTTAGCCTTGGCAGAAGTATTAGCCATATCACAAAGTATCAAGTTCAAGCTATGACAACCACAAGGGGTGTAAAATGCTCTAGGGTTAATATCTAAAAGTTTCTTTTGGACTCCTTGATGTTTTCCTTTCATATTAGAACCATTATCATAGCCTTGTCCCCTCACATCATCAATATCTAAATCAAGAGATTTCAACTCAAGTTGTAAAACATCAAAGAGTCCTTGACCACTTGTATCATTCACACTTAAAAATCCTAAAAAGGATTCTTCAATATGAACTCGATTTGAGGAAAAAGAAACATATCTCAAAATCATAGACATTTGTTCTTGGTGACTAGAATCAGGAGTGCAATCAAGTATCATAGAAAAGTACTTTGCTTGCTTGATATTTTTCACAATTTCAGATTTAATTCTCGAACCAAGTAAAAGAATCAATTCATTTTGGATATTGTGACCAAGATAGTGACGTTGAATATCTTTATTTTGCATACGATTAACATGTTCTTGAATAACTGGATCAAACTTTGCTAGCATTTCAATCAAACCCAAGAAATTACCATTATTATTCTCATACAATCTCTCATTGTGACCACGGAGTGCCAAATTATGTTTCGCAAGAAATTGAATGATATAAATGATTCTAATTAAAACATTTCTCCAATGCTCCTTTTCTTTCTCAAAGTGCTTTTGTGCTTCTTTATCGATGGTTTTATTCTTATCTAATCCTAAACGCAATTGATACCAAGTTGTCATATTTTTAGCATGTTCCAAACCAACTTCATGCTCTTTAAGTCTTTCGCTAAGATGAGACCAATCATTATAACCCCCCCTTGCCAATTCACCCACTCCATGACCTTTTTTAAATACTTTAAAGCAAAAACAAAACACTTTGTCCAGCTCTTTCCAGTAGACAAGCCAATCTCTATCATATTTTTCTCCATTCTTCAAAATTCTGTTATAATGGATAGACGAAAAATGTCTCTTAGATCTATCATTAGGACCTTTCTCAATTGTTAAATCCCTTTTTGGGCCATTACGTGCTAAAACACAGACCATTCCTTCGTTAAGACCATCCCAATATCTAGGATCATATATATCACAATTAAAATTACTATTTTCATCAATGTTACTAGAATCGATAACATTTTCTACATTAACAGGATCAGAATTTTCAGCAGGCACATCATTAACAATAGGCACATCATCAACAATAGGCACATCAACAGTAATAGGCACATTAGCAGCAGTAATAGGCACATCAGCAGTAATAGGAACATCATGAGAATTTTCAGGAGACACATTATAATCAATATCATCATCATTCTCATGTAAATTCACATTATCAGTATCTTGATCACTAGAAATCTGAGAATCTTTCATCACAAATTTATCCATAGCCCCTCTTTGAGATAGAATTAATGCTTCAGTTTGTTTTTTCTTTTTACGTTTTGCACAACCAGATTCAAATTTTCGTTTCGGAGGCATAACTCAAATCAGAATCAGAAAGTTCACAAAGTAACAATTGAAAATAGAAAGTTTAAATGAATAAAGCATAGAAAACTTCCTGGGATGGGTAGTAGTAGCAGACTAGCAGAGAAGCAAGAAGAAAGCACAGGTGATCAGTCAACACATATTCCAACAGCAATCCAAACTCCAGTCTTGACATCAACAACCAGCAAGTGTCTAAAAAAATAATTCACTAAGAATTAGAAAAATACAAGAACCCTAAAAAATTCAAATAAGAGTATTGATCAAACGAAACAAATACCTTCAAAATTCGAAGATGCCCACTGAGATAGACCGAAATTATCAAAATTGTGACAAATCTCCACTGTTTTTTTGTTTAATATGAGTAGAGTAAACCAAAATAAGAGAAGATGATTGAAATTGGGTAAAAGTAAATTGCAAAACATGATGTATATATATAGATTGAAATTCAAACGGTAATTTTTAGGAAATAGAGAAATTGATGGAGAGTTAATGGAGGTTGAGAAGAAAGAGGGATAAATAATCCAGTTTTCCGAGAAAGAAATCAGAAAAGAAACGGCCGTGGCCGTGAGGAAGAGAGAAGAAGGTGAAGAGACAGTGTCTCGCTAGTTTCTGTCTTTCTGAAATAATTTAGGGAAAGTAAATTTTTTTTTTTTTTAATAATGAAGCCTAGTACTGGGCTTAGCATATTGGGCCTCGAGGCCCCAAGGGAAATGTGGCCCTGTGCAGTTGGGCTGACTGCACAGCCCATGGGCCGCCCCTGATTTTACTACATATATAATAAATCATTTACCTTCAAATTGGAGTGCTAAGTTGTTCCGATCCAGTACGTGAATCATGACTACTTGTTTAGAAAATCATCAAATACCTTTCTTAGTGATGTTCGAAGATCTCGCATATATATAAACGTAGTTGAGTCACTCAGAATTGTTGGACATATTAAGAATTGATTGATTCATCATCGATGTGTGGAAAATTCTTGATCAATAAATCTCTGTTGTCTTGCTCCACTGCTATGCGATTTCACTGCAGCTAATTCGACCTCGCACTCGTATTCATCAGAAATAGAAATAAAAGTATGTTATAAAAATCGATCCAAGTGTTGAATGGTATTTAGTTCGATGTTCCTGTTCACTATAAGTCTTCTCCAAAGGGTAACACTCCAGTCAGTCAGAAGGGTATTCCTCTGAATATAAGCACTTCGTCCCCGTGCACCTGAAATCCACTAGAGAGGGGGGTTAGTGTCTATTACCCGGTCTGTCAGGTATCAGACCGGAGTGTGACTTTATGAGAAGGGAGTTGAAAGGCTCCCTAGTGAGAGAAATATTGAGGGTAGGTGAGTATTGATTGCTTACCCGCTGGGTAATGAATGAGGCCTCTTTATATACTTTGAGTATTTTATTGTCCTTTTGTGTAGGATCGTGACACGTGTCCGGCCGAGATTAAAGCCTTCTTTGGCCCAAGCCCATTAAAGAGGTCTATGGGCTTTGACCCAAAGATCTGACCTAGGGTTTGGAGGGCACTTTAGACATTCCGGGACTTGAGTGATTCTTTAGGAAGGCGGGCCACCTAGGGACCAACCAGCTGTGGTCGACCAAGGTGCTCGAGCCTTCCTCACGATCTACAGCTCGACCAGTTCCTTGTCTAGTTGTCCTTTGATATCTCTTTCCTTGACGTAAGGTGGTCGCTCCGTTGGAGGGGTGGTCGACCATGTTCCAGTGTCGTACTTGGAAGGTTGGTCGCACCCTTAAGGACCAATTCTTGAGTGCTCTAGCACGCTCTTAGTCACTCCAGTTCTTAAATGCGGGCTGGACATATTTCAATACCAACATATGTCCCCCTAGTTTCCAAGTATCTTTGTAGAAGATAGTTGTGGAACTATGTAAAAGTCTGGTCGATCACTTTTGTAAAAATGTCTCGACTAGTGGTTTGCAAAAAGAATCCCGTGTTTTTGCCTTATTAGCTTTCCCTCCTCCTATCCCTCCCTCCCCCCCTTTTTATAGGGTCCGAGGAGATGGTGCTCGGACCTTAATAAAAAGAGGTATGTTTTCTGGGTAGAGATCGGATCCGGGCAAGCGTTGTAAGATAGCAATTCCTTCAATTTTTTCCTTCTCCTCTCTATCTCTTTTTCTTTTAAACTCATCGCTCGCCGTTTAAAAGAACTTGTACTTCTCGTATGGTCGCTCGCGGTCCTTAGCATGAGAACTTGTATGAGTAATTCTCTGCTAGCCGGTCGCTCACGGTCCATGACCTGAGAACTTATTTCCATCTTACCGTAACTCTTCGCTCCCACCGCGAATTACCTAAGGATACAACTAATCCGTGGGCCACCGACAGTTCTGTTTCGGTTCATGCGCGTGAGGGCAATCTTGTCTTTTCCAATGGCGGCTATGATCTGAGCCGTCCAATGTGGACACGTGTTCGTCCCAGATTAGACTTGTCCAAATGACAGTTCGTATTCCCTCGGTACCCTTCTATAAATAGGGGTGGATAGATTCATTTTTCACTTTTCCCCAACCTTACTTTCACAGCAAATCGGAGAGAGCGACCAACACACTTAGCGAGCGAGCAGCTTCCCGACCAAGAATACTTCACTTTTTTCGGTGACCGTCGACATTTCCGGACAGATCTCGTCTTAAGCTTCCGTTCAAACACTACTATACAAGTAAGTACCTTATCTTATGCCTTCATTTTCTGTTTTTTCCATTTTTGCCTTCCGTCGTGTGTTTGCCGGAATTTACTCCAGTGGCCGGAGTTTTTAGCATGCCTGCTTTTCTTTTTTCTTTCATCGAAACCGTCGTTTTCTAGACTCCTTTTATCGTATGCTTGTTACTTGTAGAATTGTCATACTTCTTTTGTATGAATTCCCCTCGTTTTATTCGTTGTTACTCCCCTTGCCTCCCGTAGCATAAGTGTTATTATGCATGTTCGCTTGTTTACTTAAGTGGTTGGTCGCTCATGCTTAGAGTAACTTCTTCTTCTTTTGCGATTTTTTCTTCGTTCGGGGGGTCGAACCAACTGAATATACATAAACTGACCTCTCGGACGTATCACCACCCTTCTCACTATGTTTTCTGGCCTTACCCTTAGGATGTCCGAGAGGAGCGAGGATAGCCAAAACCGTCGCGAGGCCGAGGACTATGGGTCCGACCACGATGCGTCACCCGGGACGTCACTCTCGACCGAGTTCCTTGATAACATCATAGAGCCCTTCTTCGATGCTGAAGAAAATGTGAACGAGCAGCATGTTGAGGGCGAAAAAGTAGTTCGCTTTTCTGAGGAGTCCGAGGATGAGGATAACGAGTATAGGTTGCAACCACGCAAGAAGCAACATCAGAGAGAGGACGATTTTATCGATGATAGGACAGAAGCTGAGGGAGGTCCTCCCGACACTAGTATCCCTCACGACCTTCTAATGCAAGCTGCACAAGTAGGAGGTCGCTACTACCATGCTCGAGATGTAGCAGATCCCTTAGAAATTCGTGTCGAAGACATGGACAATATCGACCGCCCAGTTCCTGCTATTGCAGTGTTCGAGGAGGGTGAACACTCTAAGAAGGCTGTTGAGAGCGAGGAAGAGGGTTCCGAAGATGATAACCTTAGCCCAAATCCTCTGCAAGTTGCTCTCCCCGATCCAACTCGTCGGGTTACGTTCCCTCCTCAGACTGTCAGGAGGGTGGTCATTTCCTCTGAGGACTAGGAAAGTGATCGGGATGAAGCTGGTCCGAGCAGCCCCAGGTCGCCGTCTCTTCCGAGGAACGATGGGACCGCTTTTTATGACCCGGAGTTCCAAGCTAGATATGGTGGTCGAGAGGATGAAGAGACCAGCTACCTTTCAATAGATCCTACCAAAATTAGCTTTGAGTTTCCTGGTATCGAGGAGCAAGTGGAGGAAGATTCCCATAACGATGATCAGGAGGATGCTCCCGTGAGGACCCGTAAAAGAAAAAGTGGTCGCTCGAAGAAGAAGGTGGCAGAGCCGATCGAGGAGGAGGTGGAAGTAAAGGTCACCAAGGCCACTGAGAAGAAGTTCACTCGTGGTCCTTTGGATGTTGATCTTCCCGACCCAGAGGGTGAACATAACGAGGACGGCATGATCCCGACTACAACTTCCACTGTGCTCGAGAAGGAAATCCCGACCATCCGAGCTAACTATGGTCTCGATGAGGATGTGATCGACATCCTTATTCCTCATCGCGACCATACTTTTTATAATGCTCCGCCGGGCTACATGGTCGTGTATCTTCTGGCGTTGGAGCGAGGATGGATCCTCCCCTTCTGCGATGCATTTAAAGACATTTTCAACCAACTTGGGATCGCTCCGTGGCAACTTATCCCTAGCTCGTTCGGTACCCTTATTTGTTTCGGAGTTTACTGCCAAAGGAAGGGGATCGAGCTCAATTTTAGGAACTTCAATCAGATTTTTCGCGTGTCGATGAGTGGCGGCAACAAGTATTTTTATTACTTCTCTACTCGCCCGGGCTTCTCGTTCATCAAGGACGCGCCTTCCTCTTCGGGCTACCGGTGCTGGCATAGCTACATCTATGTCAAGAAGAAGAAGCTTCCTGGTATGAGCGACGAGGACGCGGAGTGGGGTGTTCCCAAGTTGTTTTATCGAGGATCAATTGGAAAGAAACATCACGTCCCTGATACTTTAGATGATTGCATTCTCGCTCTGCAAGCTGAGAATGAGAGCGACCTGTTCCAGCAATATTTTTATTGGGGGCTAGTTCTGCAGCCGCTCCCTTACCTCGCGAGGCTGTCCGCTCCCGTTTACACTGGTTTCCGACCAAGTTTCGAGAAAGAATATCTCTTTGGTAACTTGTCATCATTTTTTTTATACTTGTCTTTGAAAATTGCATGCTTTGTTTTAACTGTCTTCGCTCTTCTGGTATTCGCTCCTTCTCACTAACTTGTTTGCAGAGTACTGGTTTACTTGGATCATGACCGAGACATTGAAAGCGAAGGAGGAGGCTCGTCGCAAAGCCCGACTAGCCGGTAAGAGCACAAAGGTGCTCGGTCAAATTCCTCTCTGTCATCCGAAGAATGCTGCTACTCTTCGGGACAAGATGGGCGAGGGGGAAAACGCCCTTCCTTCTGATGAGGTTGAGCATGTTGCCACTGCTCCGGTCGGTCATGGCAAAGCTCCTCGGAATCCGGACAAGCAGCCATCTCAGTCCGTACCTGTTCGCGCCGTTCCTCCACAAAGGCAGGCGCCGACCAAGAGAGTGTTGGAGCTTGGCGGATCGGGCCCCTCAGTCGATCCGGCGAGGAAGAAGAGCCGGTTTAAAGATGTAGATCGCGATGCTGAGGTCAAGCGGTATATACAAATGACCGATCTAGACCGAGCTCACGCTCTAAGTGTCTGCTCGCGCGAGGTAAATGAAGTTCTCAAATTCTTCAATTTTCTCTAAGACTTTTTTTATTCTTCTCGCTCCTGCATCTCATTTTTCACCTTTTATGTTTTACAGCTGGAGGACTTGACTACGGCTTTATGGGCATATAGCAGCTGATCGCTCTGACGTTTCCAAAGTGATCGAGGATTTGGAGAAGAACTTGGAGGCAGAGCGGTCAAAGAACCAGACTGTTGAGCTAGAGATGAAGAAGTCGGTCGCTCGGGTCGACTTTTTAGAGAAGGAGCTGAAGAAGGAAAAGGCGCGAACCAGCGGATATATGGGCGCCTATTCAACCTTGTCCATCGCGATGACCAAGTTCAAGGATCGCTTGTTGTCACTCCTCCAGGGAACGAGGATGGAGGGTGTTCGAGCTTTCAAGGAGTCTGACTCCTATAAGATGGCGATGCAGGAGACAAGGGATGCTGCTCGCGAAGACGGGTTTTTTGCTGCCGTCGACCAGCTCAAGGCTATAAAGCTCCTGCCCGAGTACTTTGACGCTGATGAGAATGAGGAGCTCAAGCCGCTGCTGAAAGGAGACTTCACTCCTTATACCGAAGAGTTGGTCACGACCGAGCAACATCGGGCGTGCGAGTTTGGGGAGTTGGTCGCTGATCCTACTGTTCCTTATCCAACTAAGGTTCCACTGCTCCCATCATGGATTCCAAGCGTTCTGCGTTTGGGGCTGATACTTCCGTTCGAGAAGTCTCCTTTGCGCAACGCCGACTGGATAACAGTGAACGCTCCAGTCCATGGTCGTCCGGCCGACTTCATTGAGCCTGAGCTAAAGACTTATGAAAAGTCTATCAGTGAGGCGCGAGCTAAGGATGGAGCGGGGGATCAGCAAAGTAGCGAGGAGCAGCAGCGGGGAGCGACAACTCCTCAGGGCGGCCAGAGCGAGTTCACCGGTAGTCGCACCCGATAGAGCCCGAGTATGCTCGGTGTACTTGTTGTATTTGTATTGTTTTTCAAACAATTATGTTATCTTTTTCCGTTTCAAACAAGTAATCTCATTCGGCCCTTGGTGGCATCTTGTACGAACAAATTTTCCTTTGATCTTCATTCGCTATAATATTTCTCTTTGTTAGTTATGTCGTATAACTTAGAAATATTCGGGAAGATCCATTCTCGCTTGCAAACGAATAGCGGCCCCAATAGAGCGATCACCATTGGAGCGATCATCATAACTTAGAAATATTTAGGGGATCCGTCCTCGCTTGCAAATGGATAGCGACCCAATAGAGCGATCACCATTGGAGCGATCATCATAACTTAGAAATATTTAGGAGATCCGTCATTGCTTGCAAACGGATAGCGATCATTTACCGTAAGCATAAGCGTAGAGCATATTTCTTCTTCGGAAAAACCCAAGTGTTTTCTATTGTCGGTCGATTACCATGACCCTGATGGTCGGTAATCGCTATTTGGCCTTGATCTCTAAATTTGTTTGTTTGTTTAGAAGACACAGTCTGGAAATAAAACTAAATAGAAAGAGTGAAAGTGATGCATTGTATTGATTTGACGTAAATTCAAGTACAATGGCGGGCTCTGAGGCTGGGTTTCTGACATACTTTCATTCTTCCATGATGCTTCTACACTGAAAATAGCAAAAAAGATCTAACTTTCCTTAAGGTGATTAAGGAACTTCTCTTTTTTAACAAGAGGTAGGGGTCTTCCACAGGAGCATTTGAAAACATTTCTTCCAGTTGTAACACTTCAGGCAAAAAACCTCTGAAGATTGATAGTATTCCAGGAGTTCTTCAACCTTTTTCCCTCCATATCCTCAAGAAGGTAGCTTCCGTTGGATCTTGCTTCTACCACTTTGTACGGGCCTTCCCAGTTGGGTTGCATCTTCCCGACTCTGTTCAGAATATCCGCTCTTCTTAATACCAAGTCTCCGACTTGGAAGTCTCTTTCTCTGACATGCTTGTTATACGATTTGGCTATCAAGGCTTGGTACCTCAAGATGTTGGCGAGAGCGGTGGTCCTCGATTCCTCCAATGTTTCTAGGTCGAACATCCTCACGATGTGGTTGTCCTCGGGTTGATACCCTTGGATTCTGAGTGTTTCCACTGCGACCTCTGCTGGTATGACCGCTTCTGACCCGTATACCAGAGCGAAGGGCGTCTCCCTGGTCGCTACTTTGGAGGTACTGCGATATGGCCACACTACTCCATCCAGCTCATCGACCCAATCTTTGTTGGTCTCGAACCTCTTCTTCAAATTTTTCACCAGTATCTTGTTAACTACCTCGGTTTTCCCGTTGGCTTGAGGATGTCCCACCGAAGTGTATCTCCTTTCTATCTTTATTTCCCAGCACCATTCAGTGAATTTGTGTCCGCAGAACTGCGACCTGTCGAAGATGATCACTCTTGGGAGCCCGAACCGGCAAACGATGTTGCGCCACACGAAGTTCATCACTCGCTGTTCGGTAATCGTGGATACCGCCTCCACTTCGGCCCATTTGCTGAAGTACTCCACTGCTACTATCACGAACTTTTTCTGGCCGGTTCCCTTTGGGAAAGGCCCCACAATGTCAATTCCCCAAATATCAAATGGGCAAGTGATTGTTATCGGCATGAGGGGCTTTGAGGGCACCTTGGTTAGGTTTGCATGAAGCTGACACTCCTCGCACTGTCGCACAAATTGGGCTGCATCGTCTCGGATGGTTGGCCAGTAAAACCCTTGTCGAATGATCTTTTGGGCAAGTGTTCGTCCTCCCGCGTGATCACCACAACTTCCTGTAAGAAAATATGGTCAGAGTTACCCCTAGGGTACGCAGCGGAATTTCAAAATTTTTCTTAACATACAGGTTAATTGATTATGCATATGTCGTATATATATAAACATGTCAATTGATGAACGCGGATGTCGTGCTCCGAATTCAAGCAAATAATATTTGTTATTTAGCCAAAGGCAATCCACAACTACAACGAAAACCGTAGTGTAGCAGTAGAATGACTCGAGTGTCGTTCTCTCAGGACTATAACTAGCTTTATCTATTTAACAAGAGAATATAAAACAGCAGACAGAAGGCAAAAGGGGTCTCTAGCAGATAATGGAGATTGGTGATAGTATGATCCTTCTTAGCATAACGGGTCAATAATCATGCATAAATTCCTCGGTCTTGCATAGAGATCTTTGAATCAATCTAGTGTCCTGTTACAAATATTAAGCACTACGAAGATAATTGGTCTGACAAGTCAATCACTATTGTCCTAATGTGTTCCGTAATTATTCAACACTACGAAGATAAACTCGCACCCAGGTCGACAAGTGTCCAATCATGCATAATAATTAATATAACATACGAGAATTTAGGCTGTGCCTGATCAACGAAATAAAGCAATGACACGGAGTATAATGCGCGATATAGCCATTAGCATGATTATCTTCCCTTCGCTAAGAATTCACATAATACCACCAACGATAAGTTTAGCTACTCATAATAGGCATGCAATCAACAGAAATCATAGAAGAAAACATGTTGAAAGAATATAATAAAATAAGTAGAATAAAACTGTAAGATACAAAGTTACCGAAGGTTGTCAATCTCCGGATGATTGCGATCCTACGAGCTCCAAACTGCTATGAAAAAGTATCCCCTAAGCTACGGACCCCCAGAACAGGCTCTGGGAAGTCCCTACCTAAAACTACAGAGAGAGGTGAGAAAGTAGGTCTGGAAAGATATGATTTTCGGAGAAAACTGAGCAACTATATATAGGCTTCGAATTACCACGGGGCGGTTCGCCCCACACGCCCGGCGGTTCGCCCGATGTGGGGCGGTTCGCCCTAGCTCCACGGCGGTTCGCCCGGCGTGTTTTTCGTGGAATTCCGCGTTTTCGACGCGATTTTGGATTTCTTCCCCTTTCGGACTCGGTTTCTGACTTCTAGTGGCCTTCTAACCTCTAGATTCGACCCCTAGACTCCAAATCCAATCCGGAAACCTTCAGATACTCCTAATAGGCTTCTGGAATACCAATTCCTTGTCAACTTCAATATAATCGCCCGAAAATCTTCGAATTTCAACCAAAACCTGTAAAATAAAATCTAAAGGGAAACGTGACACTATTCTAATAAAATGCACTAAAATATAGCTAAATTAACATAGAGGATAGCTAAAATAGGTGAAAAAGACTCGAATGAAAGTGTAAAATACACATTCATCATCAATTAGAAGACTAACCTTACTTCCAAAGCTGCTTCCAAGTCTTCGTAATATTCCGGTGTATCTTCTCCTTCGTCGAAGTCGAAGATATCTACAATACTCCGTATATCTGCAAGACAATAAGAGTTAGTTTCCATCTCCTAGAACCTCAACCTTGGTATCCACGGATGAACAGCCTATCAGAAGAATGCTAGGATATTCTTTGTGTGACCAAGAAGACGGGGCGGCGATTCCTCCGGCAAAGGTGGCGCGCGCGGGTGGCTAAGGGAGGAGGGGAGAGATTTTATTTTCTCTAAGAAAACTGGGTAGAATAACTGTGAAAGTCTATGTCTGAAACTGTGTGTAAAAAGCTCTCTAATAGTCTACTATATATAGTAGTCTATAGAAGCTAAAGCATAAGCAATTAGACTTCGTAAAGGAATAAGAATCTAATTCTTATCGCACAAGGAAACCAATATCAAGTCTAGATTCATTCCCAATCAAATCAAAACTCAATCAGGAAAATCTAACTTATCCCTTGGACTTCTAATAGAGGAAGGAGTCGAACTCCTTCCCCTCATCCATCATGCGCGCGCGCGCGCCTCCTAGGGACAGTAGGTGGGTCCCAATTTTGGGACCCACTTATAGTTCTAAGACAATTCAAACTCTAAGTAGATTTTTTCCAAGTGCATATGTTAATTCTAAATTAACATATCCTTTCTAATCAAACCTCCATTATATTTCCAAAATATAATCTTTAACTGTATTTACATAAAATACAATTAATTAGCTAATTAAATTAATAATTCCAAATCATTAATTGAGCCACCAAATATTATAATTAATTCCAAATCAATTATAATCCATCAATCACAATTAATTCCAAATTAATTACGGTTCCATCTTCAAGGATATTCTGATAGACTGAATCACCACATAGTGTGACCCATAAGGCCTCATCGTATTAAGCAAGTCCTAGAGTAGGCAACATGGAATTTCTAGACGGTTCCATTTGCAATATTAATACGTGAGGACGTTTGACAGGTTTCTCAAAGCTAACCCTTTCGTTGCGAAGCCTGTTGCGCTCAACGCGGCGATGGTAACGTCCCTTCATCTGACTTGCTCGAATGTATCTAGGATTGATGAAGTGTCTATCCCAATAATACATCCACGGGCGTCTCAGGGAGTTACTTGGTTAGGATATACTTACGACCATCATAATATATCATTTGCACTGGCCAGTGACTTTACCGACACAACTATGCAGACCATGAGCAGTGCTCTCCTGTGCTACACTTGAGAGATGAATCCTTCACAGAATCACTTATCACCCCCATTTGTATGTAGCCATAATCCTGGATCGTGTCTTAGGTCATCTGCTTATTCAGAGCTGACATCGACGGGTCCACCAAGGATATGGGGCAACAAATGTGATGATAAAGTCCTGTAAGTACAAAGGACGAATGGCATCACTTCGACAACTTACCGGTTCCCATAGACACTTCGGTGTAGAGTATACATCGATGAGAGTGTCCGGTGGGTACTTCCATTGTTCGATAAAGCTTCTTCGAACAACTATGCGCAGTTATGGGAACGTTTCTCGATTGTCCAACAATCCGTTCCGTGGCCGTGGGATCGGCTCACACTTGCTCCAACAAGTATAACCTCCACGCATACTAGTCTTGTATGGTTCATTCAGACCCCCACATCCGAGATGAACCTCGACTAGGGAAAGTTTGGGATAGATGATAACTCACATAGCTCCCACTATCTGTGTGATCGGTCATCTATCCGAGGGGACATGTTTAATATAAATACAGACAGTAATAAAGATATGACATGCTGCAGCCTGGTGTAATATAAATATGAAAGCGATACTCAATAGTAAAATGCAACAAACATATATTATATTACGTTGACCTGTGTAATAGTACATATATGCCCTCTATAAGGGCACCATGCCCTTAGTAAGGACTGTCTCTAGGACATATACACTATCAATCTCCCACTTGGACTAGAGCTAGTCACCTTTATGCCTAATGCCCAGATTAGTATAATGTCTTAAGTGGACTTTCACTGATAAGACCTTGGTGAAAGGATCTGCCACGTTGTCCGTGGTAGAGACACGTTCTATACTAACTTCTCCTCTATCTATAATCTCACGTATAACGTGATATTTTCTAAGTACATGTTTGTTCTTGTTTGTAGATCTAGGCTCCCTAGCTTGAGCGACGACGCCCGTATTGTCACAATAAATCGTTATTGGACTGGGAGCAGGAACAACCCTCAATTCCTTCAAGAACTCTGAAATCCAGACAGCTTCTTTCGATGCTTCTGATGAAGCAATGTACTCGGCTTCTGTGGATGAGTCAGCAACTGTGGCTTGCTTAGAACTCTTCCAACAGACAGCTCCTCCGTTCAATTTGAATATGTATCCTGTCTGTGACTTAAAGTCATCAGGATCTGATTCAAATCCAGCGTCGACATACCCAGACATCTTTAATTCTGGTTCTCCACCAAACACCAAGAACATCTCTTTAGTCCGTCTAAGGTACTTAAGAATGTTCTTCACAGCAGTCCAGTGAGGTACTCCTGGATTCTGTTGGTGTCGACAAGTCACACTAAGCGCATATGCCACATCGGGCCTTGTGCAATTCATTGCATACATTATAGACCCTACTGCCGAAGCATAGGGCACACGACTCATTGCATTTCTTTCTTCATCAGTTTTAGGACCATCCTTAACTGATAAGACAATCCCATGCCTAGCTGGGAGAAAGCCTCTCTTTGAGTCGTCCATCTTATAACGCTTCAGTATTTTGTCGATGTAGGTGGACTGTGTCATTCCTAACATCCTCTTGGATCTATCTCTAAAGATCTTGATCCCTAGGATGTAGTTCGCTTCACCCAAGTCCTTCATCGAGAAGGTACTTGATAACCAAACTTTAGTCTCTTCTAGCATAGAGACATTGTTTCCCATGATCAAAATGTCATCTACATAAATGATCATGAAAACAACTCCTTTGTCGCTGTGTCTCGCGTAGACACAGGGATCTTCCTTGCTTCTGATGAAGTCAAACGATTTGACAGCTTCATCAAAGCGGATATTCCAGCTCCTTGACGCTTGCTTTAGCCCATAGATGGATCTTTGTAATTTGCATACAGCAGTTGGCCTGGTTTTACTAATAAAACCTTCCGGCTGTACCATATAGACCTCTTCCTCAAGGTTGCCATTGAGGAAGGCAGTCTTTACATCCATCTGCCAGATTTCATAATCATAGTAGGCAGCTATCGCAAGTAGAATTCGAATGGACTTCAACTTTGCTACCGGTGAAAAGGTTTCATCGTAATCGATGCCATACCTTTGCGTGTAGCCTTTCGCCACAAGCCTAGCTTTGTGCGTTTGTACCTTGCCATCGGCATCTGTCTTTCGTTTAAAGATCCATTTGCACCCAATTGGTCTAACCCCTTGGGGCAAGTCTACCAAGTTCCAAACTTGGTTCTGGTACTTTGAATCCATTTCCAATTCCATGGCCTCTTGCCATTTGTCTGAGTCAATATCAATTATTGCCTCTTTGTAGGTCTCGGGATCTTCCCGATCTGATAAACCAACATCAAGTTCACTGATGTCTTCTATCATAAGGCTTTGCTTCTGAGGTCCTCTTAGGATCCTCTTCGACCTACGGAGCTCGACTTGTTCTGGTGCTTTTCTTTTCTGGCTTCGTGTAACACGAACATTATCAGTGGGTACTAATGCAGCTGGTCGTTGGGCGCGACCCTGTTCCCTTGCGGGAGGCTGCTCTTGTGCAACTTGTTGCACAGGTTGGTTGACAACGGGTTCTATTGGTGTGGTTTCAACTGTTGATCTAATCACAGGACTCCCACTCACTATGACATGCCTAGCAAGTGTCATATCATCACCCTTGTCTGCTTCGATAGCTCC
The DNA here is from genome assembly GCA_028274465.1 of Plantago ovata. Lineage (NCBI taxonomy): Eukaryota > Viridiplantae > Streptophyta > Magnoliopsida > Lamiales > Plantaginaceae > Plantago > Plantago ovata. The sequence goes on along the minus strand of CM051455.1, from coordinate 117,020,532 downwards.
CACTAAACTTGAGTCCAAATCAGAAGATTTAGAGACCTCATGTTCGCGCGTGTCAAAGTCTTGAATTTCTTCAAGTTCTATCATATCATCTAACCTCTCTTCTTCGAGGTATTCAGCTTCTAAAAATTTCACGTTTCTAGACACGATCAACTTGTGATCTTCAGCATGATAGAATTCATAGCCTCTCGTCTGACGATGATAGCGTATGAAATATACTTTGACACCCTTGGCATCTAACTTATCAGTGAGCATCAGTTTGACTATTGCAGGACAGCCCCAAGGTCTAAGATAGCCTAGTGAAGGCTCCTTTCCCTTCCATAACTCATAAGGAGTTTTCTCCACTGATTTAGATGGTACACGGTTCAGAATGTAGATTGCAGTTTGTAGTGCATATCCCCACAGATACTTTGGAAGAGTCGAGAATCCAATCATTGATCTTACCATGTCTAACAGGGTTCGATTCCTCCTCTCAGACACACCATTTAACTGTGGTGTTCCAGGAGGAGTCCATTGCGATTGAATTCCATTTTCCTTCAAGTAATCGATAAATTCTTCGCTAAGGTATTCACCTCCTCGATCTGATCGAAGAGTGACTATCCTTAGGTTCAATTCATTCTCGACCTCGTTCCTAAACTCCTTGAATTTCCCAAAGGTCTCGGATTTATTCTTCATAAGATAAATATACCCATACCTTGAGAAATCATCAGTAAAGGTAACGAAGTAAGGATAACCCCCACGCGCATGGACTTTAAACGGTCCACATACATCGGTATGTATGAGCTCTAAGCAGCGAGTGGCACGAACAACTTGTCCAACAAAAGGTTTGTTCGTCATCTTACCCTTAACACAAGATTCACATGTACCATATGATTCAAAATCAAATGGTTCTAAGTAGTCCAACTTCCTTAGTCTTTGAATCCGTGTTTCATTGATATGGCCTAGCCGACAATGCCATAGATAAGATGGATTATTCTTCTTACTTGAAGACGGTTGTTTGTTATGTATTTGAAATAAAGGTAGACTACTTTTGCAAAATATATAAACCATTCACCAAGTGAGCTTTTCCATAATACTGACCATTTAATGAAAAATAACAAGTATTATTCGCAAATCGAAAGGAAAAACCCATATTGTCTAACAATGGAATGGAAATAATATTTCTGACAATGGATGGAACAAAATAAACATTATCAAGTTCTAAACATTGTCCCGAAGGTAAATCTATCTTGCTGCGTCCAACGCGTTTGGCTTCAACTGGATTGTCGTTCCCAACATGCAAGTCGATTTCACCTTGCTTGACTAGCCTGTGATCAATTAGCCCCTGCACATTATTACAAATGTGTGAGCCACAGGCTGTATCTAATACCCAACCATTGGAGTCAAAAGTAGTCATGTTCATTTTAATAACAAACATACATGAGCCAGAAGCCGGTGACTTCTCAGCCTGATCTGCCCTAAGCTTAGGACAATCTTTCTTCCAGTGGCCCTTGAGCTTGCAATAGAGACAAATCTCGATCCTAAGTCGAAATTCAGCCATCCTACGATAGCGCCCACTCTTGCCACCCCTCTTCCTTTTGGGTCTACGATTGACCCTTGGGAATCTGTTGGCAATGGGTCTCTCAGCAATCAACTCTGTTGCTACCCCAACATTGGGATTGTGAATAGATTGCAACAATCTTTGCACGATCAAGATAATGGAAGCCTTAGCTTCTAGATCTAAGCCATATCCAACAAGTTGTAAGAGAAAGTCAATCAACGACTTAACTTGTTCAGGCGACAGCTCTTCTGTCCCAAGCCTTTTGATAAGCATGATCTTGATAGCTTCGAACCCTTCACACATCCTTGGAGCATCCAAGAATGAGGAGAGATATTTCATAATCTCATATGGTTCCTTGTCTCGATATGGTCCAACCATATTGTCAGACATAGCATTCAGCAACAAGTTCTTTACAAACTCGGCCCTTTCCACTTCCAATTCATAATAGCAATCATAGGTTGCCGTAGTGAATTCAGTGGGAGGTGGAGGGATAGGTTCGTCCAAGACGTACTCAACCTCATTGTACCATAGCACCTTTCGTACCTCATGGATCCAATCCACGTAGTTTGGTCTTGTTAGCTTTTGCAACTCCAAGTTGGCAACAAGCTCGGAGGACGGTATAGCCATTTCTAATATCCTAAGGAGAAATAATATAGAACGAAAATAATAAATCAACTATTGAAATATTATTTCTAAATACACAGTCAACATAACTAAACAACAAGGTCCTTTAGCTGTTTAGCTCCCACTATTTTCACATATGCTTGCCCCAACAACAAACATACGGGTAATGTCCAACAAGTTACCGTAGTGGCCAAGATTCAAATCCATACTATGCTATACTCCAACGGGGGCTGGTCGCATAGCATAATATGACCGGTAGGACTAGTAAGACTATCCAATTGCGTCACACAACTCTTGGTTGTTAAATCTAATTTAACCCGATGCCCTACATATTGTACCTATCGAGGTCGCTAGATACAATATGCAGTAAGTCATAACCATAGGCTTACTCTAATCTGACGATTACTGCGAGTCTGTAAGACGCGGTCGCCAATACAAGAAAACGCAATGAAAGTTCAGAATTAAAGCACCCTATGGAAAGCATCTCAGAAATACATACATTTATATATTTTTGTACTTATATTGGTTGGGGCTTATAGCTTGAGGGTTGTTATCAGTCATCTACAAACAAATAAGGGCGCCGCCTACCCATCATGCATGAACGGTCTACACGTAATGGATGCCGCCTATCCATTCTAGTTCTAACGCGGTCAAGCACATAATGGGTGCCGCCTACCCATACATAAATATGCGGTCCGACATATAAGAGGGCGCCGCCTACCCTCGCATGCATAGCGGTCGAACGGAATGTAAAATACATGGTATTTTAAACATGCATTGTCAAACAATAGCATTTAGAGCATATGAAACAAGTAGTAGCCTATGTGGATGACAAATGACTTCATAATTTCATTATGAAAATTATAATCCCATACTTATAATCTCTATGAAATAATTGAAAATTTGGACTAGATTGAATAATCGAAAATTCTATTGACCAAGTAGCAATTTTCGAAAACCGGAAGGACTTAATTGTAATTTTAAAAACCTTGGAGGTGTTAAATCTAAAAGTCAAAAGTAGAAGGACTAATTTACAATAAACAATAAATTGATAAATTACAAATGAGCCCTTTAACTTTATACTAATTAAATTTAACCCCTCTAGTTTAAAACAATTACAATTAAATCATATTTATAAGCACTCACTTTTCATCCTAGTCCAACATTAGCGGAGAATTACATTCTAGTCCAGCCGGACCTCCAGTGTTGACTCCGGTAAGTTGGGTTTTCTAATTTTCGCTCAACCAAACACGCCCTTAACTATATAATTTTCTATTTTTTATTTCTTTTCATTTTTTCTTTCTTTTCTTTTTTCTATTTTTCTTTTTCTCTTTCTTTCTTTTCTCTTTTCTTTCTTTTCTCTTTTCTTTTACATTTGTTTTAAATCCAACTCCGGTACCGGAGTTTACAGCTCCGGTACCGGAGTTAGAACTCCGGTACCGGAGTTTACAGCTCCGATTGGAGCTGTGTTAAGCTCCAATCGGAGCTTGGCACAGCTCCAATCGGAGCTGTGTTACACAGCTCCGATTGGAGCCGTGCAAAGCTCCAGTCGGAGCTTAACAAAGCTCCTTTGTTAAGCTCCGACTGGAGCTTTGCACGGCTCCAATCGGAGCTGTGTAACACAGCTCCGATTGGAGCTGTGTTAAGCTCGAGTCGGAGCTTTGTTAAGCTCCAACTGGGGCTTTGCACAGCTCCAATCGGAGCTGTGTTATACAGCTCCGATTGGAGCTGTGTTTGTGTTAAGCTCCGATTGGAGCTTAACACAGCTCCAATCGGAGCTGTATAATACAGCTCCGATTGGAGCTGTGCCAAGCTCCGATCGGAGCCCTAATCGGAGCTTTGTACTCCGATCGGAGCTACTGTTCATCGTCTTCCTCTTTCTTTTTTTTTTTTTTTTTTTTTATGATTTAGTATTATTTATTTTTATTTAATAAAGAAAAAAGAAAAGGTAAAAAATAAAATTTGGGACTCATTTTGAAATTCAATTTTTGTAGGGGTTTGTTTTAAAATAATTTGTAAACTATTTTGAAATATAGCTAAATTATGTGGGTTAATTTATAAATTGTTTGTGTTAATATTGTAAAAGTCAAAACATTTGGGGTGAATTTGTAATAAATAAAACTTCATGTTGTTTAGCGTAATTCAGAATCTAAAATTCCGACGGGGGCATAAATGTCATTTCCAGAGCTTAGAGCGCAGAAAGTCAAATCCGTGGGTTAAAATGTAATTACATTGGTTTAGTAAGGGAGTCTCGTGTAATAAAAAATATAGCTGGACTAATCTGTAATACTCAACAATAGTAGGGGTACCAAAAGTAATAGCCCCTATTTATATTCCAAATATAAAATTCAATCCTCAAAACTTTCAAAAATTCGATTTTGGGTCCAACCCGAAAATATATATATATATATATATATATATATATATATATATATATATATATATATATATATATATATATATATATATATATATATATATATATATATATATTTTTTTTTTTTATTTATTTGTTTTTTTATTTTTTTTTGAAAACGTGGGACGGGACGTCCCCCAGTGCCCGCGGCACGCGGGTACCGGCGCCGGGCGCCTGCGCCTGCAGGTCCCGGGTGCCCGCGGGCACGGGGAGCGCCCGAGCGCCTGCGGCACGCAGGCGGGCGGCCGCCGCCTGCGTCGCGCAGGCGGTACGGTCCAAATATATATATTTAATAATTTTTTTTTTTAAATATAAATTCTAAATTTATATAAAAACAAAACTTTGAAAATCGAATTTATCATAGAATCAATTGCATCCACATATCTACAATATCATACAATATATATACGTATATACGTAATCAATTAACCTGGCTTTGATACCACTGTAAGAAAATATGGTCAGAGTTACCCCGAGGGTACGCAGCGGAATTTCAAAATTTTTCTTAACATACAGGTTAATTAATTATGCATATGTCGTATATATATAAACATGTCAATTAGAAGACTAACCTTACTTCCAAAGCAACTTCCAAGTCTTCGTAATATTCCGGTGTATCTTCTCCTTCGTCGAAGTCGAAGATATCTACAATACTCCGTATATCTGCAAGACAATAAGAGTTAGTTTCCAGCTCCTAGAACCTCAACCTTGGTATCCACGGATGAACAACCTATCAGAAGAATGCTAGGATATTCTTTGTGTGACCAAGAAGACGGGGCGGCGATTCCTCCGGCAAAGGTGGCGCGCGCGGGTGTCTAAGGGAGGAGGGGAGAGCTTTTATTTTCTCTAAGAAAACTGGGTAGAATAACTGTGAAAGTCTATGTCTGAAACTGTGTGTAAAAAGCTCTCTAATAGTCTACTATATATAGTAGTCTATAGAAGCCTAAAGCATAAGCAATTAGACTTCGTAAAGGAATAAGAATCTAATTCTTATCGCACAAGGAAACCAATATCAAGCCTAGATTCATTCCCAATCAAATCAAAACTCAATCAGGAAAATCTAACTTATCCCTTGGATTTCTAATAGAGGAAGGAGTCGAACTCCTTCCCCTCATCTATCATGCGCGCGCGCCTCCTAGGGACAGTAGGTGGGTCCCAATTTTGGGACCCACTTATAGTTCTAAGGCAATTCAAACTCCAAGTAGATTTTGCCCAAGTGCATATGTTAATTCTAAATTAACATATCCTTTCTAATCAAACCTCCATTATATTTCCAAAATATAATCTTTAACTGTATTTACATAAAATACAATTAATTAGCCAATTCAATTAATAATTCCAAATCATTAATTGAGTCACCAAATATTATAATTAATTCCAAATCAATTATAATCCATCAATCACAATTAATTCCAAATTAATTGCGATTCCATCTTCAAGGATATTCTGATAGACTGTATCACCACATAGTGTGACCCATAGGGCCTCATCGTACGTATTAAGCAAGTCCTAGACTAGGCAACATGGAATTCCTAGACGGTTCCATTTGCAATATTAATACGTGAGGACGTTTGAGAGGTTTCTCAAAGCTAACCCTTTCGTTGCGAAGCCTGTTGCGCTCAACGCGGCGATGGTAACGTCCCTTCATCTGACTTGCTCGAATGTATCTAGGATCGATGAAGTGTCTATCCCAATAATACATCCACGGGCGTCTCAGGGAGTTGCTTGGTTAGGATATACTTATGACCATCATAATATATCATTTGCACTGGTCAGTGACTTTACCAACACAACTATGCAGACCATGAGCAGTGCTCTCCTGTGCTACACTTGAGAGATGAATCCTTCACAATATCACTTATCACCCCCATTTGTATGTAGCCATAATCCTGGATCGTGTCTTAGGTCAGCTGCTTATTCAGAGCTGACATCGACGGGTCCACCAAGGATATGGAGCAACAAATGTGATGATAAAAACCTGTAAGTACAAAGGATGAATGGCATCACTTCGACAACTTACCGGTTCCCACAGACACTTCGGTGTAGAGTATACATCAATGGGAGTGTCCGGTGGGTACTTCCATTGTTCGATAAAACTTCTTCGAACAACTATGCACAGTTATGGGAACGTTTCTCGATTGTCCAACAATTCGTTCCGTGGCCGTGGGATCGGCTCACACTTGCTCCAACAAGTATAACCTCCACGCATACTAGTCTTGTCTGGTTCATTCAGACCCCCACATCCGAGATGAACCTCGACTAGGGAGAGTTTGGGATAGATGATAACTCACATAGCTCCCACTATCTGTGTGATCGGTCATCTATCCGAAGGACATGTTTAATATCAATATAGACAGTAATAAAGATATGACATGTTGCAGCCTGGTGTAATATAAATATGAAAGCGATACTCAATAGTAAAATGCAACAAACATATATTATATTACGTTGACCTGTGTAATAGTACATATATGCCCTCTATAAGGGCACCATGCCCTTAGTAAGGATTGTCTCTAGGACATATACATTATCACTTCCGTGATGCATCTCTCCAAGAATCGTTGGAACTTCTTGTTCATGTACGCATCTGAGGTAAACCCCTTCAAACGACCTTTTGTACAAGTGCTCTCCTTGAACAATGTATCGACCAGCTTTTCCTTTTATCCTTCTTGATTCTGCCTTATCTATCGGAAGGATACCCTTCAAAAGATAGGTTGCGATCCCTTGCATCCAACTTGGTCGATCGTCTACTGCCAAGACGTTTGTCTTAGCCGCCCAAAGGGATGACGCGTTGATTCTCATAAGGATTACATTCCGAGTATCTATTCCTCCCGAGGCTAATGCATACTTGGCGAGTGCATCTGCCCGTTGGTTGAGATCTCTCGAGAACTTCTCGATTTCAAAACTTTCAAACTTTTGAATTTCTTCAGTGATCACACTCTTGTATTCCACCAAGGAGTCTTTCTTTGTTCTGAACTTCCCCGAAATTTGCTTTTCTGCTAATTGTGAGTCCGTGAAGAGGTGTAGCTTCTTCACTTCGAGAGCTTTGGCCATGCGTAGTGCTATGAGGATAGCTTCGTACTCAGCTTCGTTATTGGATACCGGAAAGTCAAGTGTTACCGCGTACTCGAGCTCTGCTCCTCCAGGACTTTTGAAGTAGATGCCTATTCCTCCATTTTTTCCTGATGATGAACCATCCACTTGGAGGATCCAAGTGCTTCCATGGTCTACCAGTTCTTTTGTTGCTGGCGCGACGACCTCTTCCTCCTTAGAACTTTTGATTCTCTGGCCGTGAAGACTTCTTGTCTCTTCCTCTTGTTCTGAGAGATTTCTTTAAGCTCTTTTAAAGCATCTTCCAAAGCTTGCATTGCGTTGCTTGCTTGGGGTTTGCCTTGGTCGATCATCATCGCTTTCTGACCTGTCGGAGGGACTTCCTCCGATTTTTCTTTGGAAGGGTACTCGACCAGGAAATCAGCTATGACTTGGGCATTTTTGGCCATTGGTGCTTGATACTCGATGTCGTATTCGCTTAGCTCGATAGCCCAACGCGCTAGCCTTCCTGAATTTTCCGGTTTTCCCAATACTTGCTTCAAGGGTTGCTTCGTTAGCACAACCACCTTGTGTGATCCAAAGTAGGGTTTGAGTCGTCTGGCAGTGTAGACCAGGGCAAATGCTAGTCGCTCGATGTCCATATATCTCGTCTCTGCTCCCGCGAGCACTTTGCTCAAGTAGTACATTGGCAAGTGCTCGTTCCCTTGAATACGGACTAGTACGGAGCTTATCGCCTCTACCGTCGCTGCAAGGTATAGGTAGAGGGTTTCCCCCTCCATGGCTTTCGATAAGAGTGGTGGGGAAAGCAGGTATTCCTTGAGCTTCTCAAAAGCCTCTTCGCACTCCTTAGTCCACTCGAAGTGGTTGCTTTTTCGTAGTACTTTGAAAAAAGGAAGATTTTTCTCTGCTGACCTCGAGATGAATCTGCTCAAGGCAATCGATTTCCCGACCAGTTGTTGCACTTCATTCAAACTCTTAGGATGTGGGAGATCGATGTTGGCCTTGATCTTTTCCGGGTTTTCCTCAATTCCTCTTTTGGTCACCATGTACCCAAGGAATTTTCCTCCTTTGACACCAAATGTACACTTTGCTGGATTGTGCTTCATTCCATACTTTCTCAAGATGGAGAAGCACTTGCTCAAATATTCGACATGTTGCTCTTCGAATTTGCTTTTGACGAGCATGTCGTCGACATACACTTCCATTGTCTTTCCGATTTCTTCTTTGAACATTTTGTTGACCAATCTCTGGTAGGTCGCTCCCGCATTTTTAAGACCAAAGGGCATCACATTGAAACAGTAAACATTACCGTTTGCGAAGAAAGCGATCTTTGGTATATCATCTTTTTGGCCATCTTTATCTGATAGAACCCTTGGTACGCGTCCATGAAACTTAAGAGGGCGCATCCAGCAGTGGAATCGACTAGTTGGTCGATCCGGGGGAGCGGGTAGGGATCCTTCGGGCAAAACTTGTTGAGCCGAGTGAAGTTGTTGCACATTCTCCACTTGCCCGACCCTTTCTCTACCAGGACTACATTGCAAACCCAATCGAAGTATCTCACTTCTTTGATATGACCCGCTTGAGTAGTCTTTGTACTTCGGCTTCAATGATAGCATTGTCCTCGACACTGAAGTCTCTTCTCTTTTCCCGAATGTGAGTGACCGAAGGATCGACGTTCAGACGGTGAACGGCTACCCTTGGGTCAATACCTCTTAAATCTTCAGTGCTCCACGCGAAGATGTCATTGTTATCCCTCAAGCATTGAATAATTCTCATTCTGACTTCCGTGGTCATCTTCGTTCCGATTTTGATAACTTTATCGGGACTTCCTTCGACCACTTGGACTTCTTCGAGTGTTTCTCTTGCTTCAATTTTGTTTTCATCGAAAAACTTTTTCTTCTTGGATGTTGGTGGTACCGAAGGTATCACTTGGTACTCTTCTATTTCTTTCACTTCTCCTGCTAGGCTCTCTTTCGCTCTTTTTTGAGCGGCTCTTCTTCGCCTTTTGGACGGTCTTGGCTTCTTGGACTTCCTCTTAGAGCGTTGCACCACATAAAAGCGATGCGGAGCCTGATGGATGAAGGGTTGATCCTCCTTTTCTTGACTAGTCCCGGCTTCGCCAATGGCAATATTGGAAGTCATTTTGGTTGACATGATGTAACACTCCCATGCTTCTCTGATATTTCCAACTTCTTGTCCCGTTCCCATCAATGTAGGGAACTTGAGTTTGTTGTGTACTGTAGATACCATGGCATGAAATTGGGCTAGGGCTTGTCTTCCTATGACTGCGAAGTAATCAAAGGGCATGTCTACGACCACGAAGGGAACGTGGTGCGTAACTCTTCGAGGTGTGGTGCCCATTGAGACTGTTAAAGTGATGCTTCCCAAAGGCTGTAGATACCATGGCATGAAATTGGGCTAGGGCTTGTCTTCCTATGACTGCGAAGTAATCAAAGGGCATGTCTACGACCACGAAGGGAACGTGGTGCGTAACTCTTCGAGGTGTGGTGCCCATTGAGACTGTTAAAGTGATGCTTCCCAAAGGCATGATGGGTGGGCCACCGAAGCCTACTAGTGCACTCCTGACTTCTTTAAGACCTTCTTTCGGGTTCATGCGCATCCGCTTCAGAGTGCCCGTAAAGATCAAATTGGCCGAACACCCCGTGTCTACTAGAATTCTCCCCAGCTTGAAGGATTGCACATCAAGCGCGAGCACCAGTGGTACACTTGGGTCGTAAATGTTTCCTCCTCCTGCATGCCTCAGAGGAATCTCACTATCATCTAATGAAATGACATTGGTGCCGGGTTGAGCGACCTGCCCATACTTCTCGTCTCGCACCCTCAAGTTGTCGGCAGTGATCGATCTCTCTTTGGTTCCGGGTGTCTCCACCTGCGGGTCCTCCTACTATTGTGAGAGTGTGAATACTCCCATTTATAGGTCGGTTCCCGTAATTGTTGAAATTGTGAATATCATCATATCCATGATTCTCTTGGGGGCTCTGGTGGCCGCTCCGCACTTGGGGTGGAGGAGGGAGTATCGCCAATGGTTCTTCCTTTCGGATGTAGTTGACCAATTGTCCATTCCGTACCATCCTTTCGATCTCATTTTTAAGCTCGACACACTCATCAGCAGTGTGCCCCTTTCCTTTGTGAAATTGACAGAATTTCTCGGAATTTTTGTTTCTTCGATTCTCTTGAATCGGTGTCGGCCATGAAACATCAAGCTTCCTCGAGACTATATAGTTCAAGATGTCGGATCTTGGCCTATTTAAGTTTGTATAGTTGTTATACCTCATCGGAAGTGACCTCTTATCTCTGAATTCATTCCTCGAAGGGCCTTCCTTAATTAGCCCATGCTTTTGCTCTCTCCTTTGTTTTCCTGGATTTTGGGGCCTCGGAGGGTATTCCTTCTCCTTTTCTTTTTCTTTCGCTTTTTCTTTAGGAGGGTTGGTCCTCACCGTGACTGTTTTTCGGAACTCCTTGCAAACTTTTTCTAGTTGGGCTTCATTCTCCACACACGATGCTGAGAGCACCTCTTGGAACTTGATGTTGGTAGTGTTACCATACAAATATTCCTTTCTCTCATTGATTGAGTGATCCTCCACTTGCAAGGCTGCTTCATGAAAGCGGTTGATGAAATCCCTGAGTTCTTCATTGTTCTTTTGAACAATTTCGGCCAAGTATCTCACTCTTCTTTTGGTGTTCATGACCTTCTCAAACCGCTTAGAAAATTCATTACAGAGATCCATATAGGACTTGATCGAGCGATGAGGGAGACGCGACCACCATTTCATGGCTTCTCCCGAGAGGTTTGCTGGGAAGAGGAGTGCTTTAGTTCTTGAGTCATGACCATATGCATCCATTTTGGTACCGAATCTCACCAAATAGTCTTTTGGACAACTTGTTCCATCATAGCTTTCGAAAGTAGGGAAACCCCTCTCAATTTTCGCTTGATGGCTCCTTATTTCGTCGCTCAATGGGCTAGGATCCTGGTCTTGCTCTTTTTCTTGTACGGTTCCTCGGAGGGTTTCTATCTGAGCATCGAGAGCGGCTTTCTTTGCATTGAGTTCCTCCAGTGTGAGCCTCCTCCCCGTGGTCGGGTCGACCAAGGGGGTTACCTCAGCTACTGTTCGCGCAGCATTGTTCTCTTCTACCGCCTCGGGTTGATTTTGAGGAGTCACTTGGATTTGAGGGGTCACCTGGTTGGGCGTGACCAGGTTTGGGAGATTGGGAGGTGTAACGACCACCGGCACTTGGTTTTCCTAGGGAAGCACATTTTGCAGAGACGCGCGTATCCTCCTATCAATCAGGTCTCTTAGATCCTCCGGGGCGCCTTGAGGTCCTAATCTTGATTGGACCCTGGAGGGTCCAAGGCGGGATTGGATTGGCCTCGTGTTGACTCTAGAGTGTGCTTCGTCTTGTGCCGCGGGTGCTCGAGGAGCTGAGGGTGCTCGAGGAGCTGAGGGAACTCGAGGAGCTGGCGGAGCTCCTTGAGGTTGTTCTTGCACTTGCGAGTGCCTTATCCCGCGCGCTTGAAGTTCGGCTTCTACTCTAGCAACCTCATTCTCTCCTAGACATCCTTTTATGGTGAGGAGAAATAGGCCGTATTGAGCTTCGCCCATCCCATAATCTGAAGGTCGGACCACGCGTCCGTTAGGAAGGGTGAAGTTCAATGCGGCCGGTTGGTTAAGATTTTCGGGTGCAACGTTGGTTTCGGCTCTTAGCGCGCCATAGCCACTTCCGACAGGTTCCCCTCGAGGGTGGTTCTCTCCTGTTCTTTCTTCTCGGGATCCGGTGACATTAGTGAAAGCACCTTCTACCATTTCTTGATCTCTTTCAACATTGATATTTCTTGGAGCCCAGCGCCCTTCCTCCTCCTCGGCCATTTAAAGGGGGACGGCCCCTTGGGCGAGGAGGATTTCTGGGTGCAGCACTAGCAATTCGGTTGCTTCTTCTGGGAGGCATCTTGCGTAACGTCTCGAGGAGAGTGCCTCTGCTCGACCAGTAGGGCTAGGAATGACCTTTCGATCAGTTTCTCACAGACGACGCCAAATGTTGAATGGTATTTAGTTCGATGTTCCTGTTCACTATAAGTCTTCTCCAAAGGGTAACACTCCAGTCAGAAGGGTATTCCTCTGAATATAAGCACTTCGTCCTTGTGCACCTGAAATCCACTAGAGGGGGGGGGTTAGTGTCTATTACCCGGTCTGTTTATCAGACCGGAGTGTCGACTTTACGAGTAGGGAGTTGAAAGGCTCCCTAGTGAGAGAAATATTGAGGGTAGGTGAGTATTGATTGCTTACCCGCTGGGTAATGAATGAGGCCTCTTTATATACTTTGAGTATTTTATTATCCTTTTGCGTAGGATCATGACACGTGTCCGGCCGAAATTAAAGCCTTCTTTGGTCCAAGCCCATTAAGGAGGTCTATGGGCTTTGACCCAAAGATCTGACCTAGGGTTTGGAGGGCACTTTAGACATTCCGGGACTTGAGTGATTCTTTAGGAAGGCGGGCCACCTAGGGACCGACCAGCTGTGGTCGACCAAGGTGCTCGAGCCTTCCTCACGATCTACAGCTCGACCAGGTCCTTGTCTAGTTGTCCTTTGATATCTCTTTCCTTGACGTAAGGTGGTCGCTCCGTTGGAGGGGTGGTCGACCATCTTCCAGTGTCGTACTTGGAAGGTTGGTCGCACCCTTAAGGACCAATTCTTGAGTGCTCTAGCACGCTCTTAGTCACTCTAGTTCTTAAATGCGGGCTGGACATATTTCAATACCAACACCAAGATAAATCAAAATTATTCATCGGTCTATCTAAAAAGATGCGATAAATTCCGTCCATGAACTTGGTAACTTAGTATCAATGTTAACTCATTAATTAGACAAATATTGATAATTGATAACTCATTCACGTAGTGGAAAACTCATTAGTGTAGTTTGATTAGAGCCATTAATCAGTGGCTTTTACAATGTACTCATTCATATTTCATGAACTGGAGAAGAGGATTACCGTACCTTGGCCTTGTACTGTGTACAAATTCGGCAGTTGTCATCGCATGAGCAGATTTGGATTTGTATAAATTGATTTTTGGATCAAAATCTTGGTGGTGGACGGATGAATTGGTAGATAGGTAGAAACTCAGGTTTTTTGGTAGAGTCGTGCTGATAACGTGTTGAATATAATAATGGGAAAATGATGTATTATTCTTCATCGATCAGTATGAGAGTACATGGAGAGTATATATACAAGTAGTAAAGTCCCTCTAAGATTTAACTGATAATAACAGATTGGAGAGATATAAGTAACAAACTAGAGATCACTCTTTGACCAACAACTACCTATAAGAGAAACTCTTGTTACATTCTCTATAATTATCCATAACATAATCCTTATACTCCACAAATCCTTTCCCCTTGACTTTACTTTAGGTAGGTTAGAAAGGGCAATTTTGTATTTCTATATGAAAGACAAGTTATTTTGTGATTCATGAGTCGGATGACTCATTTAAAGTAAGCATTTTATTTGATTAAAGATACTGTATTTACTTATTAATTATTAATTTTGTGAACTTACCTATTTAAAATTAATGGTACAATCTTTTCTAAATGATATTTTTATACTGTATATTATAATTTTTAAATAATTAATACTAGGCGCTCTAAAGCGCTCGCGCTTTCTATATTTTTATGAAATTGACGCTTTCGCGCTCGCGCTTACGCTCTCGTCCCAGGTGATGTAGGGTCGGACCAGACCAAATTGTTTAGTGAATCTAAATAAGAAAGTTATGGACATTGTACCCGGATCCGCCCCAAATTATAAGTAATAAGTGCCCCGCTAGCTATAGACTACATGGATTGGAATCGGCGACTTCACACATTGAAATGCGACTTTAATCGAGAGGCCAAACAAGATTCCAGAGCTGACAACCCTTTTTTTCTGTTTGGATTCTGATCTTTTGTTTTGCCACACGCTCGCCACACTCCCCATATCCCATTGCTGTTTCTTACAAGAGCCAAAAAAATCGAAATTCAAAACAGTAAGCCTCCCATCCCTTCTTTTTCATATGCACTGTTATTGATCTTGATGATGATTTTGTTAAAATCAAGAAAATGTTGATTTTGAGTTGTCCTCAATAATGTGTTTCTGATTCTGCCTCTTCTTTATATGTATAGTCTTCTTGTTTTAGGGTTTTCTTGAAATGAATTTGTACACATAGTTAACCAACCAATTGACTTGTCTAATTAATTTGTTGCAACTCTTTCATATTGATATGTCTGTTGCCCTTAATCTTCATTGTTTCATGCTTAATTAGTAGTAGTAGTAGTAGTAATTTTGCTATTCGTTTGTAGGCTGCATACAAGATGGTGGTAGGTGCTGTTGCTGTTTTCTCTACCACCGAGCTCGCCCCAACTCTGAATCATGTGAGTATCCGGGCTCCGGTTTGAGTCTTGTTTGTGTTTCGAATGTTTGGATATTGAACAATGAGTGGATGATGGTGAATGCATTTTTACTTGTCATTGTTATGAGTTCGTACACTCACCAAATGTGTTGGAAGAGAATATTTGTGGACTTTCTTTATGCAATTAGCCTGGCTTTCATGAGTTACTTCGTGTTTATACATTGAAACAAGGCGTCATGCGTATGAGTAGTCGGAACAGCTGATTGTCTTTGTATGTAGTAGTGGTAGAAACACATAGTGAATCACTTTTCTTCTCTCATGCAGGCTGGTTTATCTGACGCCTTGTGTCCTAGCTCATATGTGAAATCCACCCATCTTACATGTAAAGCAGCTTTTAACATCCCCACTCATAGACATCGAAGTCCTGGGGGAAAACTTGTCTCTAGAACTGTGGTCTATGGCCTGGCACATGATAATGAGGATGCTGAGAGGCACAGCTCGCTTCATTTTACTGATGACACAGTGTTTATGGGTTCGGAGGATGATAGGAACAGTAAGGTAGTAAACGAGGAGAATGCTACCTCGTTAGTACAGTCAGACACAGATCTTATACCATTTGGTATTGGGCAGAGAGACTCGGAAAGCCTTCTTGATAAGCTGAATGCTGTTCAGTTACACATGCTAGCAATGGAACAATGGAATGCATCGAGACTTAAAGCCTGCCACAAGTGAGTAATAACGTTTCTTTCATAGAGATGATGTGATGGTGAAATCTTGTACACTCACTAAGAATTCATGTTCTTGTTGCCTGTCATATATTGTATGGAATGTGAAAACGTGCTATCTCCATATATAATCGTGGAAAAGGTATATAACCTTTAGCAAGGTATATATTCCTGAATTAGTAGTTCATGAAGATGTCTAAATGCGAAATATAAATCTTGTACGTACTCCATTTATTTAAGGGATTCTAGTAAGTCTCTTTCCATCTGTTTTCTATTGTAGGCATTTACAAAATTTTGTATTGACTTGCAGAAATTACTCAGCAGATGCGGCAAACTTAATACACTACTTGGCGCTAAAAAGTTTAAATATGGAACAGATGGAACATGAGCTCTTTTCTGTTGGACTTTTGAATTTGGAGACTGTAAACGCGTATGTCTTTTCAAGTCTTTCAGCATGTATTCAAATGCTGATCAGCTCAAGACTGGACTCCTCGCATATCACTGGGAATGCAGAAGGGGAGCGTCCCATTAGCATAGGCTGTCAAAAGCAAGAGCTAGCAATCGATGTAATGATGAAAAGTGCATCTTCTAATAGTGATTTATTGTTGGGAAGACTTCAAGGCTCGAGAACGAGTCATATCATGGTAACAGTTGGGAATGAAGCAATTGAAAATGATGCACATATTCCTGAGCTCATCGAAGCAGGGACCAGCATTTTCCGTATAAACTGTGCACATGGGAACACAGACATTTGGGGCGAGATAATTAGAAGAGTGAAAAAAGGCTCTCAACATTTGGAGAAACCTTGCCGTATCCTAATGGACTTAGCTGGACCGAAGCTTCGAACTGGGAAGCTGAATGCTGGTCCGTGTGTAGTCAAAATATCCCCCAAAAAGATGTTCTTGGCAGAATGATACGGCCTGCCCAAGTTTGGCTGTCACCTCAAGGAGCTGGTCCACCGCCACCCCATGTGTTGCCTGATGTTAACTTGCACGTTGATGGCCAGGAATTTCTTAGCCAGCTAAAGGCAGGGGATTCTGTTAGATTCACTGATGCTCGTGGAAATCGGAGGACTCTCAGGATCTTAAGCAAGTGCTCTATATTTTCTGGTGCTGGATATATGGCTGAGTGTAGCAAGACTGCATATGTGGAATCTGGAACTTCATTGTATATCAAGGAGAAGCAACGGAAATCTTCTGTTGGATTCGTCGTGGACATCCCTCCGGCAGAGCAATTTGTTAGGCTACGAGTTGGTGACTTATTGATGATATCTCGAGATAGTTCAGATGAATATAACAGGTCCTCATCTACAGCAGCTGGTGCTCATAGGATAACTTGCCCATCAGGCTATCTCTTTGATTCTGTGAAGCCCGGAGATCCTATTGCTTTTGATGATGGTAAGATATGGGGGGTTATTAAGGGTGCTAGCATTTCTGAAGTTGTCGTAGCAATCACCCATGCTGGTCTGAAAGGTACTAAACTGGGCTCCGAAAAATCTATAAACATT
This sequence comes from Plantago ovata, assembly GCA_028274465.1. Classification (NCBI taxonomy): domain Eukaryota; kingdom Viridiplantae; phylum Streptophyta; class Magnoliopsida; order Lamiales; family Plantaginaceae; genus Plantago; species Plantago ovata. Next base: position 117,003,275 of record CM051455.1, on the reverse strand, counting down.
CCTGAGAGTGATATTAAGTATGAAGGCCTCACATCAAAGGATCTCATGGATCTTGACTTTGTAGCTGCTCATGCTGACATGGTAGGCATTTCATTTATCCGGGATGTTTGTGATATAGTCTTGTTACGCCAAGAACTTGCAAAAAGAAAACTCGAGAAATTGGGTATTGTTCTTAAAATTGAGACCAGAGGTGGACTTGAGAAATTACCCCTTTTAATACTTGAGGCAATGAAATCTCCGAACCCTTTGGGCGTAATGATCGCTAGAGGAGATCTTGCAGTGGAATGTGGTTGGGAGAAGCTCGCAGATATACAGGAGGAGATTTTTTCCATCTGCAGTGCTGCCCACGTACCAGTCATTCTAGCAACGCAGGTGCTAGAGTCGCTCATAAAGTCAGGAGTGCCCACTAGAGCTGAAATTACAGATGCAGCCAATGGAAGGAGGTAAGCAACATAACGAAATTTACTTTCTCTGTGCTTGTAACATAACTAGTCCACCGTAGATCTTGTGCAGTATTTAGGATAATGAATTCTTACTTGGACATTTTGGTCACAATTTAGCCAACACTAAAGGATCTGTTTATCCTTTTGGTCTTAAAGGTGAACAACAAAGCAAAAAATAAAAAAAGAAATTCTGTTTCAGTGTGTTGGAATTGATATTAAAATGCACTGGGAGAAAAGAATATGCAAGTTTATTGTGAAGCTGAAAATTTGCTATGTACTTAGGACATGTAAAATAAATCCTAACGGAGTCTTAGAATTTTCCTAAAAGAACTGTGAAAATTTGTATTTATGCTCCTAGTAACACATGAAACACAATACCAGGTACTCGTCTTGTTACTCTTTTACTTCCTGCATTCATTGTTAATGTGTGATTATAGGACTCTTGTATTGTATGATTTTGGTGTTTTTCTTCCTGTATTTTTTAGTATTTCGATTGACTGTAAGGATTTCGATTGACTTAAGGATTTCGATTACTGTAAGGATTTCGATTGACTGTAAGGATTTCGATTGACTTAAAACTAGTTAGAGCAATCTGGGGTGCCAGGCGCTTCAACATACTAAATTAGGTAGCCTTGAGAAAGTTTGATAAGCAGAAAGAAATTTTCTTTTCTGTTACTTGGAGTTTCTTGGGCTCTAATTCGTTCCCAATGTTTTGCTTTACAAGTAGATTACTTATGCTGTTTTTAGGTTCGAAATGCTTACACACCTTACCGGACTAGAATCATTCATTCGATGCCTTAGACTACTTTTGCTGTTATGAAGATTGAATTGCATTTCATGCCCTACGTACAATCTGCTTTATTAGCAAAGCAGACTATTTGATTACTTCAAAATTTCAACATTTAATTAAAAACATCATAATAATAGTAAATATCTAATGATCAATATGAGAGGGACAGAATTGAATTTAAAAGAGCAGAAAAAAATAGTTGTTGGTTCGTATTAATATATGACAAGTGATGCGATTGTGTTCATCATTTGGAGATTTAAAGAAAAAGTTGACAATGACCTTAATTGTAACTTTATGTTCAATTAATAAGATTAGATTCCACTAGCACTAGTTTAAGGTTTCTGTGAAATCATAATGTCTGATATGTAAGCATGCATTAACACTTCCTAGTTTACAGATCATTGTTTTGTGCTTAGTTCAATGCATACAAGATCTTATTTTATGTATGTATTAGGCTATGAAATGGTTATAATTTTTCATGCACAGTTTTGTTAGATTCTACAAGAAAGTGAGTAGCTTTGTGTCATTCTCAGTAGTTCATGTTTCATGTCACAGGGCAAGTTGCGTGATGTTAAACAAAGGAAAGAACGTCCTGAGAGCCTTATCTACTCTGGATGCTATTTTAAATAGAAAAACTGCAAAAGCAAAAGCAGAAGTGAAGCCTCTCTTGATATCATCTGATGTTAATTAGCTGATTTTGATGTACTTTATTTGGTTTATCAGCATTCAGATTGTCTGTGGCCATAGTGTAGCTGAAATGTGTAAATAACCTTGATTCTGAGAATTCTAGTTTTGACAAAATTGGGAAATGTTGATTGACTGTACATTTTTCCAGGAGTTTGAACATTGCTACAAAACATAAACATCACTTACACATGTAACATACCTAATATACAGTACACAGGTTACTAAGGCACATCTCAAAGAATCATGCATTACAGTTTATTTGTCTTCTGTAAAGTCTGGCTCTGCTGGCTTTTGTAGTAGCATTGGTGATATCCTCTCAGGCATTCTAGCCTTTCTGGTACTGTTCCGTCTTAATGCACGAAGGGCATTTGCGGCAAATCTAGATGCATAAATAGTTGCTCCCAAACTAGGCGAACTAGAACCGCCTTTAGCCAGTGCATCTTGCAACCGGTTTTCTTCTTCGCGTAAAGATTCTTCCAGCTTCTTTCTACTGTACCTTCGCCATGCAGCTTGAATGAAACAGGCAGCCCATGTCCTCCACTGTTGGGAATAAAATCGAAATGTATGTCTGAGCTGTTTACTGTGAAGTCTTCGGAATTGTGAGGCCACAAACTTCAAATCATCAGCTACCAAGGCAAATGCCTCAACTTCTGATAGGGCTTGTACAGTTCGAGTGGAGATAGGAAGGTTAGATGATGAATGGGGATCCAGAGCCCAAGTTAGAAGCTCTTCACCACAGAAATCACCAGCTTTTAAGTAGTCGGAGTTAAAAAAACCAGTTCTTCCTCCGTTGGTAGTCACGGTCAACAACTTGCCACGCATTATGAACAGCATTTCATCAACTGGATCACCCTCCCTCACGATGTAGCTATCCTCGGTGTAAAGTACCGGTTTGAGACGGTCACACATTGCATCCAGAAGCTGATCATCCATTTTCTCAAACATTGGCACCTGCGTTCAATACATCAATAACCACGAAGTCAAGAATCAAGGGAATCCAAAATTGGTAAGAGAAGGTGAACTAGCAGGGAATGTTTTATGCAAATTCGACAAGTTATGTAATACTAATTGCACATCGAAAACTCACTCTCTTGAGTAAAGCCAAGCAGAGATGTCGCTTTATGTCCCTCCTTAGGTCTTTAGGAAGATTATGGACCAGATTCTCTTCATCGACACCCCTCGTTTCCTGCCATTTGTATTGCTCGTATCTCCTAATTCTCTCCCGCAAACTATCAGGGAGTAAGCGGTGAGACATCCACTGCTCTGCATCTCTTCTTTTGACCCTCATCTCCTCCAATCTCAGAGTTGTAGACTGCAGATACGTCTATTGCACAAATATTCAAGGTCAGAGGTGAGTTAATACTAAATAACAGGTACCGGCAGGGCCAGCTGACCCTCTTTCGTTTGACACATCCAATTTACAGTTATACTCGTGAACACTTTGGTCCGAATATACTTTTTAACTCATCTCATCAAGTACTAGTTTCAAACAAAAGATAGTGCCTTCACTAGTCTCCCCAGGGGGGAAAAAACAACTAGCTCAATCTTCCTAAAGATTTTGAAACATGCTAAGTTGTGAACACAAAATGCTCTTTTATTCAGCACCATTGAGCCTAAAGAAAATTAATTTATTGTTTTCAGTTAATAAATATTATAACTTCAATTCAATTCTTGCAGAAAGACTATTTATACCGATGGCTGTCTTCCTTATCAACCAAACTTGCTACACCGTGCCAGAAAAAATGCACAACATATAAGCAGATTAAAAGTTACTACATCTCTCTTCCAGGCAACAAAAAGCTTGTAAATCAATGTTTTGCATCAGCAAACATTGCAAATTGGTTATCTTTTCTGATTAACATTTACGGAGTTCTAAAGAAAAAAATAGCATGCAGACAATCTTCGCAATCTAACTGCTTTACTGAATAGGGAACAACTCACCTGCATATTTCCAATCAGGAACGAGAACAGTACCAAGCCAGCAATAGAAATGAAAATTGCAAAGAAAATCTCCCAGACGTATGTACTTGTTTTGAGATTCTGGCCGAGTGAACTGCAACATTAGACGAAAGCTACACATCATGAACTGATCTAAAAGAACATAGTACAGAAAATGAGAAAATGGCTCTACCAAAATTACAGATATTCTTCAACCTATATTATGGATATTTTACTTTCACAAAATTCAAAATTGTGGTAATAATAGATGGTAAATTTTAAGCTTACGGATAGAAAATCTTAATTGAACAGCAAGAAAAGAAAAAGAAAGGAAAGGGTAAAAGATGATAAAAGCTGAAAACTGCCCTCCAGCAATTTTCTTTACTAAAACTAAAATACCGTGTGTTTTCTTTCATTAGCCATTCTTCTCAAGCCTACCTTTTCAATGGTTTTATAGTCTCTTTTCAATTATGTTTCACCTGGATCGACTGCTGAACACATCAATATAATTCTTTCATTTCTAATAACAATAATGAAGGGGTGAAAACACCCCATGAAACGGTGACCACTACGATAACAGTAATTTGACAATGGTGCTAGAATAACTATCCGAACAAAATGGGTTAAGTTAAGAGAAACAGACCTTAAATTCTGCAATCCCCACCAGAAACAATAGAAGAACTTCTGAGGAAAATCTTTGGTTTCAACTACCCCAGATTGAAGGGCATCAAGGAATATTCCAAAGTCAAATTGTGTTGCGTTAGCATCCTGTATTGGACACGACTGATTCAACCTCCCACTAAACTGTGTGTGATCACCATCACAAAAGAACGAAGCTCTTCTGCAAGCTGATTCATTCCCGCAAGCTCTATCCCAGCACGTAGTTTCACGTTCAATTGAGAACAGATACCAAAATGCTCCAAGGACCTAAATTAGACGCAAAAATCCAAAAATCAAAGAATTAATAAGCCTAAAAATTAAAAAAAAGAAAAAAAAAAGAAAAGAAATGACTAAAAAAATTAATACCCATGGCCACTCAATATTAAAATGTGCAGTAACAAATAGTGGAAAGTGCACTTCCAACTTCCAAGCGTTAGGGAGCGATAAATTACAAAAGTAAAAGAAACACATAGAACTTACATGGCTCGCAAGCATGTAAAGGAAAAGATTAAACGCAGCTCCTGCCCATGCAGTTTCAGTGAGTATCCCAGAAGTTCTAGTGACTTCTTTATACAAAGGGCGGATTCGTAGAAACCTAGGTATATACTGAAAGAACACCACAAATTTTAGCAAATTTTTCGTGTTCAATGATGTTGCTCCCTTCAACTTCGGAATGATTAACCAAATAACAATCTGCAGAAGTTGTAAGATGATTAGGCCTCACAAAGTATCAATAAAAAACAATCAAAATGTGAAGTCAATTATGCAGAACTGAAAAAGGTTTTACAGACATGGCATGTAGCTGACCACATACTTTAATCTTGCTTCACATGTGAAAATTTTGCATTTACCTGTGGAAGGGGAAGAACTGCAAGAACGTCGATGACAAAATATTTAGTCAAATATCTCTTTGCAATTTCCCAAGAATCTTCAACTAAAACACCTCTCCCAAATACACGTGACGACGGAGCAATAAACCCAGTTCGGAACTGAAAGATGATATGGATGAGGTAGAAGATATCCGTAAAGGATCGCAATATACTAGCAGTTAGCTCCAACTTCCTGTCCAGATCAAGACATTTCTTATCATCATTAATGATGGGAATGTAGAAAAATAAGGGGTCCAAGGAGACAGCAACGACACAAGATAGTACAAATATCTTATTCCACTGCTGAAGAAATGCTCCTTGAGGGTCGAGAATCTTCTTCCTAGACGACCCCTCATCATCTGGGGCAACCTTTCCCAAAGAGAAGGATCTAATTGATCCCTTGAACCTTCTGATTCTATCAGATCCTGACTCTAAACCCCTATGAACCTTTTCCGAGAATGAGTACACCGCGGATCTAATTCTTCCGAATTTAACTCCACTATGAGAAGGTTCACTATAGCTCTTTTCCGATCTCCACTCTTGAAACCTGAAATATGAACTCATTAGATTGAAGAGAGGCAAATACACGTATAATACTAATATCCAGTTAAAGAGTGTCCATCAAATATAAAGCAACAACGTTCTCATGCGAGTAACATGCGAAAAGGTTCAAGTTACTTAGAAAAGACAAAGATGGGCTTTCCATGGCCTCTACTACACTAAAAAAAACATCAATTGGATACGTACCACTACAAAAATCGCTAGTAATAATGAAACTAATGGGAAACGAAAACTAAAGGGGGTCCACAAAATGTAAAGCAACAACGTTCTCATGCGAGTAAAATGCAGGTTGAAGTTACTTAGACATGACAAAGATGAGCTTTCTTATGGCCTCTACTACACTAAAACAAACATCAATTCGATAGGTACTACTACAAAAAATCACTAGTAATAATGAAACTAATGGGAAACAAAACTAAAGGGGGTTCATCGAATGTAAAGCAACAATGTTCTCATGCGAGTAAAATGCAGGTTGAAGTTACTTAGACATGACAAAGATGGGCTTTCTTATGGCCTCTACTACACTAAAACAAACATCAATTTGATAGGTACTACTACAAAAATCGCTAGTAATAATGAAACTAATGGGAAACGAAAACGAACCTGACTAATTTCTCTTTGGCGTAACTCATTACTCCAGCTTACATGAAAGATATAGCCAAGCAAGTTCAACCAGAATGAATCAAAGATATAAAGTATAACCCTGCGCAGCATAACGTTGTTCCATCAGCAAAAATGATACAAGAATATTGAATCAATAGGCCATACTACTGAATCAAATTTCAATCAGTAAAACTCCACAAGTAAGTTGAATGCTTTATGACTAATAATAACCAAAACCACTGAAATTCTATGACTAAACCTCAACTAATTGCTTCAAATAGGTTACTAAATAAACCAAGTAAACATAAAAAAACACGACAAAGGTGGAAACTTTATAAGTAATAATGGAAACCCATTTGACCAAGTGAAGTTAACTTCACAATCACTCAACAAGAAGAGTAATTAGAAAAACATCATAGACATACACTCACCAGTATTTAGGGGAAACAACTGAAATTCTATGATTAAGCCTCAACTAATAACTAAGAAAAACCAAGTAAACATCATAAAAAAACATGAAAAAGATGGAAACTTTATGAGTAAAAATGAAAACCCATTTGACTAAGTGAAATTAACTTCACAATCCACTCAACAAAAACATCATAGTCATGACGACTCACCAGTATTTAGGGGAAGCATGAAAAAGTATGATATTTATGTTGTGTTTTTGAAACACAAAAATCGAAGTAGTTGGAAACAGAGAAGCATGATTCGTACATACCAAAGTGTTGGATGATGATGATGATGAGTTGTAATACATACATACCAGAGGAGAGGGTTAATTCAGCCAAGTCACATAGAGGGCAAGCAAGGAAGGAAGGAGAAAGGAAGTTTCTTTCTTTCTTTCTTGTAGATGGTACTAGTATGCTACTTTTGAGAAAACAACTGAGATTACAGATTGATAGTATCCACTATAATACAAGAAGAACAAGAAGAGAGAAAATGAGGATGGGTTTTGGTAATGGACTAATTGAATTGGTGGTTTGGTTGAGAGAGAGAGAAAGAAAGAGTCCAACAAAGTACAGTTCAAATGAACGGAGAAAATAATAATAAATAAATAAATAATGGAAAAAGAGAGGGCAAGTCGTTGGTGGGGCCTATTCCCTAATAGCTGCGACTTTTTCTTCCTTCCCCTCTCTCCATTGCTTTTTTCCCTTTGCTTTGGCTCCTTCGCCACCGGTACTACTTGCAAGTTTTCTTTCGAAATGTATAGGAAAGTCCTGCAGTAGGCTACTCAATTTAGTCGAACTCGATTTTCAAGGTGAATTTTAATGGGTAAAATTTACTCTTCAAAATTAAAAATTCAGTTTCAAACATTCTACAAGACACTCGATGCAATTTCGATTCCTTCATTTTTAAATTAAAGGACAAAAATAGAAAGAAAAGGAAAGAAGGAAGAGAATTTTTAAGCCAATTATATCTTTTCTTAAATAATAGTGAACTGTATTTGATGAGTTTGAAATGAATCTATTTTCCCACGATTCAGACCACAAGCCGATACTTCTCAATTTGCGGGCAGAATCTGGCTGAAGATATCGTCATTCACGTAAGCGGTTCAGATTTGAAGCGATGTGGATTCGGAAAGCTGACTGTGAGGAGTTGATTCGGAGAAACTGGCAGTCGGATTTTGATTTTATGGAAAACGCTGAGAATTGTCGAATTGGGTTGATTCACTGGGACAAAACAGTGTTTGGCTTGGTCAAGCGGAAAACGGAAGCTATGAGGAAGGATATCGACCATCTACTCTGTCTACCAAGATCTGAGCGTACAAGCAGAAAAATTAAGGAGCTGAAGGTTCAGTTAGAAGAGAGGAGCTTGATCGAGAAGAATTGATGTGGAAACAACGGTCCAAGGCGCAATGGCTAGTTGAAGGTGATCGCAATACAAGGTATTTTCACTCCCAAGCTTCTACGAGGCAGCGTGTTAATGAAATTCAACATTTACAAAATGTTGACGGTCAGTTGTGTGATGATCCTGTAATGATGGATAATATTGCTATTGAGTATTTTAAATCTATTTTTAGCTCTACTCACCCCTCCGAAAGGGATATTAATTATGTTTCTCAGCTGGTGCGAGCTAAGGTTGGAGCAGAACTGAACCAGGAGCTTTGTTTACCTTTTACAGCCGAGGAAGTGAAAGCAGCATTGTTTGACATGTATCCTCTGAAATCTCCCGGGCCTGATGGATATCCAACTCTCTTTTATCAAAAATTCTGGCCTATTGTTGGTGAGAACGTTCTTGCCTGTGCTTTAGCTTTTTTGAATGACAGAGTTTTAGATCCACATTTGAACTATACGCGTGTGGTCCTCATTCCTAAATGTAAGAACCCTGATCAGATTTCTCAATTCCGACCCATCAGTTCAAGTAATGTGATGTTTAAAATTGCATTGAAGGCTATCACTAATTGTTTGAAGCCACATATGTCTAGTATAATTTCTGATTCGCAATCAGCTTTTGTGCCGGGAAGGCTAATAACTGATAATGTTCTGGTAGCTTATGAAGTTAATCATTACTTGAAAAGAAAGACTAAGGGTAGAGATATGTATATGGCATTGAAGCTTAATATGAGTAAAGCTTATGACATGGTAAAGTGGCCTTTTTTGCAGCGTATCTTGGAGGTTCTGGGGTTTGCTAATAGTTTTATTGATCTTATTATGCTCATTGTGCGGACGGTTTCTTATTCTTTACTGTTTAATGGTGTTGAGCTGCCAGTTTTTACTCCAGAACGGGGAATTCGGCAGGGCGACCCTCTCTCTCCCTATTTATTCTTGTTCGTGACAGAAGCTTTTAGTGTTTTGATTAAAGATGCAGAAGTGAGACATGTAATATATGGGGTTGCTGTTGCTCAAGGGGCTCCATGGGTTTCTCACCTTTTGTTTGCTGATGACACTTTACTTTTCTGTCAGGCTATATTGTTAGAATGGCGGAGGAGATTAGTGACATCCTGTTTAGATATAGCTTGGCCTCGAGACAGCAAATTAATTTGGAGAAGTCCACAGTGGTTTTTAGTCGAAATACCACTGCTGAGAGGATTCAGGAGGTACGGGGATGTCTTCCGGTGCGTGTGGTAGATAAGCATGATAAATACCTTGGCTTACCTACGGTGATGGGGAGATCGAAGAAGGAGGTTTTCCATTGGCTTAGGGAAAGAGTGTGGCAGAAGGTTCAAAGTTTTGGTAATCGGTCACTTTCCAAGGCAGGGAAAGAGGTGCTTATTAAAGTTTTTATTCAAGCAATTCCTACATACGTCATGAGCTGTTTTAAGTTGTCAGATTCTTGTTACATGAGATTGACTCCATTATCGCTAGATTCTGGTGGGGGGATGGGAAGGACAGGAAAATTCACTGGATTAAGTGGGATAAACTTTGTGATTCTAAGAGAGATGGGCTTTCGGGATTTACGAGCTTTTAATCAAGCGATGTTGGGGAAGCAGGTGTGGAGAATTTTACAGTCTCCTAACTCTATCTTGAGTATTGTACTGAAGGCCAAATATTTTCCATCGACCAGTATCCTTGAAGCTGGGAGTCAAGGTAGTGATTCTTTTACATGAAAGAGTTTTATGGGGGCTCTTGAGCTTGTGAAGCGTGGCATCCGATGGAGGGTAGGTTATGGGGCTGACATTAATGTATGGACGATGAACTGGATCCCTCGTGACTATGCGCTTCAACCTTTTACCCCTAATCGTCATGGGCTGCATACTCTTACGGTCTCTTCTTTGATTACTGATGGGGTGTGGGATGAAGGTTTAATCCGGACTATTTTTTTGGGAGGATGATGCAAAGGTTATTCTTCGGATTCCTCTACCTCTAGCATGTCTGCCGGATGTTTAGATTTGGCATTATGCCAAACATGGACATTATACTGTTCGTTCATCATACTATTTGGCCCGTCATATGAGGAATGTGGCGCGTTCGGCTCAGGTTGGGAGTAGTAGCACAACTCAGGTACGTTCTTGGTTATGGCTTTGGCAGTTACATATTCCGAATAAGATTAAGATTTTTTGTTGGCGTTTGTTAAACAATTCCCTACCTGTTCTGGATAATCTGGTTCGGTGTGGATTGAATTTGCCAAATGTGTGTCCGGTTTGTGGTGTTGTTCCTGAGTCTTTGCTGCATGTTCTACGTGATTGTTCGTATGCAAGGTTGTTTTGGGCTGTTTCTATCTTTCCTACTGCTCTTATTATGTCAAATTATGTATTTTTGGAGGATTGGGTTGAGAATGTGCGTACTAGTTGTGGTCAGGAGGCTGTTGAACAGTTTTTAGTCTCGTGCTGGAGCATTTGGTCGAATAGAAATAAACGAGTTCATGAGGGGGCTGGGTATGAGGTTGAGCAGGCAGTGTGTTTTGTAAATGACTATATTTTAAGGTACAACTGCTTCTGTGGTTTTTCAGCCAGTTAGAGAGCCGGTTTCGTCGGTGAAGGGGCGGCCTCCTGATGCACCAGCCTTAAAAATTAATTTTGACGCGTCTTGGGCAGATTCTAGAGGTGCGGGGACTGGGCGTTGTAGTGCGGGATGCAGCCGGTCGGGTTGTGTCTTGGCGGAGATGGAAATTGCTTTATGTTGAGAGTGCGAAGCATGCTGAGTTTTTGGCGTTGCGGGTGGCTGTTTTATTGGCGTTGGAGGCACAATTTCCGGAGGTTGTGTTCGAAGGGGACTGTCTATCATTGATTAAGCAGCTTAATGCCCGTGAGCCTTCGTTGGGACCGCTGGGGCTTGTTGATGATATTCGAGAGCTAGCAGAATCAATTCAGTCATAATCTTTTTGCTTTGTTCGTCGACAAGGAAATCGGACTTGCACATGCATTTGCTTCTAATGTTGTGTCTGATAGCAATGGGCAGTCTATGCTACCGCCTGAGTTTTGGAATATTAGCTGATGTTTTTCCTGTTTTCTGTTAGCCATGTATTCTGTTTGCTGATTTTTGCAATGAAATGAAGTTTTGTTCTAAAAAAAAAGAAAAAAAAGAATTTGATCAAATTGAATTTATTTATTTATATAATATAAAATAATATAAAAACAGGGGCAAATACATATGATCCCCCTCTTAGATTCATTTATTACATGTAAGGGACCATAAGTTTGTCAATTACATTCAACTTTCAATTAGATACATTTTAATTACATCTAAATCCACAAATTTGACTTTCGACAAATTAAAACGTGGAAAGTACATATGCCCTTGCTTCAAAATCTGATTTTTCTCTCACCCCAACACAACTTCATTTTTTGTTTATTGCACGATGGACCCTAATATCATATAATTTATCTAAATTTCAAATTGACCAAAAAATTATTATAAAACAACCCCAATAAAATTTGTAATTCAAAATATGGCACAAAATTATTTTTTATACAAAATCAATTTTCTTTTTTAAAATTATTTTATGTTTCTCTTTTTATTTTCTTATTTTTTTCCGACATTATTTTCTTATATTACATTAAAAAATATTGTAATTCGCGGTCTTTGAATTATTTGTAACACGTGTTAATACTTTTTGCAATTACATATTTATTCAATGTACTAGAAGTATCTGCGTAGTCTTAAAATAATCTATAGACAACTAAACGGGAAATTACGTACGTTTAAAAACTAATGAAGTTCTAATTTATCCGTAAGTTTCAATTACTCAGGGGGTGATTTCTATGAAATTTTGTGTTATTTTATGTGTGTTTTCGGATTTATGTACAATTTCACTTTAGCTCAAATCACGAAGGGGAAGTGAATCAACTGCCTGTTGGGACAGTGGTCCGCGAATTCGACGTCCCTTATCTTTGGTGTGTCTTTAGTAGCCCTGATCACATTGAAGTTATAGTGCCTGAGCATGGGCAAACCATATGTGATCCGCCTGAGAGTTGTATTTCTATTCACGTGTAGAGTATGGAGAACGGGTTTCGCGTTCCCAACAACTGGCAAATTCGCAATTTTTTGAACGAGACCCGACTTTGCCTTACACAAATCATCCCAAATGGGGATCCTTATGTGTACTTTCGTCTTGTGTACCACTTTAGAGGAAAGTTTCGACAGGTCACATCTCTAGTCTCTATTCTCCGTATCGCGCATGGGCAGTTCGTGATTTTATCGTTAAATCCACGCGAGGATTTCAGTGTGTTCCACTCCTTTAAATCGTCCCATGGAGATGCATGAAAGCATTCATTCGTTTATCTTCGTCTTCCGCGTAAGGTTGACGGGAGTATCACTAACTGGTATGTTCAATGCGAATGAAGCTACTACCATACTCATAACTAGAAAGTTGTACCAGCAGTGTTTAGTACATGGTTACATGATGAATGAGTTCCAAAGGTTGAGTTTCATTATGAAAAATCAAAAGTTATCGAGGGCAGGCAATTATAACTCCATTGATGATGTTATCGGGAGGGGAGATACTAATCTAAGATGATCATACATCTAGCGTTGGAAAGCAGTTAGTGTGAAGGATCACCTGCATGTGAAAAATAAAAGAGAATTTCATGAATAATTGTTACGTACGTGTTGGAAATGGTCAAGTAGGAGGATTGAGTGACGAAGAAGTTGATTTTGAATTCTCCAGTGACATAATTATCTATGATTCCCCTAACCTGTAACGCCCCGCCAGGAAGCATCCTGCTCCCTAGCTCGACGCCACCCGCCTGCAACCTTCCTCCAGAGCCATCTCAGTTCTGGCGGAAAGTTACAGGAACAAACCAAAATAAAAACCCATAATTTTAAAAGTCATGCTGCTTAACAGAATAGAATGACATTCTTTTAACCTGGATGTGGGCCCCATCAATCCTCGATGTTATCAAAGATGAGATTGATCTCCATAAAGTTGGGCATCAAACAATTATCTTGAATTCCTCCTATAAAGAATGTGAATCACCTAAAAGAGTGCACCTGAGGAAATATGGACAAAACAAAGGAAAGGAGTAAATCTTTAATGACTTAGTCGAAAAAAGGATGGAAGTTTAAGCCCACCCGTTTCTTCTTTTTGGATTGAGCATTCCTTTCTAGGAAATCCTTGGTTAGGGGTGAATAAGGTATGAGAGGGGAATATCGAATATGAAATGAATTGCAAGAATGGAATACAATAAAGAACTTGCAATGTTCAATGTGAAATAAGATGATGGTACGAGCTTGAATATATCAGATACCAACCATAAAACTCATGTATATAATGACAACCTTATAACTCCATCGAGGCGCGACCTCGTAAAAGAACAAAAACTAGCATGCTGAGGTTCATGCTGATAGTATGTATGTCCTAGAGACAACCTTTATTAAGGACAAATGTACTATTACACAGTCAACGTAATATATTATATGTTTGTTTATTCATGTTCATGTTTACATATGTATTTATATATTACACCAGGCATACAACATGTCATATCTTTATGTGGTTGGTCTGTATAGATATCAAACATGTCCCCAGTGGATAGATGACTGATCACGTAAGTAGTGGGAACTATGTGAATTATCATCTATCCCAAATTCTCACTAGTCGAAGCTCATCTCAGATGTAGGGGTATGAATGAGGCAATTGAGACTAGTATGCGTGGAGGTTATACTTGTTAGAGCAAGTGTGAGTCGATCCCACGACCACAGAATAAATCGTTAGAGCGAGTCCATGATGTTCCCATAACTGTGCATAGTTGTTCAAGGTGGATTCCGAACAATGGAAGTACCCACCGGATACTCCCATCGATGTATATTCTACACTAAAGTGTCCATGGGAACAGGAGTTGTCGAAGTGATGCCATTCGTCCTTTGACTCTCAGGACTTTACCATCACATTTGTTGCCCCATAATCTTTGGTTGGAATCCAACGCTTACGCCCTGAATAAGAGGTAGATACGGCCCTTCTGGAATTATGGCTAAATTACAAATGTGGATGATAAGTGATCATGGAGAGGATTCATCTCTCATGTGTAGCATTGGAGAGAACTACTCAAGTCGTTCATAGTCGTGTTGGTAAAACCGCTGGCCAGCGTATGGATATATTTATGAATGGTCATAACATATATTGCATTAACCAAGCAACTCACTGAAGGCGCCATGGATGTGTTATTGGGATAGACACTTCATTGATCCTAGATGCATTCGAGTCAGTCAGATCAAAGAACCTTACCATCGCCGCATTGAGTGCAACAGGCTTCAACAACAAAAGGTAGCTTTGAGATTACTCTCAAACGTCCTCATGTATTAATATTGCAAATGGGATTGTCTAGGAATTCCATAATGCCTAGTAGAGGTACTAGCTTAATACACTGAGGCCCTATGGGTCACACTATGTGGTGAACCAGCTTATCTGCATGACTATAGGAATGGGAATATCATTAATTAGATTAATTATAATTAGTTATGACACAATTAATATTATGAGAATATTAATTGAATTAATTGTATTTATAAAAATACAATGAAAGATTATATTTTAGAAATATAATTGAGGTTGGAATTAAAAAGGATATATTAATTAGATTAATATATGCACATGGACAAAATCTAATTAGAGTTAGAGTTTCCATAGACTTGCGTGTGGGTCCCAAAAGTGGGACCCACCTCCTCCTTTAAGTGGCGCGGCCGAATGGGTGGAGGAATGAATTTGACTCCTTACTCCAATCCAACTTAAGAGGCAAACTTTCCTAATTGAATTGTGATTTAATTAGGAAATGAACCTAGACATAAAGGTTTACTTGTGCAATAAGAATCATAGTACTTATTCCTTTTACGAGTCTAATAGAATGTTCTTTAGGGTCTATTCACTACTATATAAGTAGATGGTTAGGAGAGCATTATTCATACTTTCTCATTCACTCTTCTTCTTTCTTTCTTTTTTGTAACGGCTAAATTTTTATTAATAAGCTCGAGCATAAGGAATGCTCTAGAAAATAACATCCACAACCGAATACAACAACAAAGCTATACCATAAACAAGGATCAATAAAAAGAAAAAAGTAGAGCATGGAAGAGCATCCAGTGAGTTCTCTTGTCCACTTGACGACCAACCAATCCAAAGCAAAAAAGTTCTTATCAAAGAAATCACCAAGGGCCAAACAAGCAAGTCAACACAAGGCTTCTATGAAGAGAAAACAAGAACAAAGGCTTCAGCAAGGCCACGCTCAAGACCAAGGTTGTGGTAAAAAATCCAAAGCGGGAAACCCCGAGAAAGAACCAACATAGAGTAAGCATTTTAAAATAATTTTTCTATAATCCAACCCAACGCCGATTTCCTTAACGCGGTGGAAAAATAGTCTATTCCTCACTCTATGTTCGAACTTCTCCCACCAACACGAGAAAAACGGGGACACACTCTTTCTCCTCTTGCGGTCACGCTCTGATGAATGAGATTGTCAGACTCGAACAATCAAATAAATTTGTTTTAAGCCAAAGGGCAACTCACAACTACACAAAACACGTAGTGCAGAGGTAAGATGACCTCGAGTGTCGATCTCTAGGGACTAAACTAGCTTTAACTAAATAACTATATATAAATTCAGAAAACAAATTTATCTCTAACTTTACTTAACAAGATATGGAGAAAGCTGGTGATAGTATGTTCGTTCTAAGCATCAAGTTCTAATTATGTATGAAAGTGCAACACGTACTGTCTTAAAAGTAATTCGATTTACAAATACTAAAGACATGTTTGCAGACGTGTATTTTGAAAGCTTCCTATCTATACTAATACTTGGCTAAGGTTGTCAATCTTAGATCAAGCAGTACTTGCAAATTATATATAATTGAATCGATGATCTTGAATTGTCCTAGTGTTTCTAACACCTTTCTACGAAGATATATGGCTTAGTTGGATCAAAGAATCGAATTAAGATAATTAAACAAGTAAAAGACTCAGAAACTCAATCATGCATAATACGAACCCTAGCTACAAATTCACATACTATCACCAACTAGATGCTTAGCTACTCATATCAATAACACGATAACCAATCATAATTGAAGCAATAATGAAAGAAAACATGTTTAATTGAAAGATAAATAGCAGAATTGTGAGATACAAGGTTACCACCAAAGGTTGTCAATCTCCGGTGAATGGCTAAAACTCACAAAGATCTAGCAAGGTGAGATTAAACGGTGTCCAAATCTCTCCTCTAGCTCCAAAATCGCTAAGTTACAAAGAATCTAAGAGAAAATATCCCCAGAACAAGCTTTAGGGTTTATGTCTGGAAAAATATGAAAAAAGATATGTAAAATCGCAGATTTTGTGATATATATATATAGAGCTGTATAAAGCTCCGCGGCGCACCGTCCCGTAAGCGGCGGTGCGCCCCGCACGGGCAGAACGCGGCCCGTGCGGAATTCCTCCTTTGGATCCTCGAATTCGGCCCCTTGCACGGTTTTGAGCTCCGAACTTGATCTCTTGGCCTTGAAACTCGTCCCGGTACTCCTTGACACACAACGGGTAATCTCGTTGCACCAAAACATCATTGTTTCGCCATGAATTACATTCAAAAACGCGATTTCCACCTAAAACCTGAAAAGAAGAAAAGAAATGGAAACGTGACACTATTCTAACAAAATGCACTAAAATGCATCCAAGAGGATAGCTAAATTGGTGAAAAAAGACTCGAATGATAGTGTAAAAAACACTGTCATCAAACTCCCCACACCGAACCTTTGCTTGTCCTCAAGCAACTAGCTAGACTCTATGCAACCTACATGCAACACAAAGAGGAGTCTCATGCCAAACAAGAAGAAATAATCGATTGTATCTACCAAGTACTTATGAACAAACACTACAAGAATTTTCCTGTATAGTGACGGCTTCAGTGACGGATTTTATCCGTCACTAAGTTAGTGACGAATCGGTACATTCAGTGACGGATTAGTGACGAATAGACCTAAAAGCTCAATTTGTCACTAATCCGTCACTATTTAGTGACGGATAAGCTTATCTGTCACTAAATAGTGACGGATACTCTTATCCGTCACTAAATAGTTCACCAAGGATTTTAATAAAGAGAAAAAAAAAAGTAATTTTAGTGACGGATAAAATTATCCGTTACTAAAATAAAAAAAAAAGAAAAAATAAATTAAATAGAGTGACGGATCGGTCCCGATCCGTCACTAAATATTAAAAAAAATAAAAAAAAATAAAAAGAAAAGAGATCGATATGGACATCAGAATCCACTCCATATCTTCATTCTTCTTTACTCCCATCACTCGCTTTCTCTCTTCTCTTCCCTTTCTTCTTCTTTCCCCTTTTCCAATTCTCTAGCAAAACTCAACCATTTTGTTCAATGTAGGTGTCTAATCGAAGCTTGTTCGACATGGAATTTGGGTGACTAATCAATTCGTGAATTCTTCCGTTTATATTTCTGCAATCAAAGGTATTACATGTAACCCTAACTTTAACAATTTTGAATTTTTTCCAATTCTCCAATTCTTTCCGGCATCGATCCGTCTATATTCTTTGCCGTTGCCAGCAAAGGTACGATCCCCATTTCTCTATTCATTACGCTTGCCCAAAATTTCTGGTTCTGTTAGTATTTGTTTTGGTCAATTTTAGATATGGCTTCTCGTTTATAGGGTTTGTTGTGTTAATTGTGATGTTTCGCTTTGTGTAATTGAATTCAGATTGTTAGTACAAGCTTAGATTAGAGACGAAAGATGGATTCTGTTTGGGGGTTAATTTGGTGTATGAGCAAGTAGTCTGAGTTATTTTAGGTTTTGACTAATCAGATGCTTTCCGATTTTTAAAATTTAATTTAGTTTCATTTTTTGTTTTCTAGGCTTTATTTATGTTCCTGGAGGTTGCTTTTCGTGATATGATCGTTGCTTTGGAATTTGGATGATCTTTTTACCTTTTGCTGTTGTTGTAGTTAACTTTGGACTCGTTACTTCCTGTTTTTAGTTGCATGTTTTGTAATCAGTTGTGAGACAATGGACTTAAATTTACCCAGCCATGAGAGTATTTTCAAGTGGTTAAGTTGGAGACTTACCCTGGTTAACTGATATTAAAAAAAAAGACCTACATTTCTATTTGTCTAATCACGGTTGAGCTGCAAGAATATCTGTATAAACTTATGAAGCTTCATCCCCAATTGAGTGATTTTATGATACTAGTAGCAGCAGCTTCGAAGTTTCTCACTTTAGAGTTTAGACTACAAGTAGCAGTTCTATGCATTGGATATTCTGTTTGCGTTTAGTGTGAAATAAACCTAACATTAGTCAGTCTGATGATTCCTTTTATATTTCCTTGCTATTTATACACCAGGGGCTATAGTACTTCCCTGAACTACATATACGAGTTGGTTCAAATATGTTGTTGCATCATGAGATTGAGCAAAATTTAGAGGCCAAAATTTTCTTAGATGCATTGATATCGGCTATTTTATAAGTTACAGAAATTCTTTGCTATAATGTTAGCAATTGGTTTGTTCCCTTATGGATGAATGGATACATACTTTTAGCTGGGGATAGTGTTTTAGTTTCAAATATTTAGGAATATCACGGCCTGTTTAAGCTCAATTGAGAATACGATTGTGGAGGAGAAGTTGTTTGGAATTTTGGGATTGAGTCAATTTGGGGTTTTATCTTTTATGTATAAATAAAAAAAGAATATAAATTAGTTAAATTAATTGGGGTTCATTCCCGGTAAGAGAGGTTTAGGAGTACTATATTTGTCTTATTTAGTTGTTTATGTTATTCAGAATTGTACTATGAGGCAAAGTGCAAGAATGGCGTGTGGATGAATGATGAAGCCAAGGACATAGCGGTATGTTCATACTTGGAGGTTCATATGTGTATTTTATAATTAATCAACAACATTATTGTGACTCATGTTATGCAGTTTACTATTGCAGAAGGCAGTGGAGGTGATTATTGGCGACCAGGATCTCACAATTGAAGAGCAAAACAATATCTTTCTACAATTGAATCCTCCAAACAACAAGGGGAGTATCTATGGTTTGGGTAGTGTGGGTCGGACAATCGCTAATGTTGGTGAATACACATCTACTTCTTCCCAGAGCTCTCGAAAGGCCGGCCTCACAGCAGTTTCAGGAGAAGATTCAAGAGGAGAGTTAGCTCAGACTCAGGCCAAGAACGCTGCACTCGAGGAGAAGCAGGCTTTGATGGAAGCAGAGTTGGCTTCTCAGCGTGAAATTAATGATGGCAAAGCTGATGCCTATGATGGGTGACAAGTCTCAGACTCCTCCTTAGACGTACTTTGATACATTGGCTTTCTGCCTTTTATTTTCTATGTACTTTGTTATGGATGTTATTTGTTATTTCTATCTTATGGACACATATAAACTCCTAACTTATTAGGGATGTTATAATTTTGCGGTTTTCGAACCATTATCGAGTTTTCTTTATAATTTATCATTTTCGGGTTCCCATATTAGCATCTTGTTAATTAATATATATAGGAAAAAAATATAAAAAAATTTAAAAATTAAATTTTTAGTGACGGATAAATCTTATCCATCATTGAAGTTGTTGACTCGAGTCAACTAAATGAGTGACGGATAAATCTTATCCGTCACTGAAGTTGTTGACTCTTATCCGTCACTGAAGTTGTTGACTCCAGTCAACAACTTCAGTGACGGATAAGATTTATCCGTCACTAAAATTTATTTTTTAATCTTTTTTTAGAATGCATGGTCAACCTTTTATCCGTCACTAATCAGTCACTAATTAGTGACGAATTATCTTATTCGTCACTGTGTCTTAGTGACGCTCAATATAGTGACGGCTTCCCTTATCCGTCACTAATCCGGCACTTGGCGGTTAGTGACGAATCGGTGCTACTTAGTGACGGATAAATCCGTCACTAAACAAGAAAATTTTTGTAGTGAAAGACCATACAAATCATAACATGGAAGTAGGTTGAAAAATGTCTCGATTGAATCTATACATATTCACATATGCACTTTGTTAAACAAGAGAGTCTCTCGTAACATTCTCTACCTGGACCTGGTCAATGACGACACAATGAAACATGTTAGAATACAAATGGTTGCCCCGTGCCTATGAAACTACGGGCTTAGTACTGTTCACCAAGTTGAGACTTTCCCTCAAGAGAGGTCGAACCAATACTGACTCTCATCAAACGAATGAGGGTTCCCTAATAGACAACCCTCCCCTATTCTACCCAACTCTCAAAGCAAAGACTATTCACCACTTCCTGAATGGCAGGACGAGGGTGGTCTAGAACATAAGACACGAAACAAAAGATAGAATATACAACTCGATTACGAACTAGTACAAAAGCTGAAAAAATAACGCAACACTTTGCTAAAACTGCTTTTGGCTTGCTTGGACCCTTGTTTTGCTTTTTTTTTTTTTTTGGTCTTATTCTTTTTCCTTCTTTTTTTCTTTTTTTTTTTTTTTTTTTTTTTTGTATATAGCCAGCAGTAGCACAAAGAAAGTACAATGAAAGTAAATAACAACGACACTACGACCTCCCCAAACCTATTCGAAAGAATAGGTTGGAGCACAAACTCGCAAGAAAAAATAAAGCGAACTCAACTTGACTCACAAAGACGAAGAACAAGTCATAATGATAGTAACCCCGTCCCCAAACCTATTCGTTAGAATAGGTTTCAAACAAAGGATCACACACCTCACTCTACCTCCTTCCTAGCCATTTAGAAATCTCAATAAGCAAGGTGAATACTTGTTGCCTCTTACGTACATAATTACACGGGAATACAACCAAAGACTCTAACATACAACATTTTATAAGGCCTTTGCGAACCGCAGTAGAGAAAACACCACATAGTGATGTCGAGACTACCAAGTTTAACTAGTGCACATACAAATATGACAAGCCAAGAGAGACAAATTTCAAACTATTCCATAGAGATGCAATGCATGGGCAACGGTCATAAACACTTAGTCTATACAATAAAAAATTTCAAAAAATTTGGCAATAAACTCCACACAAAAATCATGCAAAACTATACGAGAATGAATGCAAACTAAATCCTAAGAAAGCGGTAAACGTGCAAACAAAATGCAAGATACAATACTCAACACCAATAAGCCAGACACAACTAACATCAAAGTTCACATAACACCCCCCCACATGAAGCTCAAGTTAGTCCCTAGCAAAAGAAAATGAGGAATACAAAGTGATACTAGATGTTACCGAATGTTTGGCCTCTGTCGGCTGAGTACCAGAATGACATGTGTAAAACTTCAAGCTGGCGATTCAAGAGTATCTCCCCACGGTGGGCGCCATTCTCTTGGTCCGGTGTAGCAAAGAGACCTAGGAAGCTTCATCGATCTCACCATCGGGAATGGACGGTTTTGCTTCGCAGGAATATCCGCTAAAGATTCCACCAATAGTGGAACATTAACTTCGAACTCAGCGAGGTGCTTGTATAGTGGCGACTCCTGTGTATCTTGCTTGGCCAGCTTGATCCTACCATGGAATGGCATATGAGGTTTCAGGGGCACATAAGGGTTGGAGGACTTATGAAGTACCTCCGTAAGATTGGGTGTGTCCCCCTTTTCCTCATTATTGACGACGCCTCCTTTAGGTGTTTGAGGTGTATCGTCTTTTCCACCTCGGAGAAGTAGATTCACTTCCTCGAACTCAGTAGCCTCAGTAGTAACCGCTGGAACGGGCTCCGTAGCATGAAGAATGTCGGCGACGAGCGAATTCGGGGAGCTGGGGTTGTCCAGCTCCCTGGCGGTCCGCGGCGGACCGCCTCCCACGCCCGGCGGACCGCCCGGGGTGGGCAGTGGGGATCCTTCCCCACTGTCCGTACGCGGCGGACCGCCCCCCACTCCCAGCGGTGCGCCTGGGAGTGGCAGGGGGTCCCCGCACTTTCTGGACGTGGGGGGCGCACCGCCCCCCACACCAGGCGGACCGCCCCTCACGTCCAGTGAGGCGTCCCTTGGATTTTCGTCTCCGGGCACTTGTGTGTTGAATTTTTCGACCTTTTCACACTCTAACAAACTGACTTCCTCTATTAATTGCTTAGTTACTGCTACCCTTCAAAAACTTGTGCTATACGGAGGTTCTGTTCAACTTGTCTTGAATGTGCGATCTCAAATATACTCTCAGTGGCTTTAATTCCTGCATAGATTGCAAGTTCATCCTCCTCACTGATATCATCTTCATCTTCTCGGAACTCCTCAGATAATCTTTCGGTTCCACTTTGATCTAGCCTCTCACTGGCGATGTGACGTTGTGTTAGTCTCTCTAAATGTGCGGATCCTCTGGCGTAATTACGGAAGACCTTTTCTGCCTCTTCAACCGTGCAATCTTCCAACCCTCCGCACAACCCATCTACTCTAAGCCTAACGTCATCGCGTAACCCACCAAGAAAATGCCAAATCAACTCCCCATCATCGAAACAGTAATGGGGGCACTCTCGCTTATACCGCTTAAACCGATCGTAGGTGTCACAAAACCGCTCATCTTCTCCTTGCTTGAAGTTTTCAATCTTATCTCGTAAGGCAATCGTCACATGGTAAGCCATAAATCGCGCCAAGAACTCCTCTACTACTTGGCCCCAAGTTTTCAGCGATCCCGGTGCTAACCTTGCCATCCAACGCCTTGGCTCATATCCAAGGGCAAAAGAAAATAATTCCCTGCACAATTGCTCCTCAGTAAACTCCTTTGCTGGAACTTTTGCTATTTCCTCCTCATAGGATCTGATGAAACTCAACGAATTCATCCCCACTCCATCTTCGAACCTCGGTATATTTCGTCACCTCATACTCCCTTAACTCGTCTTCCAGGTATATAGATGATCCTCTCCTAACTTGCGAGAATTGTGGGGTCATGCGAGCCCTCATGGACGTCATACCTGGATATCTGGGAAACGAAACCAAAAATCAGTCCTGTTAGTTCTGACCTAAATTTGGAACCCAACTTCTACACTAGACAACTAGATTACTATATCCTGGAAATTGAATGCTGAAAATAAACAAGCTAAAGAGTAAAAAGGAGTTATAGTCCCCGGCAGCGGCGCCAATTTGATGAACGAGATTGTCAGACTCGAACAATCAAATAAATTTGTTTTAAGCCAAAGGGCAACTCACAACTACACAAAACACGTAGTGCAGAGGTAAGATGACCTCGAGTGTCGATCTCTAGGGACTAAACTAGCTTTAACTAAATAACTATATATAAATTCAGAAAACAAATTTATCTCTAACTTTACTTAACAAGATATGGAGAAAGCTGGTGATAGTATGCTCGTTCTAAGCATCAAGTTCTAATTATGCATGAAAGTGCAACGCGTACTGTCTTAAAAGTAATTCGATTTACAAATACCAAAGACAGGTTTGCAGACGTGTATTTTTAAAGCTTCCTATCTATACTAATACTTGGCTAAGGTTGTCAATCTTAGATCAAGCAGTACCTGCAAATTATATATAATTGAATCGATGATCTTGAATTGTCCTAGTGTTTCTAACACCTTTCTACGAAGATATATGGCTTAGTTGGATCAAAGAATCGAATTAAGATAATTAAACAAGTAAAAGACTCAGAAACTCAATCATGCATAATATGAACCCTAGCTACAAATTCACATACTATCACCAACTAGATGCTTAGCTACTTATATCAATAACACGATAAACAATCATAATCGAAGCAATAATGAAAGAAAACATGTTTAATTGAAAGATAAATAGCAGATTTGTAAGATACAAGGTTACCACCAAAGGTTGTCAATCTCCGGTGAATGGCTAAAACTCACAAAGATCTAGCAATGTGAGATTAAACGGTGTCCAAATCTCTTCTCTAGCTCCAAAATCGCTAAGTTACAAAGAATCTAAGAGAAAATATCCCCAGAACAAGCTCTAGGGTTTATGTCTGGAAAAATATGAAAAAAGATATGTAAAATCGCAGATTTTGGGATATATATATAGAGCTGTCGGAAGCTCCGCGGCGGTCCGCCGCGCACGCGGCGGTGCGCCCCGCATGGGCAGAACGCGGCCCGTGCGGAATATCTCCTTTGGATCCTCGAATTCGGCCCCTTGCACGGTTTTGAGCTCCGAACTTGATCTCTGGCCTTGAAACTCGTCCCGGTACTCCTTGACACACCACGGGTAATCTCGTTGCACCAAAACATCATGGTTTCGCCATGAATTACATCCAAAAACGCGATTTCCACCTAAAACCTGAAAAGAACAAAAGAAATGGAAACGTGACACTATTCTAACAAAATGCACTAAAATGCATGCAAGAGGATAGCTAAATTGGTGAAAAAAGACTCGAATGATAGTGTAAAAAACACTGTCATCACGCTCCTACACCCTATGTCGGAGAATTGTACTTAAAAGGAGCAACTTTAAGATAGGAACATCCGAAACTTCATCAAACGTCAAGGTTCATCCTTGTTAATGCGGGATGACTACGACTTATGTTTTACTATCCCTCCTTTTAAGTACAACATAACCGACAAGTGGCAAGAAATTTAAGGCCACGCCAACAAGAGAAGGCAAGAGCCACACAACCTAAGCAAACAACAAGGCAAAGAAGAGAAAAAAGTGAGAAGTGAATTAGGTGAAAACGCCTTCCAAGCACCCGCCATAAGAGGGAGACAAGGTTCTCAACCCAACGACATGAAACCTAAGATACAAAGACACAAAAGCCAAACATCCATTAGAGCATTAGAAAAACAAAATCCTCCCCCCTCCTTCATCCATCACAACAAGCCTCTCCGATACAAATTCCCGCTTAGATAACCAAATTCAAACAAATTCTCGGCTCCCCAAACAACGAGCTAATTTGTTGATAGCTCTCTTTCCCTTTAAACCACCACCTAATTTTAATGTTTTCCACCACATACCCCATTTCCTCCTCCCCATTAAAGGATAGAGCATTTCTAGCTCCACAAAGAGCAATGCCAAAACACAAGGCAAACTTTCTTATTACCTCTAATTGCCACTCTAGCAAAAGCTTGTAAAGATTCCTAAATTGACTCCCCCAAAGGACAAGTAATACCCGACCAATCAAAGATTAGATCCCACACCCTTCTAGCAAATGAGCAACTTAAAAGAACATGACTCGAAGTCTCCTCCCCACCACACCTTTTACAACAAAAGTCTTCATCACTAAAGAAGATTCCTCTTCTCCTCAAATTAACCTTCGTTGGGAGCCTATCTTGGATTGCCTTCCACACAAAGGCATTGAATCTCAAAGGTACATACTTATTTCATACCTCTTTAAAACATCTTGCTATCAAAGCCACACCTTCCCCTTCATCAAGAGCCATATATTCCTCCCTTCACTACAAGGAACTCGTCATTTAGCGACGGATATGACACCAATCGGTCGCTAATATTAGCTAGCGACCGATCGGTGTTTTTAGCGACGGATAAATTCGTCGTCGCTAAACCGTTAGTCGCTAGCGAATTAGTGACCGATGAGTTTTCCGTCGCGAATTAGGGACGGATTAGCGACGGAAAATGAGGTTGACTTTTAGCAACCTATGACTTATCCGTCGCAAAAGTCATCGGAGATCTAGCGACGGATGAGTCTCATCGGTTGCTATTTTTTAGCGACGGATAATTCATCCGTCGCTGGAGTTCTGGAGCTCCTAGCGACGGATGAAGTCATCGGTTGCTATTTTTTTTATTAGTTTTTTAGATATAATAATGAGAACAAAAAACAAATGCAACCTGTTCAATTAAGCAACATGTTACAGAAATTCTTATAGACCAAATAAACAAAAAAATAATCCAAAAAAATCATAATAAATGTACCAAAACCCTCCATACATATAATAATAATCATACGTACACAATACTAATCCAAAATAATATCATAGTGTACACAGTATTCATGTAGAAAATAGTAAATAGAGTCGAAAAGGATAGGGGATCATGGAGAGGTAGGTGGATCCATCCCCAGCTTCGCATACAGCTCAGCAAACATAGTACCATATTTAGCCTGCTGCGCAGCTAGCCCCTTCACCTCCTCATCCCTCTCCTGCAACTGAAGTAAAAGGTCCTGCTCTCGAGCAGAAGCTGCTGATGAAGATGATGAAGATGTATTGGCACGGGAACGACGAGTCGGTCTCGAGTCCAATTTAGGGACGGCTGCTGCACTCCCCAATCCCAAGCGACGGCCCTTCTCGTCTGGAGAATTCACCTCGAGGAAAATGGCATTCATTTCCTCAACAGTGAGATCCTGATCACGAATCCTGTCCTCGTAGGCCGTCTGAAATTATAAATCAAGAGTATAAGGTGTTAGTTATGTTGTTAATTAGTTATGAAATCATCAGTATTTAATAAACACATGTATTGTTGAACTTACCGCAATTGTTGTGGCGTCGTCACACAACCACTGTCCGTCCTTGGCCTTCTGAGATCTCGAGAACAAGGTGAATATGAGACTCTCTTTATCCTGCAACTGAATGACACATGAAAGCATCATATACGTAGTTTGAAAGTTCGAAATGCAAGTAAATAACAAGTATAAGAATGATGAATTCACAAAGTTAATACACTTACCTTCTGCCTCACATGTGCTGTAGCGATTGACTCAGAGCCAAAACGGTGTGTCACCAGGGTACGGCTCTCATCATTCGACTGCTTCTTCCTGTTCTCAGTGTTCTGGTCAGCCTGCACCCGGACTCTCTCGTTAGCCCAATACACCTTCCACGCCTCCCAAATTTCATCTCCGGGCCAATCACCGGTACGTGGACGGTTATTTGTCCACAGTTTCTTCAGGTTATGAACCATGCACTTGTAAAGGGCACTACCGTGAGAGTTGAAGCTCCACCAGAGATCCATCAGCAATGCTTTCGGAAGGAAGAATTCTTTCTACACAATTACAAATAAACATCGAAACACATACGTTGGTGAATACTTAAAAACATTCAAGTATAACAGGGGGAGCTAACATGTATCAAATATATAACAAGGGAAAACAACATCTATTCAAGTATATCGGTGACTAACATATCACCCAAGTTCAGTGGCTAACATACCACTCACACAAAGTGGCTAACATACCACTCACAACACAAACAATTAGGTAATTAATGTACGATTATTAACTCACCCTCAGCTCCTCGAACAGCTCTCCCTTAATTTGGTCCGGGATGCAATGCCACTGGCTGCCACCCTCTTGCGGTGGGATCATCCTGTTCCTTATTATCCCACTGAGTACTTTAGCATCGCGCTCCCCATACAACCTGTGAAGAATAGGTAAGTCAATAGTGAGAAGGTTAGTTCGGTATATATATATTAAAAGTTCGTAAATCAGTTAATGCCTAATACTTACTTCTCTCCATTGGGGTAAAGGACAGGGCGACCATTCCACATAAGACCATATTCCGGCCTTTGAAAGGGATAACCGTCGTCTGGAACGTGGGCCCACGGGTCGTGGAGGGAGGAATGAGGAGTCGATCCCCTACTCGACCCAGGTGGAGTCCCAAAAACAGTAGGGGAGCCCTGTTGTGAGCCCTGCCCGGTGTCCTCTCCGTCGGTATCTGACCTCTGGGACTGCGGGGTCATGTATCGTGGCCTCCTGGGTCGTGGCATCTGCAATAAAAAGATCCGTGTTAGTACATACACAATTGAATATAAAACATGTAAAGTCATTAAGAGATAAAGTAAGGAACGACGCTGAGCATATCCCCCAACGTAGGAACTGACATCTAATAATAATCAACCTATTATATAAGATGTAAAATCAGAGATATAGTAAAGAACATTTTTTTATTATATGCCTAATAGATAAGTCTAAACTAAGTCTAATCTAACTACCTAGTACTAATTCACGTACCCTCTATAATCTACTCTGGTGGTAAGTCAATGAAAACATCCTCATGCAGCTGAATAACTTCTACTGTAGCCTGTACAGGTTTTCTAGCCTGACCATCGACATCTTCTTCTTGGTACGAGTTGTTTACATTGCATTATATATACTCCCAATATTTTCTAATTTAAATATACCTATGATCGAGTTATTTCCTTCATACTTACGTTTTTAAAAAATAATAATTACTTATATTTATCTATATTTTATACAATTTTCATTATAATAACTACTTACAATATACTATAATTACATATATTTATCTATACTTCCATTATAATTATACAATTTCCATTATTATAACTACTTACAATACACAATAATTTACTCATATTTCCATTATACTTATACAATTTCCAAATCTAATTAGTAATTAGTATATCCGAAACAAAACTACACTAATTGAACAAAACTAACTACATAATCCAACTCAATTCAAATACCAAACATAATCGAACTCAACTATAAAATACCCAATTCATCCCAAATCTATCAATTCACCAACTAAAACTTGTGCATCTCCCCTAATGTGAGTTACACAACATAATAGATACTAGTAGAATGCATACAATTCAATGAATTGAAAAAAAAATGAAGAATACTAAAATTTAAACAAGTTAGGGTTCGAAATATATACCTTTGATTGCGGAAGAAATTGGGAAATAATCACGCAATTGAATAGCTACACTTGTTCCTTGATGGAAGAGCTTCGAAATGACTATAAGATTGATTGAAATGGTGAAGAAATGAAGAAAATAGGGGAGAAAAAATTTTGGCCGCGGAGAGAAGCCGGTGAAGAAAATGTGCGTGTGTGTGTGTTCTGCCGGTGAAGAAGATGTTTTATTAACAGTTAGCGACGGATGGACAATCCATCGCTAACCACCGATCGGTCGCTATTTAGCGACCGATCATCTCATCCGTCGCAAATAATTTTTTTTTTTAATATACCCTAGCAACCGATGGAACCATCGGTCGCTAAGCATGTTGACTAGCAAAAAATAAAAGAAAAAGAAATTAAAAGTCCGCGACGAATACGTTCATTGGTCGCAACATTAGCGACGGATAGACCCATCCGTCGCTAAATAGCGACCGATGGGTAATCCGTCGCTAATGCCCGTTCGCTCTAAGGGTTTACGTTCGCGCTCTTACACGAATTTTGTTATCCGTCGCTATAGGGCTTTTATCCGTCGCTAAAAGGTCGATCGGTCGCTAATTTTAGCAACCGATCGGTCCGCCGCTAAAAGTGGTTGCTAAAACCAGTATTTCTTGTAGTGCTTGTAGTATAACTCTCTTCATTCCCTCCTCTCCAAATCCACCTATCCTTTACTTCTTCACGAATAGGATTCAAAACCACCCACTCTCGTAGATCCCCTTATTCCTCCTTTTCCCATTCAAACAACTTGTTGGTCCCTTTAAACAACAAGAAAAGACTAGAGGGGGGGGGGGGGTGAATAGTCTTTTCAAACTTTCGTCGTTTAAAACTTTCTCAGCAAGTGCTTATTACTTTTCAGTAATGAGTTTGCTGATACTTAACTTTCTCAGCAAGCGAAAGTTACTTTGCAGTAACTAGGTTTGTTGATACTTAAAATCAGAGAGCGGAAGTCTTTGATACAATAAGTGCTCTTTCAGTAAATGAAGGTTTCAGCAAGTGATGTGAGTGACTGTGTACAGATAGATATGATTTGCTGAAAACCAAGTACAGTAAGTAAATCACACAAACACTTTTATAGTGGTATCTGAGAGTGGCGTAATCTCTCAACTAATCCACTTTGTCCTTTCTAGGACTGAATCCACTAAGATAAGATTGAGGTTCCTTACAACACCTATCTAGAGCGATTCAAACAGAAACCAAAGCACACTTGCTTCGTCTCCAACCTAATCTAGAGAACGCAACCTTGTTCTCCACCAAACTTAATTGGTACTTTTAATCAGCAAAACTATGCTCGATTAAGTTCCCCCTGAATATCACGCCTGAAAGGGTGTATTTTCAGTTAGAGAGGTTTGGGATGAGATAACTTAATTATAACTTATTCAGTTACAACAAGTAATCTAAGAAACAAAACTTTGAATACTTTGCAGTAAACAAGTTTGATTGTTTCTGGTGTCAAGACTTGTTCTTGTTCGAAAGAAAGAAAGAACACTTAAACTAATTTCTTAGTCGTGTAAATTCTACTTCTTCACAAGTAGCTTTTTTTAAGCTTTAAGTCTTGGAACAGATCAATGGCAGTAGAGAGTATTGAAGGGTTTGTGAGTTTAAGCACAAGTGAGAGTATGATCACGTTGTTGACACACTTCAACTCTTTTCCGGATGACCTTTATTTATAGTGAAATAAGGAGCCGTTTGAATTTCAAATTCTAAGGTTTTGTTCCTTAAGATGTCACTATCTTGCTTTTGTACTTTCAGCAGCGTCCTTGTTTGTCTTCTAGTCTTCATGTCCTTCGCGTGCATGCTTTGCATTTAATGCTCTTTTGAATAGAATTCAAATAGTAACATTGGAGCGCAAATACAAGTACTTTCAGCAAGAGGTCACATATGTTTCATCAGCAAGTGGTCAGTCTCAGTTTCAGCAAGCACAACCTACTCTGTCATTCAGATTTTCACTTATGCAATGCTGTTGCTGAAGTTTCCACTTTCTGAGCAACATGTGCGTTTGTAGATACCAGTCTTCAGAAACATTCTAGTCTTCAATCTTCAAAATTTTCAAGATTCTAAGCGGTTCTAAATGCTTCAATAGTTTGTTTGTAAAAACAAAGTACATCATCAGCAAATGCTTCAATAGGTTGTATTTCTTTTCAGAAAACAAGATACATCATAAGCTTTAAAACCAACCTATCTAGAACCTATTCTAAGTCTTCAGCAAACGTTCCTCTTTTACAATGTCCTTAAAATTCTAAATTCCTATGGACCTTAAGAGTACTAGTTACTGGACTTTCCTTAATTTAGCATGGTTAATTGCTCATCAAAATTACAAGTTTCCTAACAAATTTCCCCCTTTTTGATGTTAGAAATCCATGGCTAAATTAATTGTTACCCTTTTAGAGGTTTCTGATGTTGAATAAATCAGTTGATTAATTCAAGCATACTTGAATAATTAAACAGTAAGCATAAGTAAATTGCATAATCAAAAACCAATAAGAGACAAAAGCTTCATTGCTGATAGTTATCTTTCAGAAGTTTACAAGAAGTAGCAGAGATAACTAAACAAAATCAGTAAACAAAACTTTAACAAAAACTATTACAGAGAGTTAAGCTCTTCCAGAAGATTTTCTCAAAATCTCTCTTACACTCTTCTCAGCAAGTGTATTAAATTCAACACAGTCCTTTTCGTAGTTCTCAAGTAGCCTACGGACTTGTAGTTGAAGAATTCTTGCATTTTTGCAGGCAATATGATGATGCTTTTCAGCATTCATTTCCATGTAGTGAGTTACCCACAAATGCATGCCCCAATTGTTGGCATGGAGAAGCTGTGTATCTGAAATGCTTTTAGGATAAATCTTTCTTAGCCAGAGAAGATCTTCTTCTTGATCCTTAGCAGTGAGATAGAAATACTCATAAGGAATCAATCCAAGTCTCTTCTTTGTTTTCTTGGTTACTGGGTCATAGCAAT
Organism: Plantago ovata; assembly: GCA_028274465.1. Lineage (NCBI taxonomy): Eukaryota > Viridiplantae > Streptophyta > Magnoliopsida > Lamiales > Plantaginaceae > Plantago > Plantago ovata. Next base: position 116,971,374 of record CM051455.1, on the reverse strand, counting down.
AAGCAATGCCAGGTGGTTTTATCAATTCTGGTTCTTGTCTATAAGTCTTACCAATTGCAGTTCTTCTTACTGAGACCTCAAGATTCAACCATCTCCCAGCAATATTTTGTGGGAGGGATTCTTCCCTTTGTTTCCTTTTTACCTTGAGTTCAATCCATGTGAACATTTGGTTCAGAATGGCTGTAGGAAAGAACTCATTCACCAGCAAGTCTTCCAGCTTTAAGATCCAACAACCATGAATGTTTCTGATCACATTCTGAGTGGTTTCATCATTGCTGGTCTTTGTATACTCGATGCCGGAGCCAATAGCAATGCTGGCCAGCCTCTTTTCTTCCTGTCTTTGCCTTCTTCTTCTTGACTTTGCATTGTCTTGATCTCTTGCTGAAGATCTTGAGTCAGAAGAGAATTGCTTTGAATGGCCAGACGGAGTTAAGGCTGTTAAAGGTCTAGCTCTTCCTTTGGTCTTACTCCTGAAGATTGACCAATTTCTAGATCCTGCGTATGCCGTGCATGGATCAAGAGACTGTTTTGTAGAGTGCGTTGGTAATCTTCATCCAATTCATCTTCATCATCAAGGTTTGCATCAGTGACCTTGGCATCAGAAAGTTGGCTTTTGCCATGTTTCAAGGCAGCTTGCTTTCTGGCATATTCTTCTTCAGTATAAGCACCTTGTACAGGTGCTTGATTTTCAGCATCAGCAGGAGCAGGTTGAGATTCATGCTGAGGTTGTGGTTGATCAGCTTGCTGATTGTCTTGTGGTTCAGTTTCAGCAACTGTCATTTTTAAACCACCAGCATCAGGACTTGGACCTTGATTGTCATCGTCGTCATCTTTCTTTTCCTTTGAATCTTTCCCTTCATCATCACTGGGATCAGTTGGAATATTTTCATCTTCTTCCTCTTCATCATCATCAGTCAGAATTACTAGCTCGAGATGCTTGTACAAAGCAACACTCGTTACTCCCTCTTCCTCATTTATTTTGTGGGGATCAGTCACCACGGGTACAAATGAACCCTTGAGCATCACAACTTGTTCAGCTGGAGAGGCACTCTTGAATTTTGCCTTCATATTCTCTCTGATTTGAGCAATCAGATTTGAACTCATTTGCTGAGAATATGACATTTCTTCAGGAAGTATGGAATGAACGAATGCCTCGAGCTTTAGTAGAGAAGATCTCTTTTTCTCATTATATAGATGAAGATGGAGATCAGAGAAATCCATTCGTCTGTACCTTTGCCAGTTGCTGACGGACTTAGCAACTCTTGACAAAGTTGTTCTTTTGAAGTTCAAGTACAGTTCCTCAGAACTTACTTGTTGATCTTCAGTGATGTGCACCACTTCAGTGGTCTCCTTTAGAGCCTGAAAAAGAACGATATTTAGATTATGATAGGTTTGGATAATTGCTTTAGAGTTCAAGGCTGAAACATGAATTACCTGCTGAGATTCATCAAGCTCATGTTGTACAATTTCCATTCCTTGAGGAGCTGGAGTAGCATCCTCCATTTGTTCATCCTGAAATAAATTTGAGTTAGATACAAGTACTAAGCTGTCAAACTTAGTTTTATTACCAAAAACATTAACTACCTGCTGAGCAGGGAGTGTTGATTCTGGTGCAGAGGCTTCAACAACCATCTGACTTGCATCTTGAGAAGTCTGTAGAGATAACATAATATTAGCAAAAGAATAAGTTTCAAAATTTGAAGTTTTACTGATGGTTGATTTATCTACCTGCTGAAGAAGGACAGGTTGTGGCTCAGTCCTTTCAGCATTAACAGTTTCTTCATTTTCTGGGACTGTTTCTTCAGCAGACTTCTTGTCTTGCTCTGTTTGAGAAAGCTGCGCGGTTTCAGAAATCTCCCTTGTCTCTGAAATGACAAGTTGAGCAGAAGCATCTTGACCAAGCTCACTGCTTGTCATGAAGACATCAATGGATTTGTTGGATGATTCTTCAATCTCCAACTCCATTTGTTGGCTTATAGCTTCCAGTACAAGCTGGACTTTGTCAATTGATGTCTTTGGTGAACTTGGGTCAGTATTCTCAGCATCACGAGATGCGTCGTTGAATAGTGCTTCTTGTGTTTCATTCAGCAACTTCTGGAACTTGAACCATTGCTGTCTCAGCAACTGGTTCTTCAGCAACCGGGATTTCAGCAACTTGATGAGTTTCTTGTTCAGCAACCATCTTTTCAGCAGCATCAGCAAGTGCCGTAGTTTGCAGATCAGCAGCAATATCACTTGCTGGTTCCAGAGTTTGATCATCTAGATTATCTACAATGTAGATATCTGGGACTTGGGCAGGAATTTCATTTCCACTTCCTTGTGGTCTGTTCTCAGTAGAAGGATCAACGTTGAGTCGATCATTGAAGGCTTCCGCAAACACTTCAATGTTGCTGACATAGGCTTCAGTAACTACCTTGTCAACATCTACTGGAACTTGCGTTTCAGCAATTGTCTGGGAATTGTCTGAGAGGTCATGGACAATAGGAACTGACTTGCGAGCCAGTGTTTTCTTCCTTGTGTTACTTGTCCTTTTCCTCTTTGGTACAAGGTTTGCTGATGACGCTGCAGTCTGAGTGTCATCATCAGCTTTCCTCTTTTTCTTGTTAGATTTCTTCAGTTTCCCAGAAGCGTCAGTAGTTGCATTTTCAGCAACGGCTGTTGTAACGTACCTTGTTGATCATCATCTACAACAGTTTCATCTTTGTCACCACCATCTACAGCAGTTTCATCTCTAAGTTGCTGAGTGGTGACATCTGCAGTTGTTGTATACCTTTCTTGCTGGCTTGTGCTGACAACATTTGCAGCTGTTGTCTTCTTTGATTTTTCGAGTTTCTTGCCAGCAGTCTTAGGTACATTCTGCTTGTAGAAGGATCTTCCCACATTGCATACAGATTTCTTTATTGGCAATGGGTTTCTCAGCTGAATCCTGAAATGTTCAAGGATATAACATATATTTATTCCATACATAACTGGAAAGGAAGGTGAGACCTTGTTGTCTTCTACCTTTACCTTGAACTTAGTGACACAATCAACAAGCCTGTTGAAAATGTACTTAGCCCAGTTAAGTTCCGTTTTATTTTCATGGATATGCATCAGCAGCGGCCACCTTCTCAGGCCTACTTGGTCTATTCCTCCGACTTGGGAGTCCAACACTTTTATCAGTAGCAGAGCTACTAGACCAAGTGAATGACAGAGATGCTTCCTTTTAACGTGCTTTGTCCAAGTCACGGGAGCAATCTCTCATTTCTTCATTTTCTCATTACTGACGTCACTGTAGAAAGCTTCAATTTCTTCGTCAGTGGCAGTGACGTCATCTTCAGTTCCAGTGGTTGGAATCTGAAAGATTTCCGCTAAATCAGTCCATTTCAGGACGATTTGCATGTTCTGAACTGTAGTACAGGTCACTTTTTCAGTGACTCCTTTACTATCAGTAAGGGACTGGATTTCTGCATTATTGTAGAACTCCATTGTGTCCAACATGCTCACTTGCTTAGTGCGACCAGATATGAAATTCATGAGGCCTTGCTGCTTGATAAATTTAAGAGCCTCTTCATTTTCATCATCGAGTTCTTGTTCATAGAAGTATCGAATGTACTTCTCCTTTGCAAATCCACCCCATTGCATCATCATCTCACACTTTGCAGTGTCAAGATATGACGGAGGCATAGGTTTTTCCGATATCCTATCGTTTTTCAACACAACTTTCGTTGTGTTTGATGCCGGAGTAGTCACCGGAGCAGTGCGTTTCTCAGCACTGTCAACCTTAGACGACTTGGAGGACTTAGAGGACTGTCTCTTTGGTGCCATTTCTTTTATAGAGAAGAAAATGTGTACGAAAAAGATAGTTTGCTTTTTGACCGGAGGTACAGTAGATTCAGGCTAAAATTTGCAGAGAAAGGAAATGTGAGTTAAATAATTTTGTCATTTCTCTAACTCCTTCTTTATATAGTGTCTCTGATGTGTGAGAAACTCAATCGATTTGAGCTCTCAGCAAGGGTAAAACAGAGAAACACATGCGTTAGTGGAGCCTTTGCATTGAATGCGTAGTGGCCCAATAACTAAAACCGTCAGAGCATTCTCTCTCTTTGTTTTATTAACCGTTAGATCAATAACTCCTTTTAATCAATGGCCACGATTGTATTTCATGTCATGATTATTACGAGTTTATCTGTGCCCGATTAACGTCACAAATTGATTTTACCGAGTTTTAAGGGATTAGATTGCTTGCTGAAATAGACAAGAATCTTTTCAGCGAGTTTGCATTAATAGCCTAGATACTTGCTGAAAGTTACCCCTTAGTTAGATATCTCATATTTTCTTAAGTTTAAAAGATATTTCTGAGTTCCCGTATCAGTAAATTCTTTTGTACTTGAGATATCCTTTGGTAAAATCTGAGAAATGAGTTTTGCTCTTTTTCTGACTTCCCGTCTCAGAATATTCCCTTGATACTTGAATACTTGTTTCAGTATCTTTGATTGTCTGAATGCCTGTTTCAACAATCCTTAAGGTTTTTCTCTTACTGAGTGCCTGTCTCAGCAAGTCATCAAGTTTCCTAACAAATACCCGTTTTGAAGGAATTACTTGCTGAATGCCTGTTTCAGCAAACATGTAGTGATCTATCATTTCTTAGAAGAAATTAGTAGACGGAGCTTTTAAGTAAGAATACTTTGGCTTGCTGAATACCTGTTTCAGCATTCTGCCAAATGTATCCTTTATTGAGGTAGTTCAATCAATCCAAGTTTATACCTTAGCATTGCGAACCTATTATCTGGTAGGGGCTTGGTAAAGATGTCAGCAAGTTGATCATCAGTACCTACTTTCACAACCTCAATATATCCTTTTTCCACATGATCTCTAATGAAATGATGTGTAATATCAATGTGCTTAGTCCTAGAGTGAAACTTAGGATTTTGCGTGATAGCAATAGCACTTGTATTATCACAAAAGATTGGTGTTTTCTTTGCAGAAATACCATAATCTCTTCATTGTTGCTGGATCCATAGGATTTGAGCTGTGCAACAACCAGCTGCAATGTATTCAGATTCATTGGATGAATTGGCAACACAGGTTTGCTTCTTGCTGAACTATGATATTAATCTAGTACCGAAAAACTGACAAGTTCCAGAGGTACTTTTTCTATCAAGAGTTGATCCTCCATGATCAGCATCAGAATAACCAACCAATTCTAGTCTAGAATCTTTAGGATACCATAATCCAACATTGATTGTACGTTTGACATATTTCAGTATCTTGATTGCCTTTTTGTAGTGTGATTCTCTTGGATCAGATTGGAATCTTGCACACACACAAACAACATACTGAATGTCAGGTCTACTTGCTGTTAAATACAACAAGGAACCAATGATCTTCCTATACTTGTGTTCTTCAACACTTTTATCTTCTTTAGTATAGCCCAATTTGGTACCAACACTCATAGGGATCTTTTCAGGTTTCTCTTCCTCTTTGATCTTAAACTTTATGAGCATTTCTTTTGCATACTTTGCTTGATTTATGAATATTCCATCTTTGAGTTGCTTGACTTGCAATCCTAGGAAATAATTCAATTTTCCCATCATACTCATTTCAAACTTGTTTGTCATGAGTTTGGCAAAATCATCACAAAGTTGCTTGTCCTTAGATCCAAAAATTATGTCATCCACATAAATTTGAACTAAGAGTATTTTACCATCATGGTTCATGGTAAATAATGTTTTGTCAACTTCACCTTTCTTGAAACCATTTTCCAGCAAGAACTTAGCCAAGGTATCATACCATGCTCTTGGTGCTTGCTTTAGACCATATACAACTTTCTGAAGCTTGTATACCATCTTGATTTCTGAGGGAAGTTCAAAGCCAGGGGTTGTTCTAAGTAGACTTCTTCAGCAAGTTCACCATTCAAGAATGCACTTTTAACATCCATTTGTTAAACAATGAAGTCATTGTGAGCTGCAAAGGCTAAGAAAAGCCTAATTGCATCCAATCTTGCAACTGGTGCATAAGACTCATCATAGTCCAATCCTTCAGTCTGACAGTAACCTTGAGCAACTAAACGTGCTTTATTTCTTGTTACTTCACCAGACTCACTCAGCTTGTTTTTGAACACCCACTTTGTACCAATAGCTTTCTTGCCTTCAGCAAGTGGTACAAGTTTCCAGACTTTGTTTCTTTCGAATTGATCCAGTTCTTCTTGCATTGCCTTTATCCATTCAGAATGCTTTAAAGCTTCTTCTATGGTTTTAGGTTCAATTTCTGAAACAAAGCAAGAGAACAATGATTCTACTTCTACGACAGTTGCTTCTTCAGCAAGTTCATGAGTAGCTTTGGATCTAGTCACTTGCATTTATTAATATCACCAATCATATCCATAGAGGGATGATCTCTAATCCATTTATTAACAGGTTTTCTGCTTGTTGGATCTGGATATGTTTGCTCATCAGCATGTGACTCTTCAGTATGTACTTGTTCAGTACTACTGGGATTTTGTGTCTCTGCTGAGATCGGTTCATCAGCAACTGCTTGTTCAGCATTGCTTGATTGTGGTAGTTCATCAGCAGGCACTGGAGGTTGCGTAGATTCAGCAACTTCCGGAGCAACTGCGTCCTTTGCTGGAAATTCTTTGTCGTGAACTATATTTATCTTGTCATGACTTGGGGGAGGAGAGTCATTGTCAGAATCATTATTTAGTTCAATTGACTTGATTTGCCTAGCATTAGATTCAGTTCTTTGCTCATGTATGATTAACTTTTTCATACATTCTGATATTTCTTCTTCAGCAAGCACTCCTTGTGTCTTTTCATAGAATACAACATGCACTGATTCTTCGATCTTTTGTGCCTTTTTGTTGTAAACTCTATAAGCTTTACTATGCAAGGAGTAACCGAAAAATATCTCTTCGTCTGCCTTTGGTTGAAATGTTCTTAGGTATTCTCTACCATTATTAAGAACGAAGCACTTGCAACCAAATACTCTTAGATGAGTGATATTAGGAGGTCTTCCAACAAACAATTCATAAGGATTTTTGTTGTATTCCTTAGTAATCAAACATCTGTTTTGAGTGTAACAGGCGGTATTAATCGCTTCAACCCAGTAAGCTTCACTTATTTCAGTGTCAGCAAGCATTGTTCTTGCGGCTTCTTTCAGAGTACGATTCTTCCGTTCAGCAACACCGTTTTGCTGTGGTGTCCTTACTGAGGATAACTGATGTTGTATACCTTTTGAGGTACAATATTCAGTTATGTACTGGTTTACAAACTCAGTACCATGGTTTGTCCTTATGACTTTTACCTTGTCATTTTTCATGACTTCAAGCTTATTCAGCAAGTTAGGTATTTCAGTCCTGGTTTTAGATTTGTGCTTGATGAATACTACCCAAGTGAATCTTAAATAGTCATCCACCACGACCAGACCATACTTCTTACCAGCATAGCTTGTTGAAGAAGATTCAAACAAGTCCATGTGCAAGAGTTGTAAAGGTTTTGTAGTTGACGGTACTGCCTTGTTCTTGAAAGAGGATTTGGTTTGGTTTCCTTGCTGACATGCATTGCAAACACCATCCTTCTTAAAAGTAACCTTAGGTAATCCAACTACAAGTGCCTTTTTAGACATCTTATTCAGCGTCTTGAAGTTTAGATGACTTGTTCGTTTATGCCATAACCATGCTTTTTCAGCAAGGGAATCTTGATCTGAGACAAGGCGTTTTTCAACGATTGCTGAAGACCAATCTACGGTGTACAAGCCTGCTGATCTTCTTGCAATCATAATTACCTTTTTAGTCTCGAAATCTATAAGTTTACATTCATCACTTTTGATTTTGATGAAGTATCCTTTGTCAGCAAACTGACTCATGCTGAAAAGGTTAAACTTAAGATTTTTTTGACATAAAGAACTCCAGTAATGGTTATGCATCCTAACTTCACGTCACCATAGCCTTTTGTAGAACCAGAGCCTCCACCAGCAAACCTTATTGTTGGACCTTTAGACCACCGTCTATAGTTTATAAGGTTATTCTTGTTGCCCGTCATGTGCTTTCCACAACCACTATCAAAGTGCCAAATTGCATCGTTTGTCTCCATGGCTGAAGTCTGCACAATCAAGAGCAAACAAGTTAGTTATCCAATAATGGATGTCCATTAACATGTTCAAGAATGCGTCCAGTGGAAACCCAAGTCTTAAGTTTTTCAACTTTGACTTGTTTTCTACTTGCTGAGGAACTAGGAGGTTTTGAGCTGAAAGACTTTTGATTCGTGCTGATCAAGTCCACTTTCTGATGTGGTGTCTTGCTCGGTTGACCTTTTTGCTGAACATACTTTTCAGTAAGTTCTTTTCTAGAAAGGTTCTTTCTAGCCCTAGCATTAAGAGTTTTTTCAGAACTCTTAGGCTTGATTTTCTTCATCTCTTTGAAGTATCTTTGCTGACTTTGCTTATACTCGTGAAAAAGTTGACTTTGCTTGGTTTTGAAACCGAGTTCACTTTTCGGAGAATGCTGAGCTTTTGTGTCAGCAACCTTACTTGATTCAAGTTTGTCAGCAAAGGTCTTCTGATTACTTTTAGTAATCTTGCCTTTTGACTTAACAATTTGCTTTTCAGCAACTTCTTTGGCGGAATGCTTCACAGCATCCTTCTTCTGTACAGTTTGCTTCTCAGCAACCTGTTTTCCTTTTAAAGTCTTGTTACTTTGAGTAGCAACAGCGGGCTTTGTGGTCGTAGGTACTTGATTGCATGTTTCAGCAACCTTAGATTGACCAAATTGATAGAGTTCTGGTAGACCACTATAAGTAGCACGTACAAAGGAAATCGATGATTTATCTTTACTCAAGATTTCTACGTCATCACCTTCATACGTTGCACCTAAACCTTCTTTCTGAGATGGATCTCTCAAATAAGAGTTTAGTTCAGTCAGCGTATTACTTGCTTCAGCATAAGATTTGAAATTGATTTTCATCTTTTTCATCTCTTGGATTTCAGCAAGTAACTTTAGAATTGAGGACTGATATTCTTCCAATTCTAATGCCATTTGAGAATTCTTCTCTGTAGCTTCAGCAATCAACTTCTTAAGACGCCTTATTTCAGCATCCTTTTCTTCTGTCTCTTCCTTCAGCAAGACATACTTTTCAGTAGTCTGCTTGGTCAGAGTTTCAGCAATCTGTAGTTTCTCTTGCTGTCTGCTCAGAGTTTTCTCAAATCTTTCAATTTCTCCTTGAATCTTATCAAGGTCAATCTCGTCTTCACTTTCTGAGTCTGATTCAGAGGTAGGATTATTTACCTGACCGGCCATGAGGCAGAACTCGTAATTTGACACATCTGGATAAGCTTCCATAGCTATTCCACAAACTTCTTTGCCAATCTCCACATCTAGAGTGGCTTCTTCATCGTCAGTGTCTGAGCTTTCATCCTCACTGTCTTCAGAGCTAGTATCAATGCATAATGCATCGATTTTTGCTTGAAGCTTCTTCTTTTCTTCAGCAATAAAAGCTCTTTTGAACTTCTTCTTCTTTTCAGCAGATTTGCCTTTCAGCAAAGGGCAATTAGCTTTGAAGTGTCCAGGCTTTTTGCAGTAAAAGCAAAGATCATTTCCAACTGCTGGTTCTTCTGATGAAGTTGCTTGCTGAGCGAGCTAGTCTCATTCTTGTACTTATGGTAGTTGTTACCAAGATGCTTTTTCAGCTTCTCTTTTACTTTTCGCCTTTCAAGTTCCTTGCTGATGAATTTCTTCATGTTTTTGACAACCAAAGAGTTTTCATCAATAGGCTCTTTATCATTCTTCTTTCAGAAGATGACGGCTGTAACATTCCGTTTTTTTTCCTACCTTTTTTCTTATTTAATTAATTACCTAAGTAATTTATTTTATTTGGTAATTTAATTAAATTATTCCTCGCGCAATTGAATTCGTCATTTGATAGTTCGCATCAATTTATCTCGGCCTGTTTCATTTTGGATCAGCTAGCAAGCTGATTTTAAAAGTCCACATTCGAATTGGACCGGCCCAATCAATTTTCGTGGCCCAAGGTTTAAAGCCCATCTGATGGCCCATGTTTCAAACCCTAAACCTAGACTCCTCTCTCTCTTACTCCCTCACTTCAACGCCACTGATGAATGTGTATTTTACACTTTCATTCGAGTCTTTTTCACCTATTTTAGCTATCCTCTATGTTAATTTAGCTATATTTTAGTACATTTTATTAGAATAGTGTCACGTTTCCCTTTAGATTTTATTTTACAGGTTTTGGTTGAAATTCGGGGATTTCTGGGCAATTATATTGAAGTTGACAAGGAATTGGTGTTCCAGAAGCCTATTTGGAGTATCTGAAGGTTTCCGGATAGGATTTGGAGTCTAGGGGTCGAATCTGGAGGTTAGAACGCCACTAGAAGTCAGAAACCGAGTCCGAAAAGGTGAAGAAATTCAAATCCGTGTCGAAAAACGCGGAATTCCGCGAAAAAGACGGGGGGCGAACCGCCCCAACCTGCGGCGAACCGCCCCGTGATTTATTCGGGGCCTATATATAGTGCTCAGTTTTCTCTCTGAAAATCATATCTTTCCAGACCTTCTCTCTCACCTCTCTCTATAGTTTTAGGTAGGAACTTCCCGGGGCCTGTCCTGGGAGTTCTGTAGCTTAGGGGATACTTTTTCATAGCAGTTTGGAGCTCGTAGGACCGCAATCATCCGGAGATTGACAACCTTCGGTAACTTGTATCTTACAGTTTTATTCTACTTATTTTATATTCTTTCAACATGTTTTCTTCTATGATTTCTGTTGATTGCATGCTTATTATGAGTAGCTAAACTTATCGTTGGTGGTAGTATGTGAATTCTTAGCGAAGGGAAGATAATCATGCTAATGGCTATATCGCGCATTATACTCCGTGTCATTGCTTTATTTCGTTGATCAATTGTAACCAAAATTCTCGTATGTTGTATTGATTATTATGCACAATTGGACACTAGTCGACCATCAGACCAATTATCTTCGTAGTGTTGAATAATTACGGAACACATTAGGACAATCGTGATTGACTAGTCAGACCAAATTATCTTCGTAGTGCTTAATACTTGCAACAGGACACTAGATTGATTCAAAGATCTCTATGCAAGACCGAGGAATTTATGCATGATTATCGACCCGTTATGTGAAGAAGGACCATACTATCACCAATCTCCATTATCTGCTAGAAACCCCTCTGCTATCTGTTTGTTGTTTTTATATTCTAAATTAGATTTGATAAAGCTAGTTATAGTCCTGAGAGAACGACACTCGAGTCATTCTACTGCTACACTACGGTTTTCGTTGTAGTTGTGGATTGCCTTTGGCTAATTACAAATTTATTTGCTTGAATTCGGAGCACGACATCCGCGTTCATCAAATTGGCGCCGCTGCCGGGGACTATACTCCTTTTTTCTGTTTAATTTGTTTATATTTACAGCTTAGATTCCTAATTCTACTAGTTTTAGTTTTCCTTTTTAATCTCTCTCTAATACTGCTTTCCTAGTCTTTTCTAATCACCTGTCCTAGTCTGTTACAGATAGTGTATGCCGCATACACGTTCTGCAGGAACACCACTTGCTGATTCAATTGCTGAGATCGACAGAGTCTACCACCAAAGAAGGCGACTACTTGAAGGCGCGCACTAGAGGAAATAGAGGATACCGATTTCTCTGAATCTCTACTCAGTCTCTTCAAGGAAATCGACGGAATGGCAGAAGCTAGACCACTGAAGGCATGGGTTCAACCCACCAAGGATCGTATGAGGGGACCGGCGATCGTTCTTTCGTCTGCAACCCGAGATCTGGAGATCAAGAACCACGCATTCCAACAACTTTCGAGGTTCTATGGCTTATCAAGGGAAGATGTGATGGGGTACTTGCACGATATCGATGATTTCGTCAACCAACTCCCACGACCCGGAGCTGACGTAACAACGGATGAGTTGAGGATGAAGGTTTTTGCTATGGGACTTGGCGACAGAGCCAAGTCATGGCTGGTTCTCTACCAGCCGGCTCGCTGGACACTTGGGAAAATGTTTTTTCAGCTTTCATGGAGAAATACTTCCCTCACACCTTGACTACCGCGCTAAAGGCGCAAATCACTGGATTCAAGCAGGACTATGATGAGACCATCTACACCGCGTTCGAGAGGTTCCAAGATCTCACGAACAAGTGCCCTCACCATGGTTTTGAACTTTCCGACCTAGTCCAACACTTCTACAATGGACTAACCTTCGAGAACCACAAGTGGTGGATTTCCAATGCCGAGGCAATATTTGGGAGGAAACCGCAGAAGCCGTCTGGGCAGTTTTGAAAGGCTTGCTAAGGGTTCGCAGTTCAAGGATCCAAGAGCATGGTTAGGAGACGTGGACCTGAAGCTCCACCGACTCAGAAGCCCCTATGTACAGGGGGAAATGGGGATCAATTCGAGTGCTTTACCAACGAATTGAAGCAAGTCCTCAAGAGCGCCACCGAAAACGACGGGTTCGAACGAAGTATGCCATAGGCAATAACTATGCATGGGGCTCAGATGTGTAGATC
>CM051455.1:116850151-116958754 GCA_028274465.1 Plantago ovata | reverse complement strand
TTACCCAAGTGAATCTTAAATAGTCATCACCACGACCGACCATACTTCTTACCAGCATAGCTTGTTGAAGAAGATTCAAACAAGTCCATGTGCAAGAGTTGTAAAGGTTTGTAGTTGACGGTACTGCCTTGTTCTTGAAAGAAGATTTGGTTTGCTTTCCTTGCTGACAGCATTGCAAACACCATCCTTCTTAAAAGTAACCTTAGGTAATCCAACTACAAGTGCCTTTTTAGACAGCTTATTCAGCGTCTTGAAGTTTAGATGACTTGTTCGTTTATGCCATAACCATGCTTTTTCAGCAAGGCAATCGTGATCTGAGACAAGGCATTTTTCAACGATTGCTGAAGACCAATCTACGGTGTACAAGCCTCCTGATCTTCTTGCAATCATATTACCTTTTTAGTCTCGAAATCTATAAGTTTACATTCATCACTTTTGATTTTGATGAAGTATCCTTTGTCAGCAAACTGACTCATGATGAAAAGGTTAAACTTAAGATTTTTTGACATAAAGAACTCCAGTAATGGTTATGCACCTAACTTCACGTCACCATAGCCTTTTGTAGAACCAGCCTCCACCAGGCAACCTTATTGTTGGGACCTTTAGACCACCGTCTATAGTTTATAAGGTTATTCTTGTTGCCCGTCATGTGCTTTCCACAACCACTATCAAAGTGCCAAATTGCATCGTTTGTCTCCATGCTGATAAGTCTGCACAATCAAGAGCAAACAAGTTAGTTATCCAATAATGGATGTCCATTAACATGTTCAAGAATGCGTCCAGTGGAAACCCAAGTCTTAAGTTTTTCAACTTTGACTTTTTTCTACTTGCTGAGGAACTAGGAGGTTTTGAGCTGAAAGACTTTTGATTCGTGCTGATCAAGTCCACTTTCTGATGTGGTGTCTTGCTCGGTTGACCTTTTTGCTGAACATACTTTTCAGTAAGTTCTTTTCTAGAAAGGTTCTCTAGCCCTAGCATTAAGAGTTTTTTCAGAACTCTTAGGCTTGATTTTTTCATCTCTTTGAAGTATCTTTGCTGATGCTTATACTCGTGAAAAAGTTGACTTTGCTTGGTTTTGAAACCGAGTTCACTTTTCGGAGAATGCTGAGCTTTTGTGTCAGCAACCTTACTTGATTCAAGTTTGTCAGCAAAGGTCTTCTGATTACTTTTAGTAATCTTGCCTTTTAGACTTAACAATTTGCTTTTCAGCAACTTCTTTGGCGGAATGCTTCACAGCATCCTTCTTCTGTACAGTTGCTTCTCAGCAACTGTTTTCTTTTAAAGTCTTGTTACTTTGAGTAGAACAGCGGGCGGGCTTTGTGGTCGTAGGTACTTGATTGCATGTTTCAGCAACCTTAGATTGACCAACTGATAGAGTTCTGGTAGACCACTATCAGTAGCACGTACAAAGGAAATCGGTGATTTATCTTTACTCAAGATTTCTACGTCATCACCTTCATACGTTGCACCTAAACCTTCTTTCTGAGATGGATCTCTCAAATAAGAGTTTAGTTCAGTCAGCGTATTACTTGCTTCAGCATAAGATTTGAAATTGATTTTCATCTTTTCATCTCTTGGATTTCAGCAAGTAACTTTAGAATTGAGGACTGATATTCTTCCAATTCTAATGCCATTTGAGAATTCTTCTCTGTAGCTTCAGCAATCAACTTCTTAAGACGCCTTATTTCAGCATCCTTTTCTTCTGTCTCTTCCTCAGCAAGACATACTTTTCAGTAGTCTGCTTGGTCAGAGTTTCAGCAATCTGTAGTTTCTCTTGCTGTCTGCTCAGAGTTTTCTCAAATCTTTCAATTTCTCCTTGAATCTTATCAAGGTCAATCTCGTCTTCACTTTCTGAGTCTGATTCAGAGGTAGGATTATTTACCTGACCGGCCATGAGGCAGAACTCGTAATTTGACACATCTGGATAAGCTTCCATAGCTATTCCACAAACTTCTTTGCCAATCTCCACATCTAGAGTGGCTTCTTCATCGTCAGTGTCTGAGCTTTCATCCTCACTGTCTTCAGAGCTAGTATCAATGCATAATGCATCGATTTTTGCTTGAAGCTTCTTCTTTTCTTCAGCAATAAAAGCTCTTTTGAACTTCTTCTTCTTTTCAGCAGATTTGCCTTTCAGCAAAGGGCAATTAGCTTTGAAGTGTCCAGGCTTTTTGCAGTAAAAGCAAAGATCATTTCCAACTGCTGGTTCTTCTGATGAAGTTGCTTGCTGAGCGAGCTAGTCTCATTCTTGTACTTATGGTAGTTGTTACCAAGATGCTTTTTCAGCTTCTCTTTTACTTTTCGCCTTTCAAGTTCCTTGCTGATGAATTTCTTCATGTTTTTGACAACCAAAGAGTTTTCATCAATAGGCTCTTTATCATTCTTCTTTCAGAAGATGACGGCTGTAACATTCCGTTTTTTTTCCTACCTTTTTTCTTATTTAATTAATTACCTAAGTAATTTATTTTATTTGGTAATTTAATTAAATTATTCCTCGCGCAATTGAATTCGTCATTTGATAGTTCGCATCAATTTATCTCGGCCTGTTTCATTTTGGATCAGCTAGCAAGCTGATTTTAAAAGTCCACATTCGAATTGGACCGGCCCAATCAATTTCGTGGCCCAAGGTTTAAAGCCCATCTGATGGCCCATGTTTCAAACCCTAAACCTAGACTCCTCTCTCTCTTACTCCCTCACTTCAACGCCACTGATGAATGTGTATTTTACACTTTCATTCGAGTCTTTTTCACCTATTTTAGCTATCCTCTATGTTAATTTAGCTATATTTTAGTACATTTTATTAGAATAGTGTCACGTTTCCCTTTAGATTTTATTTTACAGGTTTTGGTTGAAATTCGGGGATTTCTGGGCAATTATATTGAAGTTGACAAGGAATTGGTGTTCCAGAAGCCTATTTGGAGTATCTGAAGGTTTCCGGATAGGATTTGGAGTCTAGGGGTCGAATCTGGAGGTTAGAACGCCACTAGAAGTCAGAAACCGAGTCCGAAAGGTGAAGAAATTCAAATCCGTGTCGAAAAACGCGGAATTCCGCGAAAAAGACGGGGGGCGAACCGCCCCAACCTGCGGCGAACCGCCCCGTGATTTATTCGGGGCCTATATATAGTGCTCAGTTTTCTCTCTGAAAATCATATCTTTCCAGACCTTCTCTCTCACCTCTCTCTATAGTTTTAGGTAGGAACTTCCCGGGGCCTGTCCTGGGAGTTCTGTAGCTTAGGGGATACTTTTTCATAGCAGTTTGGAGCTCGTAGGACCGCAATCATCCGGAGATTGACAACCTTCGGTAACTTTGTATCTTACAGTTTTATTCTACTTATTTTATATTCTTTCAACATGTTTTCTTCTATGATTTCTGTTGATTGCATGCTTATTATGAGTAGCTAAACTTATCGTTGGTGGTAGTATGTGAATTCTTAGCGAAGGGAAGATAATCATGCTAATGGCTATATCGCGCATTATACTCCGTGTCATTGCTTTATTCGTTGATCAATTGTAACCAAAATTCTCGTATGTTGTATTGATTATTATGCACAATTGGACACTAGTCGACCATCAGACCAATTATCTTCGTAGTGTTGAATAATTACGGAACACATTAGGACAATCGTGATTGACTAGTCAGACCAAATTATCTTCGTAGTGCTTAATACTTGCAACAGGACACTAGATTGATTCAAAGATCTCTATGCAAGACCGAGGAATTTATGCATGATTATCGACCCGTTATGTGAAGAAGGACCATACTATCACCAATCTCCATTATCTGCTAGAAACCCCTCTGCTATCTGTTTGTTGTTTTATATTCTAAATTAGATTTGATAAAGCTAGTTATAGTCCTGAGAGAACGACACTCGAGTCATTCTACTGCTACACTACGGTTTTCGTTGTAGTTGTGGATTGCCTTTGGCTAATTACAAATTTATTTGCTTGAATTCGGAGCACGACATCCGCGTTCATCAAATTGGCGCCGCTGCCGGGGACTATACTCCTTTTTTCTGTTTAATTTGTTTATATTTACAGCTTAGATTCCTAATTCTACTAGTTTTAGTTTTCCTTTTTAATCTCTCTCTAATACTGCTTTCCTAGTCTTTTTCTAATCACCTGTCCTAGTCTGTTACAGATAGTGTATGCCGCATACACGTTCTGCAGGAACACCACTTGCTGATTCAATTGCTGAGATCGACAGAGTCTACCACCAAAGAAGGCGACTACTTGAAAGGCGCGCACTAGAGGAAATAGAGGATACCGATTTCTCTGAATCTCTACTCAGTCTCTTCAAGGAAATCGACGGAATGGCAGAAGCTAGACCACTGAAGGCATGGGTTCAACCCACCAAGGATCGTATGAGGGGACCGGCGATCGTTCTTTCGTCTGCAACCCGAGATCTGGAGATCAAGAACCACGCATTCCAACAACTTTCGAGGTTCTATGGCTTATCAAGGGAAGATGTGATGGGGTACTTGCACGATATCGATGATTTCGTCAACCAACTCCCACGACCCGGAGCTGACGTAACAACGGATGAGTTGAGGATGAAGGTTTTTGCTATGGGACTTGGCGACAGAGCCAAGTCATGGCTGGGTTCTCTACCAGCCGGCTCGCTGGACACTTGGGAAAATGTTTTTTCAGCTTTCATGGAGAAATACTTCCCTCACACCTTGACTACCGCGCTAAAGACGCAAATCACTGGATTCAAGCAGGACTATGATGAGACCATCTACACCGCGTTCGAGAGGTTCCAAGATCTCACGAACAAGTGCCCTCACCATGGTTTTGAACTTTCCGACCTAGTCCAACACTTCTACAATGGACTAACCTTCGAGAACCAACAAGTGGTGGATTTCCAATGCCGAGGCAATATTTGGGAGGAAACCGCAGAAGCCGTCTGGGCTGTTTTTGAAAAGCTTGCTAAGGGTTCGCAGTTCAAGGATCCAAGAGCAATGGTTAGGAGACGTGGACCTGAAGCTCCACCAACTCAAGAAGCCCCTATGTACAGGGGGAATGGGGATCAATTCGAGTGCTTTACCAACGAATTGAAGCAAGTCCTCAAGAGCGCCACCGAAACGACTGTTTCGAACGAAGTATGCCTAATATGCAATAACTATGGGCATGGGGCTCATATGTGTAGATCGGAGCTGGCATACGATGATGGCAACTCGGCTCGAGGAGGCGAAGAAGAAGCCTTTGCTACGGAGTTTGGTACTCAAGAAGTTAGCTACGGACAAGACGGTAGGAATCCTCGAGGTGGATTCTGGAGAAGAGGATACCGCAACAATCAAGGCTATGCACCGGCTAACCAAACTTATGGCCCTAACCAAGACCGTAGTAGGATGAACTATGGTAATGATTACTGTGAAAACCCCGCTCCGAAAGAGCCATCGAAGTCGAAGTCGGCTCAACTGATGGAGAACTTGCAGAAGATGGTCGATCACACACAAAGTTTTCTCAAACGTTATGAAGAAGACTCCGAGAAGACTAGGGCAAGGCTCGATAGGTTGGAAGAAAGCACTAGACTTGCCCATCAAAAGATGCAAGAGTTGATCGACCGAGGAGCAAGTAGGGAGCAAGGCAAACTGCCTAGCAACACTGAGAAGTCGTTGTCCATTAACTTAGTGGGTGATCTACCTGTTGAAATCACCATCAAGAAGATTGCTAAGTGCGAGAGTTGCAAGAGGGAACTGCCCCCACAAGCCGAAGAAGAATAAAAGGACATTGGTACTAACAAGAGTGAAGAGGAGCAAGAGGATCCCGAGCCACTCCCTCAAAGTTTCGATGTTAAGGTCGGGATTGGGGAGCTTGAAGATGTCCGAGCCACACTAGACACAGGATCCTACTCTAATGTGCTTCATTTGAATGTTTTTGAAAAGAGTAACCTTGGAGAACTAACTGTGCATAAGGCTATTGTGCAACTGGCGGATGGATCCCTTGTGAAACCCGAAGGCGTTGTGAAGAATGTATTAGTCAAAATTGGTGAAGCCTCTGTCTACACCGATTTTGTAATTATGCCAGCATCATCACCAGGAACGGGGGATGTCATACTCTTAGGACGAACATTCTTGACTAATCTACGCTCCGTAATGGACATCTACCAAAGGACTTGCACTATCGAAGTCGATGGCAATCAACATGTGTTGCAAGCCATATCTGATCCACCTGATCCACCCGATACTTCTAACACTATTGATTACAGTGGTCTTAACGTCTATGTTCACTCTTATTCACAGGATCAAAGCACGGGAAGGAGACTCATGAAGGGGAATTCTAGTACCCTCAGAAGGAAAAGATAGGCGAAGACAGGAGTCGAGTCAGAGACTTTAAACAATGGCGCTATCCGGGAGGCAACCCGGGGTTTTTATCGCTTTCTTTACCGCTTTCTTGCATGCATTCATACTTGAACAATTTGCTTTTCATATGTGAATTTGTTCAGTTCTGTGTCGTATATGCTTATGTTGTGTTCGAGTGCGACTTTTCGATTGATTTTTTGAGGAAAATGATTTTTCGGGGACTAAAAGCTTTTTCGGGGACTAAAAACCGCATTTTTATTTTAAAAAAAATGTTCGTCTCCCACCTAGGAGTGGGGGGCGAATCGCCCCACGACCAGAGCGCGCTCTGGGCGTGCGGGACGGTTCGCCCCGCACGGGGCGGTCCGCCCCAGGTGTGGGGCGAACCGCCCCACACCATCAGATTGTAAAAAACGGAGGTTTCTTCCCCAAACCCCCATTTTCCTCCATTTTCATCTTCCAAACTCCAAAATTTCCTCCATATTCAAAATAACTTCAAATCTTCATAACTTCTTCATCTCTCCATCATTTTGTGTGTTCTTTAGCTTCATTCGAAGCCCGTTACGTGCTCTATCATTCTATCCGAACAAATTTCTTCCTAGCTCATTCAATTTCCGAATTTGAGGTATTATCACATGAACCCTAATTTTTACAATTTGGGGATTTTTTGATTTATGCTTCAATTAGGCTTGTATGATGTATGGGTTGATGATTTATGTGATTAGATTCCTATTTCATTGTCAATTACATGTTCAATTAGGCTTGGTTTGATGATTTGAGATTTTTGCTAATTGGATGATATATGTCTTGTTTGGGAAATGTCTCTCTTGCTTTCATTCCATGTTTAAACATGTGTTTATTGATATGAAATTGATGGACGTATTGGTAGAATGCATGATTGATGAGATTGAGGATTTATGCTAGATTTTGATTTTTATGGTATGGATTGAACCTTGTGATTCAAGGCATTTGTTGTTGGCAAGAGCATAATGTGATATGTTATTGTAGTAGTTACATTGATATGTTGCGTAATGATTTAGCTAGACTAGGTTTTGGGTTTTTGAGGATTTTACTCGTTTGTTCACTCGTATATTTACATATGCATAGGTCTGTTTTGCATCGTACAAGATACTAATTGCTGTTTGTAGGAATCATGGCACCGAGGACAAGGAGAGTCGGCTCTAGCAAAAAGGGGAAGTGAGTGGAGTCAAGCTCCCAACCATCTCACGATTTGTACGAGTTGTCTGCCGCTGCGATAGAGGTGCGGCAAGGGATAGAGGCGGAGATGGCCGACGGAGGGAGGTCGATCATCCCAGATAGGAGGATTGACATTCCTGAGTCCGCGGCGGACAGAGCGGGATATAGGACGATGTCACGTAGTTTGGGGTCACAAAGGAATTGGGCATGGTACAGTTCCAACAGGTTCAAAGGGTACGACGAGAGCCTCCTCCGAGATTTCTACACTGGGTACACGGATCTCGACGAGAAAAATGGGGTGTTAGTCCGAGGCCTGATTATACCATGGAACCCAGAGTACATATCTTCCTTCATCCATTTCGGGAACCTGGAATTCATAGAGAGCGACCACGCCTACTCGTATTCGAGGATCACTAGGGGGATAGGGAGACACATCACCGACGTGATCTGCAACAGGGAGTACCGATATCCAGAAGTTGGGGCGGCACCTGGACGGATCAGTTATAGCGACCTTAGCATCGAAGCTAAGGTAATGATGAAATTTTGCATCTCCGACTTGATCCCGAGGAAGAATGACACATGGATTCATCCCTACTACGCCGAGCTCCTCTACTGCCTCATAGACGGACATCAGATCGACATAGGGCGCATTATGTATGAGGAGTACGAGCGCCACTGGGAAAAGAAGAGGAAGCCTTTCATCTTCCCGAGCTTCATCACAGCCTACTGCATATATCATGGGGTCTATGATATTGAGGAGGGGGACTGCGAGGTCGCTGCCCTTTCACCCTCGACCATTGAGGTACAGCTCAACAGGTATCAGTTGAGGAACCCCACAGCAGCCGCTGCTGATGTAGGAGCACCATTCCAGCCAAATGATTCCCATCATGAGGATGCTATGGAGGCCGATGTTGGCGAAGCCCCTATTCCAGATATTCCATTTGTCCATCAAGCACCGCATCCACCAGCTGGAGCACCACAGGGGTCTGGAGGATTTGACTTTTCCGAATTCCGTACCTACCTCGACGGCCGTTTCGACAAAATTGATGCCAACAACGCGGCCATGCGACAGGACATCGACAGGCACATTGTCCAGCACAACCGCGATTGGGAGATATTCGAGGAGCATCGCCGAGAGGATAGGCAGCATATGTGGGAGAAGCAACAACTCATCCAGCAACAGCAGGAAGCTCTACGACAGTCCAATGAGCTCATGAATGACATGTGGAGTGACTTTTATGGGGACTTCCATCCCGATGATTAGTCCTTCCACATGTCCACTCTCAGCCGACCGAGGCCAAACCCTTCGGTAACATCTAGTATCACTTCTTATTACTCATTCTCTTTTGCTAGGGGCTAGCTTAAGAATCGTAAGGGGGATGGGATGTGAACCATGATGTTAAGTATTGTTTGGCTTTGTGTCGATTAGTATCTTGTTCTTTGTTTGCATTTGCATTTGCACGTTTACCGCTTTCTTAGATTTTTTAGGTTGCATTTCACTACATTCATCCTAGGATAGTCTTGCATGTTTTATATGGAGTTTATTGCCGAATTTTTTGAACTTTTTATTGGGTAGATCAACCAACTATGCCATTAATCGTATGCTTCATCTCTATGAATTTGTTTGAGGTTTTTCTCGTTTGGCTTGTCACATTTATGTATTGCACTTAGTTAAGCTTGGTAGTCTCGACATCACCTAGTGGTGTTTTCTCTACTGCGGTTCACGAAGGCCTTTATAATAGGATGATGCATGTTAGGGTCTTATGGTTGTTTTCCCGAGTAATTATGTACCTAAGAGGCAACAAGTCTTCACCATGCTTTGAGATTGCTAAATGCCTAGGAAGGAGGTAGTGTGAGGTTGTGTGATCCTTTGTTTATAACCTATTCGGAAGAATAGGTTTGGGGAGGGGGTTACACCATCATTAGACTTGTTTCTGTTTTTCATTTTCGTATCGTGAGTTTATTTTCCTTTTCTGTAAATTTTGTACTCCAACCTATTCTTTCGAATAGGTTTGGGGAGGTCGTGTGAGTCATTTTGTTTCTCTCTTTATTATGCTACTGCTGGCTAGAAAAAAAATCGAAAAAAAAAAGAGAAAAAGAAAAATTCCAGAAAAAAAAAAAAGAATCTGGAAGGAAAAAAAAGAAGAAAAAAAGAGAAGACCCCAAAAAAGCAAAGAAGGATCAAAAAAAAGAGAGCCAAATAGCAGTTTAGCAAAGTGTTGAGTCTTATTTTCCATTTTTGTGATGTTCGTAATCGTGTTGTAATTTTCTATTTTTTATCTTTTTTGTCTTGAGTGTCATCTGTTCTAGACCACCCTTGTCCTGCCATTCAGGAAGTGGTGAATAGCTTAAGACTTTACTTGAGAGATGGGTAGAATAGGGGAGTGTTATCTTTTATAGGGAACCCTCCTTCGTTTGATGAGAGCCAGTACTGGTTCGACCTCTTTTCAGGAAAAGTCTTAACATGGTGGAACAACAGTAAGTCCTCAGTTTCATAGGCACGGGGCAACCATTCGTATCTTAGCATGCATCATTACGTCGTCACTGACTAGGTCCAGGTAGAGAATGTTACGAGAGACTATCTTGTCTTGACATAAGTGCTTATGTGGATGTGTATAAGTCAATCGAGGTATTCTTCAACCTATATTCATGCTTTGATTCGTATGGTTTTTGTTCATATGTTTTTTGGTAGATTCAGTAGATTAGTTCATTTTATTTGGCATGAAACTCCATTTTGTGTCTTGCATGTTTTTTGTATTAGAGTCTAGCTTAGTTGTTTGAGGACAAGCAAAGGTTCAGTTTGGGGAGTTTGATGAATGTGTATTTTACACTTTCATTCGAGTCTTTTTCACCTATTTTAGCTATCCTCTATGTTAATTTAGCTATATTTTAGTACATTTTATTAGAATAGTGTCACGTTTCCCTTTAGATTTTATTTTACAGGTTTTGGTTGAAATTCGGGGATTTCTGGGCAATTATATTGAAGTTGACAAGGAATTGGTGTTCCAGAAGCCTATTTGGAGTATCTGAAGGTTTCCGGATAGGATTTGGAGTCTAGGGGTCGAATCTGGAGGTTAGAACGCCACTAGAAGTCAGAAACCGAGTCCGAAAAGGTGACGAAATCCAAATCCGCGTCGAAAAACGCGGAATTCCGCGAAAAAGACGGGGGGCGAACCGCCCCAACCTGCGGCGAACCGCCCCGTGATTTATTCGGGGCCTATATATAGTGCTCAGTTTTCTCTCCGAAAATCATATCTTTCCAGACCTTCTCTCTCACCTCTCTCTATAGTTTTAGGTAGGAACTTCCCGGGGCCTGTCCTGGGAGTTCTGTAGCTTAGGGGATACTTTTTCATAGCAGTTTGGAGCTCGTAGGACCGCAATCATCCGGAGATTGACAACCTTCGGTAACTTTGTATCTTACAGTTTTATTCTACTTATTTTATATTCTTTCAACATGTTTTCTTCTATGATTTCTGTTGATTGCATGCTTATTATGAGTAGCTAAACTTATCGTTGGTGGTAGTATGTGAATTCTTAGCGAAGGGAAGATAATCATGATAATGGCTATATCGCGCATTATACTCCGTGTCATTGCTTTATTTCGTTGATCAGTTGTAACCAAAATTCTCGTGTGTTGTATTGATTATTATGCACAATTGGACACTAGTCGACCATCAGACCAATTATCTTCGTAGTGTTGAATAATTACGGAACACATTAGGACAATCGTGATTGACTAGTCAGACCAAATTATCTTCGTAGTGCTTAATACTTGCAACAGGACACTAGATTGATTCAAAGATCTCTATGCAAGACCGAGGAATTTATGCATGATTATCGACCCGTTATGTTAAGAAGGACCATACTATCACCAATCTCCATTATCTGCTAGAAACCCCTCTGCTATCTGTTTGTTGTTTTTATATTCTAAATTAGATTTGATAAAGCTAGTTATAGTCCTGAGAGAACGACACTCGAGTCATTCTACTGCTACACTACGGTTTTCGTTGTAGTTGTGGATTGCCTTTGGCTAATTACAAATTTATTTGCTTGAATTCGGAGCACGACATCCGCGTTCATCAGCCACCACCTTTCTGAAAGAAAGAAATTCCAACTCTCTGCTCCTCACCGTTGTTCATCATCACCGACCTCATTAATCATCATCATCATTAATTAATCATCATCATCGATTCACTCCATCTCTCTCAATCGACCACCATCATCATCTCCTCCACCTTGAACCGCCGCCGCCGCCCGTGTTGCGCCCGAGCCGCGCCGCTTGCTGCTGCCCTACCGCCGTCATCATCGGTCCGTCCATCGCCGCTGTCAGCCGCGCCGTTCGCTGCTCCGCTCTTCTCCGATCCCGATCTGGCCGCACCGCCGCCCAAGACCCGATCGAACGCTGCCGCCGCCGTTCGATCTTTCTGACCCGACCCCAACCGCCGCCATCTCGCTCCGTTTCCAGTCCGTTCGTTGTCCGTTTCGCTCCGTCACCCGCTCCGTTCCGGCGCCGTGAGTCACATTCCGTTCGTTCCAGTCCAAGCTTGTGCCGTTCCCGATCGTACTGCTCGTTTTTCCGGTTTGGTTCCGGTGAGATTCAGTTCGTTTATATTCTTGCACGTTGGACTCAAACCTCGAACTAAACCCCGATTTAATCCTTTCTGTTCTTTCTCAATTCGCAAGCCATTCCTTTCCGGTTCGTCAGTAACCATTCTGATCCAGTCCTTTCTTTTCGTTTAATTTCTTTCTCTATTTTGACCGTTTTACCCTTGACTTGATTTACGATCTTACCCCTGTTGCATTTGACCTCGAAGTTGAACCGGGACTTAGGATAGTTTTGGATTTGTGTTGTGTTGTTATTTGTGGACTGTTCGATCTTGACCAGTTTGATTCATGTTGACTGACCTGGACTTTGACCTAATTATTTGAGAAACTTGAGGACTGAATTTGTAAAGATTAAAATCTTTGAGGACCTTTTTGAGGTTTCTGGAACTGTAAGGACCTGTTTGCAATTTTTTGGATTGACCTTAGTTGACTGGCATAGGACCTGACTGTGAGCTTTGTAACTTTTGTGGTCTGTTTTCGATGAGTTAAAATCCTATGAGACTTGTTTGGTTTTATGAAGCTTAAAGAGGGGTTTTTCCTGTAAATTTACCTGAAGGGCAAAATATTAATTTCACTTCTGAACAGTATGTCACTCGTATTATCAGCTGGTTCTGTTTTCCGAAAAAGGTTATTCTGTTTCAATTCTAGTACTGAGAGTTACTTATTTAAATTCAAACTGAGGTTAAAGGTCCCTTCTAAAAGTTGTTCATGTTTAAATACTTTTGGTTTTGACAATAAGTTACAAGTAGTCTTGCTAGCCTAGTTGGTTTGTGAGTTAGAATTTAACTTAGAGGTCCCGAGTTCGAACTCCACCTTTCCCACCTTTTTATCCTATTATCTTCTTTATCGTTTTGTCTTCCGTTCCTACTTAAGGTAGTAACTTGGAGTTTCTGTTTAGGGTCCGTGCTGTCCGTTGTTCCGTAGATGCTTTTCTAATCCGTGCTAAGTCAATCTACTTCAAGGTGAGTGTTCACCCCTAAACTTATCTATTTGCGAAAAACTGGAAGGCTACGTGACTATCTGTACCTATTACTATATATACTGTTTTACTGTATGCTTCCGCGTAAAAGTACTTAAGTCCTAAGTATGACTATTTACTTTCTTGGTTTATTGCTACTCTGTTCTGGATTAACTTTTCTGCAGGAACACTTCTCGGTGTTTGGTTATCCGTATCTGTTTGTTCTGTATCTGTATCTGTCTGTCTGTTTCTGTGTGACCGGTCGATTAGGTCGTAACTAGGTAGGATTGGGTAGTAGAGGACTATCGGGTTTGCTTGGTTATTGCCTAGTCTAATCCCTTTTAGACGCGAGGCAGAAGTCGCTGAGGTCTATTAGGGTCGTAGGTTCTTTTTCCCCAAAGTACACGGGGGTTTCTGTTTCTGTCCGGAGTTGTATACCCTCTGGAGGGAGCTATAAGGGCTATTGGGAGTAGGAGCAATAAGGCGGGCTGCACCAACGGACTTCAACTTATCTGTTCTGTCTTTCTGTTCTGTTATCTATTCTGTTATCTGTACTGTTTGCTATTTTATCTGCTGCAAAGGATTTTGATTTCAAAAACTGTTTACCTTTCTTTTGTTAACTTAGAACCTCACTGAGATCCTTTATCTCACACTCTCTTTGTTTTCCAAATTCCTTCCTTCCAGATACTGATGAGGATGCACGCGAGTAAGATGCCAGCGACTGAGAGAAGGGTCTGGGATGTCTTTGGGGATTTATTTCAAAATAAGAAGATGAAACTTTTTACTGTCTTCACTAGCTGTTATTCTTTTTGATTTATAAGTTACCGTTGGATTTCTTTACTTGATTCTGTTAGCGCTGTGCGCGTCAAATATTGTTATGGCATTTATTGCCGACCGTTGTTTTAAAAAAAAAAATTCAGATTTTCTCTGTTTAAGAGATTATTTTGTTTTTAAAAACCGATACCGTTACAACGGCTTTGCAGCAAGAGCAATTTTTTGCAATTTTTCAGCAAACACATTTTCTCTTTGCTTTGTCTCATGATTGACAGTAGCAAGATGAGAGAACAACTCTGTTGGTGTAATATCTGGCATTCCTTGATTGTAATAGAAATTCTGAATGTGGATCCATTCTTGATTCAAACTTCTAATGATGGTTTTCACCTTCTTAGAATCTGAGTAAAGATTTCCAACACCCAAGGCTGCCATTTCACTAACAAGAGTTGTGAATCTGAAATCCAAGTCTTCCAGTGACTCGTTTGTACCTTGTTTAAAGTTTTGAAACTTTAATTTAAGTACTTCAAGTTTGTTTTCCTTGGTTTTGTCAGATCCAGCACAAAGATCTTGAACCATTTTCCAAGCTTCCTTTGCAGTCTTAGCACCCCACAGTTTGCACTGTATGGTATCCGGAGTTGATCGAATGATGATGTTTCTTGCTTGGCCATCAAGACGGAATCTCTTGGTTTTGGCACAACGGTATTAACCGGTTCGCCTAAGATAGTTTCCTTTCCAGCTTCAGTGGTCTTGTGAGGGAAACTCCTTTCAACCTTAGTGATCTTGATAGGTCCATCATTAATGACAGTGACCATCTCATCAGTAATGGCCTCAAGATGTAGCATCATGTTGTTTCGCCATTTTTCGTAGTTTTCCAGCTTCAGCAAGGGAGCATCTCCTAAAGACATCCTGTCAGCAAAGCACTACCAAACTGATCAAGTGAGAGTGATTTACGGAAAGCACCTAAGGGATCTAGGTTCAGTGCTGAAGGTTAAAGAACCTGGCTCTGATACCACTTGATGGTCCCTTTAAACAACAAGAAAATACTAGAGGGGGGGGGGGTGAATAGTCTTTTCAAACTTTCGTCGTTTAAAACTTTCTCAACAAGTGCTTATTACTTTTCAGTAATGAGTTTGCTGATACTTAACTTTCTCAGCAAGCGCAAGTTACTTTGCAGTAACTAGGTTTGCTGATACTTAAAATCAGAGAGCGGAAGTCTTTGATACAATAAGTGCTCTTTCAGTAAATGAAGGTTTCAGCAAGTGATGTGAGTGACTGTGTACAGATAGATATGATTTGCTGAAAACCAAGTACAGTAAGTAAATCACACAAACACTTTTATAGTGGTATCTGAGAGTGGCGTAATCTCTCAACTAATCCACTTTGTCCTTTCTAGGACTGAATCCACTAAGATAAGATTGAGGTTCCTTACAACGCCTATCTAGAGCGATTCAAACAGAAACCAAAGCACACTTGCTTCGTCTCCAACCTAATCTAGAGAACGCAACCTTGTTCTCCACCAAACTTGGTACTTTTAATCAGCAAAACTATGCTCGATTAAGTTCCCCCTGAATATCACGCCTGAAAGGGTGTATTTTCAGTTAGAGAGGTTTGGGATGAGATAACTTAATTATAACTTATTCAGTTACAACAAGTAATCTAATAAACAAAACTTTGAATACTTTGCAGTAAACAAGTTTGATTGTTTCTGGTGTCAAGACTTGTTCTTGTTCGAAAGAAAGAAAGAACACTTAACTAATTTCTTAGTCGTGTAAATTCTACTTCTTCACAAGTAGCTTTTTTTAAGCTTTAAGTCTTGGAACGGATCAATGGCAGTAGAGAGTATTGAAGGGTTTGTGAGTTTAAGCACAAGTGAGAGTATGATCACGTTGTTGACACACTTCAACTCTTTGCCGGATGACCTCTATTTATAGTGAAATAAGGAGCCGTTTGAATTTCAATTTCTAAGGCTTTTGTTCCTTAAGATGTCACTATCTTTCTTTTGTACTTTCAGCAGCGTCCTTATTTGTCTTCTAGTCTTCATGTCCTTCGCGTGCATGCTTTGCATTTAATGCTCTTTTGAATAGAATTCAAACAGTAACATTGGAGCGCAAATACAAGTACTTTCAGCAAGAGGTCACATATGTTTCATCAGCAAGTGATCAGTCTCAGTTTCAGCAAGCACAACCTACTCTGTCATTCAGATTTTCACTTATGCAATGCTGTTGCTGAAGTTTCCACTTTCTGAGCAACATGTGCCTTTGTAGATACCAGTCTTCAGAAATCTTCTAGTCTTCAATCTTCGAAATTTTCAAGATTCTGAGCGGTTCTAAATGCTTCAATAGTTTGTTTGTAAAAACAAAGTACATCATCAGCAAATGCTTCAATAGGTTGTATTTCTTTTTAGAAAACAAGATACATCATAAGCTTTAAAACCAACCTATCTAGCACCTATTCTAAGTCTTCAGCAAACGTTCCTCTTTTACAATGTACTTAAAATTCTAAATTCCTATGGACCTTAAGAGTACTAGTTACTGGACTTTCCTTAATTTAGCATGGTTAATTACTCATCAAAATTACAAGTTTCCTAACACAACTCCCTTCTCCACACTCCCTCGAAAACACCCACCCTATTTCTCCACGAGAGCCTTTCATCCACCTTACAAAGTTTATTGCAATCAATAGTATAAGTCTAGGGTACACCTCTTTTAGACTACCCCTTCTCCCCCCCCCCCCCCCCCAACTTAATTCCCAAAATAAAGTCTTTCCCATCTCCAATCACACGTTTACACCTACTTCTAAACCACTCACTTGCCCCCACCGACACAACAATATTCCTCCACCAATCCGACCACTTACTCAAATTCCTCCTTCCACTCAAGACCACATCTACATTCTCCTTCCAATTACCATACTTGGATTCCAAAACCTTGAGCCAAAGATCGTTTCCCCCAATCAACACTTTCCAAGCCCACCGGCCTAGGAGTGCTAAGTTGAAAAGATGGAGGTCTTTCACACCTAGACCTCCCTTCTCCTTAGGTGCACAAACCTTGTCCCAAGAAAGTCAAGCAATCTTCTTTTTATCTATCTCACGACCCCCCCCCCCAAAGGAAGTTCCTTTGAAGGGCTTTCAACTCCTTCCCCACTCCAGCCGGCATTTTGAAAAAGGATAAGTAATAAAGGGGAAGAGCATTTAAGACCGCCTTAGTGAGCACCAATCTACCACCGAGGGAAAGGAACTTATTTTTCAATACTCCTAATCTCCTTGAGAAACTCTCCTTTACCCCTTTCCAAAGCTTTTTGTCCCTAGCCACTCCACCAATAGGCAAGCCTAAATAGGTGAAAGTAAAACGCCCGAGTTCACACTTAAGAGCACCCGCCCACTCGTTCAAGACTTCATCCTCCACCCCCACTCCGAAAAGATTGCATTTTTTGAAGTTCATCTTTAACCCCGACATGAGTTCAAAGAGGCATAACACACCTTTTACCACCTTGATATTCTCCAAAGAAGCCTCACCAAGGAATAAGGAGTCATCGGCAAATTGAAGATGAGAGATGAGAATTCTCTTCATACCCACCTCCACCGGTTTGAATTTTCCCATCTCACAAGCCTTAGACAAGAGCCTACTTCAACATTCGGCTACTACAAGAAACAAACAAGGAGAGAGGGAGTCTCCTTGTCTCAACCCTCTCTTAAGTTCAAACTCCTTGGTTGGGAAACCATTCACTAAGATAGAAGTTGTTACTGTTGTTACACACTCCTTCATCCACTTGATCCAAGTTTCCCCAAATCCAAACATCTCCATACAATCAAAGAGAGCTACACAATTGACCAAGTCATAGGCCTTTTCAAAGTCTATCTTGAAAAGAGAATTTTTCTTCTTTTTTTCGTGGCCTCATCCAACATCTCGTTTGCAATGAGAACCCCATCCAAGATGTTTCAATTTTCAATGAAGGCTGATTGGTTACACTCAATCACTTCTTCCATCACTTTACTAAGTCTTGGCAAGGACTTTGGAAACCACCTTGTATATACTTCCCACCAAGGAGATTGGCCTATAATCTCCCAACCCCAATGGATTTGCTCGTTTTGGAATAAGAGTGATGAAGGTACTATTGATTCATTTGCAAAGTTTTCCATTTGTGTGGAACTCTTCGAAAACCTTCAATAAATCCTCTTTCACAATGTCCCCAAAATGTTTGAAGAAAAGACCTCAAAAACCATCCGGTCCCGGGCTTTTATCGTTGCCAAAATCCCACACCGCACTCTTTATCTCCTCTTCCACAAAAGGTCTCTCCAACAATAACCTCGAACCCACACTTAAAGATTTGCCTTCGATTCCCCTAACTTTGAACGTGTGCTCCCTTTTGACTTTAAAATGATCCTCAAAAAACTCAAACACTCCCTCTCTCACTTTCTCCACCTCTTCCTCCCACCGTCCATTGATTCTCAAGCCTCGTAGTAATTTTACACGGCCTCTTCTTGCCACCACTCCATGAAAAAACTTCGAGTTTGCATCTCCCTCTTTGATCCACTTACTTTTTGCTTGTTGAAATTTCAAAGATTCTTTAAACACTAGAGGCTTTTGAAGCTCGAAATTTACCTCTCTTCATCTCAAGGTTAAAGACAAATCAATGTCGGGATCACCATCTCCTCTTAAACCGAGCAGAAATGCCTACTGTCCCCCTACGGTTGATTGTTGTCCATTGGACACATTCTGCCCGCTGGTCCAAGAAGGGTGTTGTTGCTGGCCCAAAGCATTCGGCCCATCCAAGGAGAGTGTTGTTGCTGGCCCCAAACGCTGCTCAACCTGTGGGTTAATCGGGTTCTCTCAATAAAATAAAGCTCTCCTCCCTCCACGTCTCTAAGCCACGCGCGCCGCCCCCTGTTCTTGGTCAACTGAGTTTGACTCGAGAATATCCTCGCATTCTCTCGATAAGCTGTTCATCCGTGGATACCAAGGTTGAGGTTCTAAAAAGTTGGAAACTAATCTTTATTGTTTTGCAGATAATCAAGAAGACGAATTAGATATCTTCAACTTCAACGAATGAGAAGATACAACTGATTATTACGAGGATCTTATCGATTGAAATCCAACTATCGATTCTGTTTTAATTCTTGCTTTCGGAGTACTGTAAGTCTTCTAACTAATGTGTTTCAATACATGTTATATGCATGATCAATTAGTATGCATGTTAAGAAAAATTTGAAATTCTGCTGCACCACCCTAGGGGTAATTTTGACCGTATTTTCTTACACATGCCATACCAGATCACCGAATACACCAACCACCGGTTGTATCTAGAGTCTGGGGAAAATCTACTGAAGATGACCATAACCGTCGGTCCGTCCCGCCCGGTAGCCACCCACGACAGTCTAGGGCCCTATTCACAAATAGATAACTGATAGTGTTCATAATTCATAAAGCTCTGTAGCATCTTTGGAAAGAGAACAATATTGCTACGCAATATACAATGGGTTCAGATAAATAGAACATGAACTCAAATCAAGTAAATCAAACAGATCTCAAATATACAACAATAGAATGATTGCTCAGCAACAACTGGAAGAACAGTATCAAACTTGATAATTCAATATAAGTGATTCGTATAGAAAATTACAAGCATGCGAGATGATAGATGGGTAATAGCCTGTTCATTTCAACATGACCGGTAATAGAAAACGAAGGCAATGTGTGATCGTACATTTAGACCAATGGACCATACATGTATCAAGGAGATAAGAGATAAGAAGAATCAAAAAAGGAGAGTAAAGGTTGATAGAATAGTCAAATGAAATATTGTAGAAGGAAGTTGTTACAAGAAGAGTTATAGAGGACAAATGGTAGAAGAAAGTGTAAGAGAAAGTAAACAAGAGGGGAAAATAGTCAAAGGTGAATATTGGTGACAAAGTATGTGAATCAACTCGGTTTAGAACTCAATGCGTAGAAGGGTTAAGAAGTATATTATAGAATGATGAGATCCATGATAAAACTATATGAAAATGAATTGAGATGATCGATCTCGAGTTGCAAGAGAAGTTGGTTAACAACTGAAAGAAGAGGCAACAAGGCAAATGAGGTAAGTACAAAGAGAACATACAAGTCAATGGCAGACAAGTAATCAAGAGAGAATTAGTTTTCGATAAGAATTCTCAAAGATACAAATGGATTGGATGGTCAAGTTCTAAATAAATAATTGGTCTCAAAAGAAAGACTAGAAATATACTGAACAAGTTGAGATAGTAAACAAAGGTGTTGAGTATCAAAAGTGAACAACACTCGGCTTATTTGGTGATTGATGAGGAGACAATTGGATATGATAAGGAACGGTTGATATAAGTAGGTCCATTGAATGTATGTAGACGGCAAAAGTATAAGTATGATCAAGAGATGTATTGCATGGCATATGACACATTAACAATGAATTGCAAATGAAATAACGAAGTAAATGTCCATCTTCCCCGAGAGCCGGATTCCCAAACGGTATGAGAAGAAAAGGCTAGAATCCTTACCTACTGCTGATTAGTGGCTCACGCTTTAATGCTAGCACGGATTGATGCTAGCACGGATTGCTTCCATAGCCTTGGTACCTGACCAAGCTGATAAATGACCACAAGCGAATACTTATTATTGTGTGTTTATTTGATAGAGGACTACATAAAACTAGAGGAACCTATTATATATTCCATGATGAGATATATATTAATGCAAAATTACGATAAATTTATATCACTAATCATGATATTCATCGATCACCCCATAGCTAGGGCTAGGGGTATCAGGTACGTATAGTTGCCCAGCCACTTATTAATGAAATCTAGTAATTGGATTAAACTAAGATAAATACATTTATTATTGGTTAAATAACAAGCTCCACTTATTCGTAGGTATATTAGTCATTTGGTTGATTATCTATCTCACCATGTGCATTAGAATTTTTATTTTTAATCAGCAAAAATTTTATTAATAGAAAAAAGAGAATCAAACATTACAACACAGTACGTGCATTAGAAATGCACAAAAATAAAAACCTCCAAACCAAGACTCCAACTAGCTAGCACCAAGAAGAGATTAAAAGCATGTTCGAACCTTGGATCCGTTATGGCCTTATCACAACTCAACCACCCCCATCGTTTAGTATGTCAATCTTACTAGCAAGATGCCAAGAGTGGGGAGGTGACGAATTAACAAAACAACTCTAGTTAAGTTCAACGGAGTGGAACACCTTTCGTTGCAAGTTTAGAGAACTTAGCAAAGGAACGAAAGATGAAGTGCATTAGAATTTTAATATGGCGTTCTCATTTGCAGTGATGACTTAATAGTTAATACTGTAAATAAATTCAAACTAATTAATGTACGAAGTCCAAAACTATCTCTTGCAAAGGCCTAGTCAAATTTTAAACTAATCCTTAGATAATACTAATTACACTCTTAAATGGTTTACTAAATTACAAGAGTGAGTAATTACTGGTTTGGATGTTATTACAACAATAAAAACAAACCATATCTAGTCTAATCCTCAAATTAAGTGTAGTGATCAAACTTCAAACCAAGTTCTTGGGTTTGGTCAGGTATTTTAATTTGTATATAAAACCAAGCAAGTAATTATTGAGCACATATTAAAGAGTTAAAGTAATAGCTACCATCATCATCGCTAATCGCATCTGGAGATTCTGGACTTGTCTTTGCTTCCAAGCTTCTATCCCTCCCTTCTCGCGCTTTAATCCAACATCAGCGGCCCCATGTATACATCATCACCGTACATCAACCTTGCCGTTCACCTGAATCGTCATCTTGGCCTTGTTTTCCCGATCGCAACTCTCAGAATCATTCGCTTGAGGTCGTCCCGATCATATCCGTACTACATTTACTCTTTTCCTAACGCTAGAGGCCACTCGAACTATAGTCGAAAAGTCCCGTTCTTAGTCCTAATCTTTTTCCCGATTGTTTACAGATACTTCCTAATTTGTTTTCCATCCGATGATCCATTTTTTGGGCATATAGTTGGTATGAGTTAATTTTCTTTTTGCTCTCGTATAAAACAAAGAAAGCGGTTTTTGCAAAATGGTATGCAAATTGTTTGATGTGTAAGTAGTGTGCTAATGGAATGGATGATCATGCATGCATATGCATGTATGAGGTAAAGTGATACGTGGAGTTAATTAAGATGTTGTGTACTACTATTATTTAGTCACCAAATTGTTACACATATTAAGTCTAGATAGTATATAGGCTTAATGACTTGAAAAGTAATAATTTTATATCGAGAATTAAGAAAGACAATAAAAATGAAACAATGATTTTTAGGTGGAAAAACCCTCTGTAAATAGAGGTAAAAAACCACCGGCGAGAGAGCCAAATTTTCAGTATAAGGTATTGGGAGTACAAGAAATTTCCTCAACAATTTGTAAAGAAATCTCTACGGGTTTATAATATAATCGAACAATAATAGAGAATAGAAGTGAAGATAATAAAGAGGAAATATGGGAGAGTGTGGATATAGAAAAAGTGGTGCACTATTTGTGGGATTAGTGTGTTGGGATGGATTCTGATACTTGTTGAAGGACTCTATTTATAGAGCCAAGGAAGTATTCAAATTCTTCACTGCAATGTGAACAAATCAGGAGCTGATATTTCTACAGTTCCGTGGCATTAAATGAGCCTCCAAAGTTGAAGATCAGATTGCACACTTTGTCTCTTGGCACACAATTCCTTTTCCTATTCCCATTCCATGCTGCTGCAATTTATTAGCTGGTTGTATAACTCCAAAATAGAGTCAACATCAACAAATCTCCACCTTGACTCGATTTTGGAAACGTGCTCTCTTCGCCATGGGAGCTCTGCTCAAGTGTGAATGATTCCAGCTAAGTTCAGATAATGATCGAACTTCGCTGGTGCGAGTGGCTTGGTCATCATATCTGCAGGATTTTCATTAGTATGAATCTTCTCGACAGTAAGATCACCTGCATCAACAATATCTCCAATAAAGTGGTACTTTATATCAATGTGCTTGGTTTTTGAATGATACTTGCTATTCCTGGTCAAGCGAACAACACTTTGACTGTCGCAAAACACAACAAGGATGTCTTGTTGTAGACCAAGTTCGCTTACCAAGCCTCGGAGCCAAATAGCCTCTTTCATACCTTCCCTAGTAGCAATATATTCCGCTTCTGTAGTTGATAACGCCGCAATAGCTTGAAGTGAAGAATACCGGCTGATAGTAGAACCACAAAGTGTAAATTAGAGATAGGCAGAAAGTGACCTTTTCCAATCTAATTCACCACCGTAGTCGGCATCGACATAACCAACTACACCTCCGGGATCAGCACTATGCTTATTGAATACCAAACCAATATCAGGGGAACCCTTCAAATAACGAAGAATCCATTTCACGGCTTCCCAATGCTCCCTTCCCGGATTGTGCATGAATCTGCTAACGACACTAACGGCATAGGCCAGATCTGGCATTGTGCACACCATGGCATACATGAGACTTCCAACGGCATTAGAGTAAGGAACATTTGACATGCGTCTCTTGTCCTCTTCCTTCTCTGGACATTGATCAGATGATAACTTGAAATGTGCATCGATTGGAGTACTAACAGGTTTGCAATCTTGCATATTGAATCTGTCAAGCATTTTCAGAATATACTTCTTCTGTGATAGAGAAAGCTTTCCTGCTTGACGATCCCTGCCAAGAATCTTCTTAGCTGGGCCTAAATCCTTCATATCAAATTCCCTGCTAAGTTGGGATTTTAACTTGTTGACAAGAGATTTATCTCGTGCAGCAATAAACATGTCATCAACATAAAGCAACAAGTAAATGAAAGACCCATCAGACATTTTCTTAAAATAAACACAGTTATCATAACTACTTCTAGAGTAGCTGTGTCCAAGCACAAATGAATCAAACCTCTTATACCACTGTCTCGGAGATGGCTTCAATCCATAAAGAGATTTCTTCAAACGACAAACGCTGTCTTCTTTTCCAGGAACTATGAATCCCTCAGGATGCTGGATGCAAATCTCTTCCTCGAGATTTCCATGTAAAAAGGTTGTTTTCACATCTAATTGCTCCAGCTCCAAATCATGCAACGCAACTAAAGCAAGCAATACACGAATAGAGGTATGGCGAACGACAGGAGAAAATATCTCGTTGAAGTCGACACCTTCTTGCTGATGAAAACCTCTAACAACAAATCGTGCTTTGTATCTTGCATTCTCAACACCAAGGATGCCTTCCTTTCTCTTAAAGATCCACTTGCAACTAATGGCTTGCTTTCCTTCAGGCAGCTTCACTAGATCCCAAGTCTCATTTTTATGTAGACTCTCAACCTCTTCTTGCATTGCAATAATCCACTTTGCCGAATCTGCACCTGAAATAACCTCAAAATAATTTTTAGGCTCACCATCTTCATCAATTTCTTGTGCAACAAGAAATGCATAAGCAATATTGGCAGATTGTTCAATGAGTCTTTGAGACGGCTTCTTTGATCTGTGTTCTGGAGCTGCTGAGCCATTGACCACGGTTGTGGTAAACCTCTCAGTCGAGGTGGATTTGGAATTACATTTTCAGTGGCATCATCAGTCATGGTGGTTTGATCATCGAGAGGATGAGCAGGGGAAGTAGGAACATCTTCCTCCGGTACAGTAGCTTCAACTTCAAGCTCCACTTTCTCTCTAGTACTCTCTTCAGCATCTGTACCAGTAGAGGAAACAACAGTATCTTTTCCAGAAGATAGCATAGCATTTTCATTAGATGTGACATTTCTACTGTATAGTGTTTTACCAGACTCAGGGTTATACAAAAGATAGCCTTTAACCCCTACACCACACCATATCCTAAGAAAATGCATTTTTTAGCACGGGGTTCCAATTTCCCCTCGTTTACGTGCGAATAAGCAGGACAACCAAATATTCTAAGATTAGAATAATCAACAGGGTTACCTGACCAAACTTCTTCTGGAATGTTATTATCGAGTGATCTGTTGGGGGAGCGGTTGATCAAATAACATGCCGTCATTGCCGCTTCAGCCCAAAAACTTTTTCCCAAGCCAGAATGAGAGAGCATGCAATGAACTCTCTCCAGAATAGTTCTGTTCATTCGTTCTGCAACTCCATTTTGTTGAGGAGTCCCTGGTATGGTGTGATGTCTGGCAATACCTTCCTTTTTGTAGAAATTGTTGAATTCCTTTGAACAAAACTCTAGACCATTGTCAGTTCTCAATCTTTTCACCTTTTTACCTGTCTGGTTCTCAACTAAAATTTTCCATTCTTTGAACTTGGAAAATGCTTCACTTTTGCTTTTGAGAAAATAAACCCAGAGTTTTCGTGAGAAATCATCAATAATGGTCAGCATATAAAAATTTCCTCCTTTCGAAGGAACTCGAGAAGGACCCCAAAGATCAGAGTGAATGTAATCCAGTGTACCTTTATTTCTATGAGTGGCTTTAGAGAAGCTAACCTTTTTCTGCTTCCCAAAAATGCAATGTTCACAGAAATCAACCTTACCGGTACACTGGCTTCCAAGATGACCCTTCTTGTTGAGAACATCCATTCCTTTTTCAGTCATGTGGCCCAATCTCATATGCCATAACTTCGAGTTATCGATGTTGGATGATGCTAGAGCTGCGGAACCTGAACAGTTAAACCCTGCAGCACATACAAACTACCAGATCGATTTGCCTTTAGTAACACAAGAGAACCTTTGGACACTTTTAAATCTCCACCTTCGGCTCAATACCTACACCCAAATGACTCAAGGGTGCTTAAAGAAATGAGACTCCGTTTCAAATCAGGGACATGTCTGACACCGGTTAAAGTTCTAACAACTCCATCATGTGTCTTAATTTTAACTGTACCTTTTCCGACAACTTTGCACTGAGCATCGTTGCCCATCAAGACAAGACCACCATCAACCGGTTCATATGTGGTAAAAGAATCTCTATTAGGACACATATGAAACGTACAACTAGAATCAAGAATCCAATCATTTTTAGACCTAAACTCAGTGCCAGTTGCTACTAATAACTCCCCATCGGACCCTGTCTCAACAATACTAGCTTCAGCATGGTTTCGGTTTGTTTACCTTTACCCTTTTGTTCTCTTTCTTGCCTATTTTTCAACTTAAAGCACTCAAAGATTTCGTGTCCCTTTGTCTTGCCATAACGACATAACTTAGAGTTTTTACCTCTAGATTTTGACCTGAATTTATTTCTACTGCTATTACCTCGTTCTTGACTCCTCCCTCTAACAAATAATCCTTCCGCCGAATTTTCAGAATGAATTTCAGAATCATATTTTTGTTTGGCGAAAAGGTGGGACTTGACATCATCAAAGGATAGGGTTTCAAATTTACCATATAACATGATTTCTTTGAAATGTCGGTAAGAGGGTGGTAATGAAACAATAAGCAGTACGGATTTATCCACATCATCAGTTTTGACATCTTGATTTGCCAAATCAACGATAATGGAATTAAACTCATTTAAGTGAGATTGAATCGGAGTACCTTCTGACATACGGAGTGTGAACATGCGTTCCTTTAGCCGGATTTTGTTTTCCATACTTTTCGTCATGTACAAAGACTCCATCTTACTCCATAAGCCTTGAGCGGTCTTTTCATGTAAGACATCTTGTAACAGTTCCCGGGTAAGACACAACTGAATGATGGTCAACGCCTTTTCGTCCATCTATTCCCACTCATGATCCGTCGTAGTTGCTGGCATTTGTGATTTGCCCTCCAAGACCTTCTTTACACCATTCTGACTGAGAACGACTTCCATGTGGATTCGCCAAATACTGAAATTCATTTTACCATCAAACTTCTCGATATCGAATTTGGTCGACATAGTTTAAGCCTACTTTGGCTCTGATGCCAGTTTGTTGTGGTACCAGAGTTCGGAAGCGTAGGTGTTTAGACTAAATATATCGAGAAGTTAAGAAAGACAATAAAAATGACACAAAAATTTTTAGGTGGAAAAACCCTCTGTAAATAGAGGTAAAAAACCACCGGCGAGAGAGCCAAATTTTCACTATAAGGTATTGGGAGTACAAGAAATTTCCTCAACAACTTGTAAAGAAATCTCTACGGGTTTATAATATACCCGAACAATAGTAGAGAATAGAAGTGAAGATAAGAAAGAGGAAATATGGGAGAGTGTGGATATTAGAAAAGGTGGTGCACTGTTTGTGGGATTAGTGTGTTGGGATGGATTCAGATACTCGTTGAAGGACTCTAATTATAGAGCCAAGGAAGTATCCAAATTATTCACTACAATGTGAACAAATCAGGAGCTGATATTTCTACAGTTCCATGGCATTAAATGAGCCTCCAAAGTTGAAGATCAGATTGCACACTTTGTCTCTTGGCACACAATTCCTTTTCCTATTGCCATTCCATGGTGCTGCAATCTATTAGCTGGCTGTATAACTCCAAAATAGAGTCAACATCAACAGGTTTTACTTGCCCGCTAAGTTTCAGTAGGAAAGTTACTTCTTTCTCTTAATATTTTAATTATAGAAATATTTACATTTACAACGTTTCTTTCGACTAATGGTTCGTTTACTTTTACGGGTTTCACATGTACATCGAAAATAATTAAGTAGATAAATAACCAAATATTATTATGGTCCATATATATATATATATATATATATATATATATATATATATATATATATATATATATATATATAACAAATCTTTCTCCGACTCTTAGTTGGTACATTAAATGATAAAAGTATATTTTAGTTATCTAATTCAAATATAGGGGCGTTACATAACCTAATGTTGGAGTTTTAGCTAACCAAGAATGGTTTTTTCATGACTCAGTACCTCAATCAAAGGGGCCCCACGCGTCGGAAACGGAGGTTTCTCGAACGTGTATTGATCTACTATAGTAGTAGAAGAACTTGAGAAAGAATTAATAAAATTCATTTTGTGGCGAAATAGTAATTAAAGCTCAAAGTGTGTTGGTTGATACATGTATGAAATACCAAAGGTTGGTTTTTGGAGATATCCCACATAGCTAAAATTGAGAAGGAGAGTTCTAAATAAAAGAGCATGGTTTGGCTTAGGGGTTGGACCCCTTGGGGGTACCCATGCTTTTGGAAGGGGGAGGAGTTAGATGGCTCCTCGGTTCGTCCAAGCGCACCCGCCTGGCTTCGTCAGGAGTCGGGCCCGGGTCAAGGGTTCGCGGGTCGTGGGCTTAGGTTAAGGCTAGCTAGTGGTGGATGTTATCTTTTTGGGCCAAATACTAACTTTATTGTTGGGTCCAATTAGAAAATCCCAACGAGGCGATCCGGTTCGGTCCAGAAGCGAGCGGATAATTTTTCCTTGCTGGAAAAATTCTATCCTGAACGCTTCAGCGAACAGGTGCGAGTTTCATACGAAAAGTTGTGTCTTTTCGTTTTGAAAAATCGCGTATTTTCTTTCGTGCCTGTTCATCACACCACTTTGCCACTATTTAAAGTCCCTTCCTGGATTGCAGAAAACACACAACAATTCGCAATCTCTCCTTCTTCTCTATATCTCCAGAGAAGCTTCTCTTCTCATATTGCAGTATTACCAACCGGAGTTCGTATTTCAAGTGCTTGTATACGTTCTCTACCTGCAGTTTTATCTTGGGAGACCGTTCGTCAGATACTTTGAGCACCAGCGCAGGACGAATAAAGTTTTAAGGAAAAGAGTGCAATCACTCAACTCTACAGACTTTCTTTTTCCCGTTTACTTATTCGATACTCTCCTGCTTTGCTCATACCATTCTACAAACTTAAGACTTTATCCGTTGTATCAAAATGGATGCTACTGGAAGTAACCCTCCTGATGTTCATTCAAACACTCACATCCATGGCGAGAAACCTGACAAGTTCCTGGGTGGAACCAACTTCAAACAATGGAAGCAAAAGATGTTGTTCTACCTCACGACTCTTGACATGGACATGTATCTGAAAGATGATCCGCCGTCAACCTGGCCTGATCCTCTCATCCCTGCTGGAACTGATGGTCCGAATGCTGATCAAACTGGTGGTCCGAATGGTGGACCGAATGCTGCTGAAAACCCTGTGAACCCTGATGGTTCAAGTTCAAATACTCCTGCTGTTCCAAAGATGACTCCTGAAATGTGGAAGCACAACGACTTTCTCTGTAAGAATTACATTTTGAATTGTCTTTCTGATGCTTTATATACAACCTATTGCACTGTCAATACCGCATGGGAGTTGTGGGAAAAATTGGACAGAAAGTACAGCGCTCAAGATGCTGGTACAAAGAAGTTCATCGTGGGGAAGTTCTTAAACTTCAAAATTATTGACTCTAAGTCTGTTATGAGTCAAGTTCTGGATTTCCAAATGATTCTCCATGAGTTGGACAATGAAGGCATGGAGCCTAATGAGCCGTTTCTAGTTGCCTCTCTAATTGAGAAACTCCCTCCTTCATGGAGTGAATTCACGAGTTATCTCAAATTGAAGACAAAGGAAATGGGGCTCGAAGAACTGGTTGTGAAACTGCAGATTCAGGAAGACAACCGAAGGGCTTTGGTTAAGGGAAAACAACCTATGGAAGCCAAAGCACATCTGGTCGACACCAAGGCTAGCAACAACAAGAAGCGCAAGTCGCGTGATGGAGACAGTAAGTCTCATGGGAAGCCTGGATCGTCGAAGAAAATCAAGGGCAACTGTTTCCATTGTGGAAAGGCTGGACACATGAAGGCTGACTGCTTTTCATGGAAAAAGGAAAAAGGAAAAAGGAAAGAAAATGCCAATGCTAACGTTGTTGAAGAGAAGACTGCTCCAGAAGTTGACGACTCGATTACGTCATTCTCAGCAGTTGTCTTGGAGGCGAATCTGATTGAAAATCCAAAACAATGGTGGATTGATACTGGTGCTACTCGCCACATTTGCTCTGGCCGTGGCTCGTTCTCAACTTACTCTCCATTAAGTGGCAAGAAGTTGTTCATGGGAAATGATGCCACTTCTGATGTGAAAGGAGTTGGAAATGTGGTTCTGAAGCTGACCTCCGGAAAAGAGTTGGTGCTGAATGAAGTGATGCATATGCCTGACATCCGGAAGAACTTGGTGTCTGGACCACTGCTGGTGAAGAAAGGCTTCAAGATAACTTTCGTAGCTAATGAGTTTGTAGTAACCAAGAATGGTTTGTTTGTAGGAAAGGGCTACATGTGTGATGAGCTCTTTAAGATGAATATAATGACTGTACTTCGCTCCTTTGAGGGCAATGATGAAATAAAACCTGCAAATTAGTCATTAACATAAAGACAGTATATAAACAGAAAATAAGCAGTAACACAAACTCAACCAAAACAATCACCTTTTATTCTAGACTTATTATCATGGAAGGGTATCCTTGTGACACCTAATAACAGATTAATACCCTTTAGTTCAACAATAACATTTTAGTACCTTTTTGGGTTGACTGCTCAATATTTACAACTTTGCCACCGAGAATTTCATTCCCAAACAAACAAGACCTTAGCTACAGTATGACAAAATTATTTTCCTATTTCTTTTTTAATTCTTTTATATATATTTTTTCTTTTTCTTTTTTTCTCCCTTTCTTCTTTCTTTTTC
Organism: Plantago ovata; assembly: GCA_028274465.1. Lineage (NCBI taxonomy): Eukaryota > Viridiplantae > Streptophyta > Magnoliopsida > Lamiales > Plantaginaceae > Plantago > Plantago ovata. Next base: position 116,928,338 of record CM051455.1, on the reverse strand, counting down.
AGAACTCCGTTCACCGGAATTATTCCGGTGACCGGAGCTCTGCTCCCACCGATAATGCAAGCTCCGATCTAGGAGCACTTAAGCTCCCAGATCAGAGCTTGCATGCTCCCTGGCCGGAGGAGCTTGTGCAGCTCCTAGATTGGAAGCTGCAAAGCTCTGATCTGGGAGCATAAGTGCTCCCAGGTCGGAGCTTGCAAGCTCCCTGACAAGCTCCGGTCAGGGAGCTTGTGCAGCTCCCAAAGCTCCGATCTGGGAGCTCCCAGATCGGAGACGAGCTCCCATATCTTTCGATATGGGAGTTTTTCAAGTCAATACCGGATTCCGGTACCAAAATCTGGTACTAGACTTGAAGAAGAAGAAGAGAAGAAAAAATAAAAGAAAAAGGAAAAGAAAAAGTAAAAAAGAAAAGAAAAATAAAGAAAAGACTAAAAATATGTAAAATTCAATTACATTTTAGTCCTCCCACACAATTTTGTTTGGCTGCCCAAAAATCAGATTTTGGAACAGTTCTTAGACCGCCTGGTTGATCAAATTCGGCACTAAGATGTTATTGTTTGTCTAATGGGTACTAATATTTTATTATGTGCTCTATTAATACCCTAAAAAGATATGGACCATTTATTCTATGTTTAAGATTTCGTCTCGGAGGCCGTCTCCGACGACCTCCTGAGAAGGATCAACCTGAGTCCGCTCTGATGATTTGTCTCGGAGTTGTGTGGGAATTCATAAAAAAAATATGTAATCCACGTTCAGTTTTAATTTTTGAATCTGATTTTTCTCCTCTTTTCCTTTTTCTTCCTCTCTCACATCACAAGCAGATTACCTTCTCAGAAAATAATCTTCCTCTATCAGACTCTTGTAGACACCTAAATTGCGTAAATTTTGGTGTTGTACTATGTTAACAGATCTTTGTAATTAGAGATAATTATCACAAAATATATGATGATAATTATAGGATTATGATATTATTCTTATCATATCTCTACATATATGATTTAACTTGTTCCCTATAAGTCATCAATCACCTATAAATATGAGAAGGTGATTAGAGCTAGATAGTTAGAGATGGAGTCACAATTAAACGACTTCATCAAACTCCCTACAACTAAATTGTAGGTAAACTCCAAATCCAAACCCCTACTACCAAATTGTAGGTTAGATTTAAACCGGGAACAAGTCGTTCGACCCCGGTAATCCAGTCCATATCCATTCGAGAGGTCCACGAAGATTGTAACCCAAAAGTTATGAATAAATTTATGTTCCATGTTTCTTGCCTTCTTTTAATGTTTATTTGTAGGTTATGAAAATCCATGGCTAACAAATTGGCACACCCGGTGGGACGATTTTCGCTCTTCATCTCCTCCTCTCGGAAAATAAATCATAGCCGAAACAACTTGATGTTTGTTATGAAGGCAACACCATGGTCCAAGACACATGCTCTCACTTCAAGATCTCATTGGTTTTCCTTCACTTTTCCATACACTGGAATTGTTTCAAGGGATCCATAGAACTTCAAACGTTGGCTAGACTTGTTGATACTCCATGGTCTCCAACACTGCAGTCTAAAGCAAGCAACAAAATACTATGCCAAAGAATTTACGGGCATGCTAAATCACCCTTGGGGGCATGCCAAATCAAGATTCGGTTTGTACACCAAGGTTTCGAGACAAGTTGCAACCGACATCAATTCTCTACAACTTGTCTTGAGGGGGCATTTGTAGACACCTAAATTGCGTAAATTTTGGTGTTGTACTATGTTAACAGATCTTTGTAATTAGAGATAATTATCACAAAATATATGATGATAATTATAGGATTATGATATTATTCTTATCATATCTCTACATATATGATTTAACTTGTTCCCTAAGTCATCAATCACCTATAAATATGAGAAGGTGATTAGAGCTAGATAGTTAGAGATAGAGTCACATACGACTTCATCAAACTCTCTACAACCAAATTGTAGGTAAACTCCAAATCCAAACCCCTACTACCAAATTGTAGGTTAGATTTAAACCCGGAACAAGTCGTTCGACCCCGGTAATCCAGTCCATATCCATTCCAGAGAGGAATCGAGAGGTCCTTTAACCCAAAAGTTATGAATAAATTTATATTCCATGCTTTCTTGCCTTATTTTAATATTTTAATAATGTTTAATCCTTTAATGGATCCACCTTCTCCTTTCTCTCTCTACCTGGTTTTAGGCTTAGAGTCCACAAAATCACCAAAGCACTGCGAGCTGTTTATTTCGATATTGAAACCCGTCTGGAGACTGAGTTGCCGCTCCGGTTGATTGACGAACCATTCGGCAGACATTGGCAGTTTTTTGGTCGATGGGTTCATAAGGTATGTTTTCAATTAATGAAAATAAAATCAGAAGAGTACATAGCTAAGACACTTGTAATTACCCTAGAGTTCTATATTTGATTTTCATGATTAAAGTCATGAAATTTGATTTGTCTCTTCAATATGATTATTGGTGTTTAATTACACGTGTTTGTGATGCTATGCTTGCTTTAGATTTGTACTCTTTTTACGGCCTAATCATATTCTTTCTTTGCTTATAGATCATGTTCATTACACGTCTGTATGTAATTAAAGATAAACTCCTTACAGCTTTAGTTAGGTAAGTGTTGATAATAAAACAAAAAAAATAATATTTCCTCCATTTCATTAATAACTTACTAAGTTTCTATTTTGGGCATTCTCTTACAGAGTTTCTAACCCAAATATGGAAAGTTTTTCAACCGATTTACCAATTTTTTATTATTTCTCTATCCTTCTTTATAACAACTTTTTCACTCTCTATCATACTTTATCACCCTTTTATAATTAAATACTCATACAAAATCAACTATTTAATATTATTCCTTAAAATTGGTAATTTTTACCTGTTAGGAAGTAACTAAAAAAATGGAGGAAGTAATTTTGATCGTACAGTTCAGCATTGGTTAAAAATGTAGTTTTTCTTAAGTAAAGATACTTAATTTTGTATGTGGAGTGGACAAGAATTGTAGCCCAAAACCAATGTTGATCTTTGTTCATTTGAGATTTGGGCGTGTCTGTGTCGTTGTAACGTATGTTTGGAGTGTATCCTGTTTAAAAACTATTTTTTGCTTGAACATATGCGGTCAGTGCGGATTAAAAATGAGCGCACAACAAGAAAAGTAGAAACAAAGAATAGCACGTAGAGTTCATACCTGGACAATTTGGGAATTTTTATTTGATGAGAAATTAAGAGTCTGGTTCTTTTATTGCGGCAGAGTTGTTGAGTGATAATATTGTTGGTCTATGTTATTTGTTGTAACTTTTGGTAATTATACCTTATGTATTGTAATTCTACTTGCATAAGTAGACAAAACTAGGTGTAAGGTCAAAATCATTGTGTGACAAATAGACATGTAGCATGAGTTTACCTAGAGACATGTAATTCTCCTTCCTCTTCGGATTTTTTTTTAAAACTTATTTTTCACTTTATCGATGAAGTTGTTGGGATGGATGTTGCTGTTATGTCATGATTTTATTCTGGTTAATGGTTATGGTTTGTCCAGTGGTACTGTTGTTTGAAGTCTCGTTTGGAAGCAAATGCTACTCACTTTTATTCTTGGTGTGGTCATCTTATTATACCCTCCATGTTATACTGCCCCTAATTGCCGTGTGCCTTGAGGTTTGAAGTACTATGGTTTGGATCGTTGTATGTGGAAGGCTTATTGGCTTTTTATTTGTTGTTGGATGGAAATTTTTAAAGGTTCAGATGGTGTTTGTATATATTCTGAGGCTGTGTTATTTTCCGGAGGCTTGTCTCCGTGTATTTCAGTTGTAAGTTTTAAGTTCGGAACGTTCCTTATGCTCTTTTATTAATAAAAGTTCTCTTTTGCTGTTTCAAAAAAAAAAAAAATTGTTTTTATTAATATTATTATACTAGCTATTTGCGAGGACCAAGCTGAAATTTGATTTCTGTATGTATGGTTTTTATGCAGAACAGTCAAGAGCTTAGGTATACCTGATTACCTGATGAGAGGATAATCCTTATGTTAGCTGACAATATGCCGTCAACAATGAAAACCACAAGTTGCATGAGTGTGGAGACGATGTTGAGGTGGGTTTTCTATACCTTAACATGATATTGCTGATATTACTCTAGCCTCTATGCAGATGATTAAGCTCAGTACTAAAGTTAAGACATTACTTTTATTTCGGATGCCTCTGTTCATGGTAAATGAGTGCAGTTTACTTTCGGCAACAGAAACTACTGATAATGGCCAAATGTTGATATATATTATATTACAGTTTAACATAATATAGGATGCTATGGGATTAAAGGGTTGCGAAAGATTTCAACATGCATGGTTGTTTACCCAACTCAATTTGTTTGGCTATTGGCAAATTAATTGCACGTGCTTTAGATTAAGTTGGTTTTTTCATGTTAGCCGTTGCCACTGATTTCCATGACAAGTTATTATACTTGAGAGATTACACTTTACAAACTAATTAACGTGTTCAAGTCCATTCTTTTATTATGAATAAAAGTATGCATGTGATCTACTTATTAATCAATGGCACTGCATGCATGTAGGATCCATATTTAGTACTCACAGGTGCTACCCTTCCTCCTCTGGCTCTTCCACATCGTCTGATTATACTAGGAACCCTGAAATTGAAGAGCACTACTCAATCCGATGAAAAGTTCTGAGCGTATCCATTTGATGTGAGCATGGAAAAGTGACCTACATACAAAAGGTTAAATAAAGTTTCATGGAACTGGAGAACCGTAAGGGTTTCATGGAACTGGAGAATAATGTTTTGATCGGTCAATATACAGTGTATCATGTGTGGAGACAAGATGAGTAATTTTCCAGAGGGATTGGTATATTTAAATCAGCAACGTCATCCCCGGAATTTTCTTGCTCTTTTGTTTTTAGTTCAAAACCTTCATTTTCATAAACTTTACCCTTAATGGAAATTTGAAGGAACAAATTGGTTTGAGGCTTTGAGCTTTAATTTGCTCGGTTAGAGTCATTTGTTAGCAAAAACTCATACCATTTGCAGGTTGAGGATTTGTTTGACACCATGGTAAAAACAAATTTCATTGAAAATAGAGTATCGAGTTAAATCATAGTTTTGTTTCAGGAACCGAGTTTGGTAGCGCTGTACTTTGCTCAGTTTAACTTTTTATCCAGTGGTGTTGATTATGGTGTGTTAAGCTATGTTATTACGTTTTTTGAGTTCAGCGACTTAACATCTAGAGCGGTTCATTGGTTGGAATGTCGAGTGTTGGTGTGCCGATTATGCGGTCGTATACATGTGATGGCATCAATCGATATTCCCATTCCACTTTTAGTTAGAGCCTTCTTGCTCGCTCATACACACTTTAGGCTAGAAATTTTGAGTTTAGACATATTAGATGATGGGGCAACTAAAATTAAACTTCTATCATTAATTGGTGACTAAGTCAAGCTTTGAGCTTAATGTTGAGTCGTAGTAGTGTTTCCTTTATTTTTGACAGTTTTGGAGGTGATGTTCTGACGGTATGCATTGACGACGGATTATATAAATGTATAACATGTTTATAGTTTGAAAAGAAATAAAAAGTAACAATAACACGTAAAAACACACTACATACATAATAAGGAAAAGGTAGCGTTTTTGTAGTCTAAAAATAATATATTGGAACAAGTGGGGTGTGATTATAATTTATAAATTTATTGAAGGTTTGAAATCTAAATGAATGGGATGTTTAGATGTTATTTCTAATATCACCAAATTGATATGGATTTCAAAGCAATCTCATTTTTCACGATTGATTGATTGAAGCCTGAGCCTTTCTACTTAACCTTCCATTTCTCCAGTCTCTCTCCATGCCTCCTTTCGGATCTCTCAATTCCCCATCTTTTATTCAACAAAAAACCATGGAGATCTTAGACGTGGCTCTTACTATCGTGTCCTGCCTTATGAGCACTGTTCCTCAGAGAGATAGAAGATTCTTCAGTCTAGTGAAACATAGGCCAAGGGAAGGGCATCCACCAGCTTAGACCATTTGCATTGGTGTCATCCCATGCCATGGCATGGTGCACTATTTTGCCACCATGCCGCGGCATCGTGACTTGTTTCTGCATTGGTGGCCACGATATGATGCCGCGGCATGGTGGCTTTTTTTTTTAATTATATTATGATAATATGAACTAAAATTAACACAAAATATATTTAATAGTTTATTTGAAATAACTTACATCAAATTTAAACACATAACACAGAATCATACTCATTATACAACGAGTTTACATCAAATTTAAAACACAAAATCTAACGAATTGAGATGCAACAACCACACAACACACAAACATAAAATGCATGAAACTTAAAACAAATAAGACACACGATTGATGAAGCTCGCACAATCAATCACTAACACCTCCAGATATGTTCCATGAGGTTTGAAGTTAGTCGTTCATGCGTGTTGATGCTATGCATCTGTCGGTTAATATTCATGTACTCAATCAGAGAGTTTATTGTTGATGTCGTCCTTCGAATATGAATTCCACGATCGAAATCCTCAACGTAAGACCTTGTGTCGTCCTCAAACTCTTTCTTCAGGCTTTCCATTTCACTTTCATAGTTTTTGTATGTGTGGCGTTCATCCTCAACTATCATATTGTGGAGTGTGATGCAGCAATCCATGATCTTACGTAGTGTGGACTTGTTGTGAGCAAGAGCCGAGTTTCGTATTATTGCAAACCGTGCTTGCATAACTCCAAAAGCCCGTTCCACATCCTTACGACAAGACTCCTGGAGCCGAGAGAACTTTGATTCTTTATGAGTGATGGGATTGGGGATGGCACTCACAAACGTAGCCCATGCTGGATAGATGCCGTCAGTTAGGTAGTACGGCATGTTGTATTGATGGCCATTCACCGTAAATTCCACATGAGGTGCAGTGCCGTTGAGAAGATCCTCGAACACTGGTGAACGCTGCACGATTGATAAGTCATTGAATTTTCCGGAAACTCCAAAGAATGAATGTCATATCCAAGTGTCTTGGGATGCCACAGCTTCTAACACAAGGGTAGGACTTCCACATTTCCCTTGGAATTGACCGTGCCACGCCGTCGGACAGTTCTTCCATATCCAGTGCATACAGTCGATACTCCCAATCATGCCCGGAAAGCCTCTTGCCTTGTTGATTGCTAGAAGTCGCCGTAAGTCATCTTCATTGGCCCTCCTCATGTAGGTTGCGCCAAACTCTGCAACCACATCGTCACAAAAACGCGAGAGACATTTCAAAGCCGTACTTTCACCAAGGCGACAATACTCATCAACCGAGTCAGCACAACACCCATAAGCTAGCATTCGAATGGTTGCGGTACATTTTTGGTGTGTGGATAACCCCTGACGGCCTGCAGCATCTAGCTTGCAGACAAAGTAATCATCTTGACGCACAACACCAGCAACTACTCTTTCAAACAAGTCCCTACGCATTCTGTATCTGCGTCGGAACTTATCTGCATAAGTTCCGACCTGACCAAAGTAATCACGCTCCATTAGCACGGCATGTGAAACTCTTTCCCTGTCAATATATTTTCGCTTCTTCTTTGAAATCTTTTTTGGTTGTTCTTGTTGTTGATGCTGTTGGATGGAGTGCATCATATGGGGTATGTTGTTCATTATGAACTTTTGAGCTTTTTTGAAGGTATTCGAGGAAGAGGCAGAGGAAGAATATGCAAAGGAGGATGCAAAATTCAAACTTTCATCAGACGATGACGAGCTTGATGATGAAGAGCTTGATGACATGATTCTTTTAAACTTAAGAAGTGGAAGAAGGGTTGGTGTATCTAAATTAAGTTCCAGAGTTGCATTATATAGACATGGATGAGACACATTGCCTCGGATGTGATAAGATTTTTGAAGATAAGATTTTTGGAGATAAGATTTCAAAAGATAAGATAACATGCTTAGTCATGGCTGAGTCAGATTGCATAGGATGCCTCAAGTAGTGTTATGATTCATGACGAATTCAAATTCATGATATTTGACAAAGTAAAGTTCTGATTCCTGACAAAGCAAATTAAAAAGTTGCTTGACTAAAAGTAAAGTTTTGATTCCTGACAAATTCAAATTCAAAGCAAATTCATTTCATTACAACGGATACATGGGAAATGAAAATACAAACAAGTCACACTTACGAATGTAAAATAACACAATGCAAAGATTAAAGTACAAACACGCCACACTTAAATGCCTAAACAAACACACTTAAACACTTAACAAACACACTTAAACAAGTTCCACCCTTCAATTGTTCGGAAACAATTCGGCTCTGAGTGCATCTGCCACTGCTCTCTGCTCGACATTCAAATTATCGTAGTGAGGCAACAGATCCATCAAGAATTTCATCCGCTCATTCCTCAGCTTCTCCTCTTTCAAGTACTGGTCCTTCAGTTTCCTGGCCTCCTTCTTTTCCTCCTTCTCTCTTTCAAAGGCGAGCCTGCTGTTATGAGCTTCCTTGTCCCACTCAATCCTCTGTCTTTCATACTCAAGAGATTGGGGATAATTACCATTGAATTGCACCCATCCCTCACCTATTGTCTCCATTGCGGAGTTGCAAGAACTTCCACCTTGTGCCATCTTTTTCGCCTTGTCCCGGCCCATAGGGCGTTTCGGACTCGAGACACTGTCATCAACTAAGTGGTATCGCTTCGTCCCACTACTGCCACCTCCCATTGACTCCATTCGTTCATCCCCATCTACATCAACATCCACAGTGACATTATTTGGATCTTGCTTCTTCTTCAAGTGAGTCTCCCAATTCAAGTACATTTCATACATCGGGTACGACTTCACAACATCCCACTGTTTAAACAGATGAAAACCAGAGCTGTACAGTGTGTTTTCCTTGTGAAATTCCTGAGCCGTGTTGATCACATCGTCGTTGTTGAATCCACTACGCTGGCCAACTGCACTCACAACCCTCTCATAACAGCGAAGCCAATTATTAATTTCCTTCTTGATACGTCCGACTCTTTTGCGCATTGAATCTGGAGTGCGGTTGATAAGTCCGGCGTGCAACCCGTCCGCCCTAGCCTCCTCATACATTTCATGAACCTTTTTGAATAAAGTAGCATACCTCTGGTTCGTAAGATCTGAGCAAACATCCATATAGCAACGAAGGAGAACCAAATCTTCCTTCTCGGTCCATTGCACGTTCCGTGGTGGAGCCTTGGCGTTTGTCGCATCAGCAGTGGCGGCCTCCTTCCCTTTTCGGCTACGACCCGTTGGCTTTGGCTGATTTTGGGGCTGAGTCTCTGCAACGAACTCAGGAGTTTGGGAGAACATTCCCGGTATCTGAGATTGAGGAGATGGGAATTTTTGGGTGTTTTGCTCTTCGGGCTCATTTTGAAACAAAGGACGAACGACATTCGGTGAGGTAGAGTTCAACAACGGTTTGCGAAGTTGGCTCATGAGCTCTGCGTACAACTCTTTCTCATATTCCTTCATATATGCAAGAGTTTCACGAGTGTAAAGCTGACCGTTGAACTCCATCTCACCGGACAAAAAATGGAGGGTTAAGGAGGGTTTTGATGTTAAGAGTGTATTTTGAGTTTAATTAAGAGAGAAATGGGGACTGGAGATGGGGTGCTCCAAACATAGCCGAGATTGGTCTCTATTTATAGATCTCGAAAAAATAGAGCCGTTGGTGATTTTTATTTATTTTTTGCATTTTTATATTTCTTGTGGTGGTTTTTTGGACTTCTTGTTTGGGTTCTTTGTCCTCAAACATTTTTCTTGTTTTGTATTGGATTGCACTTTAAACTATTTGTCACTTCCTTATCTTACGAGTGTAGGGTTTAGGAGGTATGACAAAAATATGAGACTTTGTAAGGTAACTTGGCATTGATAGTAATTAAGTTTTGTTGGTTCAAAAGTCGTTTGGTTCTGTTTTTTGTTTTTGTTTGTTGGGACCTTAATCCCCATGGGTTCTGACATTCTTATACTTTGGTAAAGAAGAAAGGCTTGTTAGCTTTCTTAGTTTTACTTCCTGTTAGTTTCCTGTTTAGGCTTTTGATGATTTTATTTTGTGTGCATCACTTATGTACTTTGTTATATAAATTCTTTGGTGGTAATTAATAATACTTTTAGCCGTTTCAAAAAAAAAAAAAAAATCATGTTTAGGCGGTTTGCGGACTTTAGTTTCTACTCTCTTTTTTCTTTGGTTGGTATTGTGCAGCTGGGAAGGTTTTGAGGCTTGATCCTCCTGTGCTTATAGTACTATCCTTCGTATTCGAACATTCCTTATGCTCTTTTCATGGTTTGAATAAAAGCTTCTGCCAGTTAAAAAAGAACGTGATTCTTTCTTGATTTTTCTGCCGGTATGAGATGAGAGGGTTTAGAAGTTGTTCGTGGATTTTTCTGTTACTGTAGAAATTGTCTATTACCATACATCAATCAGAAGTTTTGAAGTTCTGTGTGATATTTGAGATTTGAATTGGTGAATGCATGTTTGTGATTTTCTGGTGTTGATTTATGTTCATTTAACTAGCTAGCTACTTCTACAACATATCATTTCTTTTAATTAGAATAGACCGTTGAGAATGGAAGTGTTTTCGGGATCACAACGGACCCAGTCGACATGGGAGAGTGGCCTGGACTAGGGTGTGACATATTTACGCCACTGAATTTGAACATCTTGAAAATCTCATGATATTTATCGATTATGCTTTAGATAGATGTTACTGGATAATTAGCACTATAACACCCTCTAATAAAGAATGTGGAATCCTCACACATGGAACATTCTCTATTATAAGGTGTTTTATTGCTTATACCCTTAACATCTTGTTGGTCCCCTTAAACAACAAGAAAAGACTAGAGGGGGGGGGGGAATAGTCATTTCAAACTTTCGTCGTTTAAAACTTTCTCAGCAAGTACTTATTACTTTTCAGTAATGAGTTTGCTGGTACTTAACTTTCTCAGCAAGCGTAAGTTACTTTACAGTAGCTTGGTTTGCTGATACTTAAAATCAGAGAGCGGAAGTCTTTGATACAATAAGTGCTCTTTCAGTAAGTAAAGGTTTCAGCAAGTGATGTGAGTGACTGTGTATAGACAGATATGATTTGCTGAAAACTAAATACAGTAAGTAAATCACACAAACACTTTTATAGTGGTATCTGAGAGTGGCGTAATCTCTCAACTAATCCACTTTGTCCTTTCTAGGACTGAATCCACTAAGATATGATTGAGGTTCCTTACAATCTCCTATCTAGAGCGATTCAACAGAAACCAAAGCACACTTGCTTTGTCTCCAACCTAATCTAGAGAACGTAACCTTGTTCTCCACCAAACTTGGTACTTTTAATCAGCAAAACTATGCTCGATTAAGTTCCCCCTGAATATCACGCCTGAAAGGGTGTATTTTCAGTTAGAGAGTTTTGGGGTGAGATGACTTAATTATAACTTATTCAGTTACAACAAGTAATCTAAGAAACACAACTTTGAATACTTTGCAGTAAACAAGTTTGATTGTTTCTGGTGTCAAGACTTGTTCTTGTTCGAAAGAAAGAACACTTAACTAATTTCTTAGCCGAGTTTGTTCTACATTTTTACAAGTAGCTTTTTCAAGCTTTAAGTCTTGGAACGGATCAATAGCAGTAAGAGTATTTGAAGGTTTGTGAGTTTTAAGCACAAGTGAGAGTTTGATCACGTTGTTGACACACTTCAACTCTTCGCCGGATGACCTCTATTTATAGTGCAAGAAAGGAGCCGTTTGAATTTTAAATTCCAAGGTTTTTGATCCTTAACATGTCACTATCTTGCTTTTGTACTTTCAGCAGCGTCCTTGTTTGTCTTCTAGTCTTCATGTCCTTCGCGTGTAAGCTTTGCATTTAATGCATGTTTGAATAGAATTCAAACAGTAATATTGGAGCGCAAATTCAAGTACTTTCAGCAAGAGGTCACATATGTTCCATCAGCAAGTGGTTAGTCTCAGTTTCAGCAAGCATAACCTACTCTGTCTTTCAGATTTTCAGTTATGCAATGCTGTTGCTGAAGTTTCCACTTTCTGAGCAACACGTGCCTTTGTAGATACCAGCCTTTCAGCAATCTTCAAGTCTTCAGATCTTCAATAATCTTCAAGTCTTCAGATCTTCAATAATCTTCAAGATTCTGAGCGGTTTCTAAATGCTTCAATAGTTTGTTTGTAAAAACAAAGTATATCGTCAGCAAATGCTTCAATAGGTTATTTTCTTTTCAGAAAATAAGATACATCATAAGCTACATCATCAATAAGTTATTTTCTTTTCAGAAAATAAAATACATCATACGCTAAAGAAATAACTTATCTAACACCTAATCTAAGTCTTCAGCAAACGTTCCTCTTTTACAATGTCCTTAAAATTCTAAATTCCTATGGACCTTAAGAGTACTAGTTACTGGACTTTCCTTAATTTAGCATGGTTAATTGTTCATCAAAATTACAAGTTTCCTAACACATCTAGAAAAAACGATTCATCTGTGCTAGACTTAGCCAAGAAGATATTGATAGATATGGTTCATCATTTTATTCTGTAAATATAGTTGATTATTTCGAACATCGTTAGACTCTAGATGCAGAAAACTTGTTTTTCTAAGTTAAGTTTCTCTTAGGCCTTCTCGGTTAGTGTCATGTTGGGGTTCTAAAGAGCCATTAAACTCCCATTGAAACTGTATGTTGATCAAACCCGTTCTCTTCTTAGAACCGGTTCTATTGGTTTTATTGAATTTTTTTTTCACTTACTTTATCTAACTTATTGTAACTTTTTATTTTTGCATCTCACAACTTTACGACTATATATGACCAACTAAACTCAACAATACATATTTAGTTTATTCATGGGTAATTGTAATGGGGCGTTTCGGTTCAAAACCGAACTGTACTTCGGTTTGAACCGAACCGAACAGTAAATTTTGTCCAATCCGAAAACCGAACCGAAATTTTGGATCGGTTTCGGTTTGATCCGAAAATTATCGGTTCGGTTTCGGATTAATCCGAATAATCCGAACTTTTTTTTTCTTAATTTTCCATCAAATAGGCAGGCATCAAATATCCAAATCAAACAGTTTTTTGCCACAAATAGGTTTTGCCGTTTGCGTAAAGAGGGAAAGGGGGCGGTATTTAGTCGATTAGGGTTGAAAATTGAGGAGAAGACTGGAGTGCCGTATATATAATTTGTAAAAAAAAAACAATAATAATAATAATATTGATCGGATCGGTTTAATCCGATAAACTGCCGTTTTTTTACCGAACCGAACCGAAAACTGAAATCTGTCAAAGTAATAAACCGCGAACCGAACCGAAGATGCTGGATCGAATTGGTTCGGATTGGTTTTCGGTTTTCGATTATTATGTCCGGCCCTACTCGTAATTACTAGAGTACTAGTTTACTAAGACTAACTAAACTCAACACCACACGCATTTACGAACCTGTTTCCTAATAATAACAACACGCTCTAGTCAGTCTAGTGTGATCTGCTTACTTGTACTAACTAGAGCTCAGGGTTAACTTCACCCCCAAATGTAGGTTCTCACCAAAATCAGTGTGTATCCAAGCAATTCCCCTTTCTTCTTCTCTCTTCTTCAAGGGTTTTGGAAGAAAGCTTTTGCACCACTTTCTGCTCGGCCGATTGAAGAAAGCGATATATACACCAGGTACTTACACACTTGTTTCTCTCTTTTACATTTTCAGAACCAATTTTTGGTTTTCGATACTGATTGTTCAACATAATGTGATTGATGATTCTAACAGTGAAGTTTCAGTTCTGTTCTCTGATTCTGTATTCTGTGAATTCATTGGTTGTGTAGGAATTGATTTATGTGGGCTTTTAAACTACGGATACTGTACCGGTTGCTCTGTTCTGCTAAGTTTTGTTAAAAATATGGAATGCAATCGAGACGAAGCTCTTAGGGCAAAGTCAATAGCTGAAGACAAGTTGGAGAAAAAAGATTTCTACTTCACCTTCCATTTCTCCAGTCTCTCTCCATGCCTCCTTTCGGATCTCTCAATTCCCCATCTTTTATTCAACAAAAACCCATGGAGATCTTAGACGTGGCTTTTACTATCGTGTCCTGCCTTACGAGCATTGTTCCTCAGAGAGATAGAAGATTCTTCAGTCTAGTGAAACATAGGCCAAGGGAAGGGCATCCACCAGCTTACTGGATTTGGATTCCTATGTGATTGGATAACCAAAATCCAAAATGGTACCTGGCCATTTAGGTATGTCATCGTCCAATTCACAATAAATAATTTAGGTACTCTAGTCTATTTTTGATTAATAATTTTAAAATGATTTAATATTTTTTTACAATTTCAAAACACATGCAATTATAAGTTTTGTTTTTAATAAAAAAAAAATTTCAGAACCAACCACGTGTCCCGAATTTAATATACATTTATTTTTTAAAGTTAAAATTTAGTTTTCGGTGGAAAATTGATGAGGAGTAACTAAATTGGACAAGTATATATGCGAGGTACCATTATATATTATATATAGAATTCTGGAGTAAAATTATTTTTTTTTTTCGGAAAACAGATGGTGCACGTTAAAATACGGATACATAAAATTGCCACATCAAAATATGCAAATTTAGAGAACGAGTACGTGAATGATGAAATTTAGATGAACAAAGAGAATCGTGATATATATCCCTAAAAATTCTCAATGAACGGATATACTGTAATCCATCTGTTCCACGTGTTAAAAATAATATGTATCTAGTTTAAAATAAATTATTGAAAAACGTTTTTCTTTTTAGACAGGGCTAACCACTTCTACATCTTCTAACCGTTTAGTTGTAATATTTGCCTTTTTAGTTGTAATATTTGCCTTTTAACGAGAAAACCAGAGAGTTCGGGCGGAATCCCTCTCCCTGTAGCAGAGCGACCAGACAAGCTACGGGTCTAAGTTGATACTTCTGAAACCTACGAAAAGAAGTTCTCGTGATCCCTATGCTAGATTGAATACGAGAGGTTCTTCGGACTGTCTGGTTGACCCCACGTCTATCCATTCTACAGTTGGACGGTAATTGTTTCTTTTATTTGTTGAGTTTAGTTTTCCTCTATTTTTAGTAGTCCAAATTATCTCATCTCTTGTGCAAATCAAAAGAAGTACGGAACATAATTTTTTTTGGTACATGAACGTTCGTATCGTATGAACAAATTCTTTGCACATGTTGAATTTAATTGATCTGGTTCCTGTTTTCCGAGTTTGATTGATTAGAGTAGGTTTGATTTAATCAATTTATGGATTCACGACATGTTGTGGCTATCCGATTAAAATAAAGTTAATATCTGGTTTATGTTTATTCCTCTATCCCTGGGCGTTTGGAAGCTATTTTATTGCTATTATCTTGATGTTTCACCTTGGAGCTTAGTCCTTGTCTATCCCTCCCTCCCTTGGCGCTTGGAAACTTGTTACTGCTTTGCTTTTTGTTGTTTTCTCTTTTTTGAGTTGTTGATTTTTCTTTTTTTTTTGTTACTTTGTCATGTTTAATTTGTAAGACTTTGTATCCGCTTCGTACATGGCTTATGCTCTTTCGTTCTTTAATATATGATTCTTTGGCCGCTTCAAAAAAAAAAAAAAGAATTAAGAGTGGTGTAGAAGCAAGAGTAGGGTTAGATTTACTGTTAAGAAAAAAAGAGTTAGAACATAATTGAGAATTGTTAATAAAATTGTATGCTTGTTTGTTTCATTCTCTACAGATCTTGGACTTGTGGACTTGTGGTGGTTTTTTGGACTTCTTGTTTGGGTTCTTTGTCCTCAAACATTTTTCTTGTTTTGTATTGGATTGCACTTTAAACTATTTGTCACTTCCTTATCTTGCGAGTGTAGGGTTTAGGAGGTATGACAAAAATATGGGACTTTGTAAGGTAACTTGGCATTGCTAGTAATTAAGTTTTGTTGGTTCAAAAAGTCGTTTGGTTCTGTTTTTTGTTTTTGTTTGTTGGGACCTTAATCCCCATGGGTTCTGCCATTCTTATACTTTGGTAAAGAAGAAAGGCTTGTTAGCTTTCTTAGTTTTACTTCCTGTTAGTTTCCTGTTTAGCTTTTGATGATTTTATTTTGTGTGCATCACTTATGTACTTTGTTATATAAATTCTTTGGTGGTAATTAATAACATTTTTAGCCGTTTCAAAAAAAAAAAAATTCATGCTTAGGCGGTTTGCGGACTTTAGTTTCTACTCTCTTTTTTCTTTGGTTGGTACTGTGCAGCTGGGAAGGTTTTGAGGCTTGATCCTCCTGTGCTTATAGTACTATCCTTCGTATTCGAACATTCCTTATGCTCTTTTCATGGTTTGAATAAAAGCTTCTGCCAGTTAAAAAAGAACGTGATTCTTTCTTGATTTTTCTGCCGGTATGAGATGAGAGGGTTTAGAAGTTGTTCGTGGATTTGTCTGTTACTGTAGAAATTGTCTATTACGATACATCAATCAGAAGTTTTGAAGTTCTGTGTGATATTTGAGATTTGAATTGGTGAATGCATGTTTGTGATTTTCTGGTGTTGATTTATGTTCATTTAACTAGCTAGCTACTTCTACAACATATCATTTCTTTTAATTAGAACAGACCGTTGAGGTCAAATATATACTGACATTGTTGTTACTTCTATGCTAGGCTACCTTTTAAAGATCAAAGATGGAGAAGATGAACTAGTTTGATTTAGTCTATTTTCCAAAACCTTATTCTTCTGTAAATAAAACCGGCCGGCCAGCAAGTGTAATTCTTGTCGAGTTACAGCAAAATGTTTGAGGAGAATGCTGCAAGAGAGACTACTATAAAATATTTATTCTTTGTGAGTTTTCTTTTATCTATAATTGTTATGCAGCAACACAAGTACATAACCCAGCCATATTTGTGCTTTTCTATCGTGCTAGACTGCGTTTTAATAGCAGTTAATTGAGAAAGATACAAGTGGTAAAACCGCACAAAACTCTATTATTTCTAACATTTTGTTTTCTCTTTGTTTTAGGTTCAAGAAGTTATAGAGAAGTACCTCATCCATTATGAACTGCCCACGGAACAAATTCCAGCTATTATTGCACGCAATACACAAATTGAACTTCCGATTCTTGAACAAGGTACACTAACGTGAGACGGAGGGAGTATATGTAAGAACTGATAATTATATATGTTTTGTGTATACGCATCAAGTGCCCGTACTAGTTTGCAAGGTGGAACCATGAGAATTATGGACCATTGTCCCCACCCCCACCTCTTTCCTTTATATGTGATATTCTTACATTTTGAAATTCTAATTCTTAGGTCCACACCTTATTCATTGATGTAATTAACATCTGACACCATATTGCAGTTCTTAAGAATCTTGAAGACAATAACAAGGAATTCTTTAGGGGTTACCAAGTAAAGGTCGAGTTAAAAAAGCAGATTATACGGTTCACTGAGTTGAATGAACGCCTCAAGTTGCATCCACGACATTATGATGAGGTCATGAAGCCCATAAGCAATTTGTCGGATGATGGAGATGAATATTTTCATGAAGGTAAGCTCACCTCTAGCTCCAACAAACAAAATTATTCGAATTATTATTAAAATCAATGTGTTTTGTGATGGTCTCTATGATGATATTTTAGGTTGATTTTGTTTCTTATTTCTAGAGACATTTATTTAGTCATCTTTTCTTACAAAGTTTTATGTTTATTTGTTTCCAGAGCAAAATCTCTCATCCTCAACACCTCCTATGCCCTCCGAGCCATTGCAAAACACACCCTCGACAGCTTATATCCCCTCCGAACCATTAGAAAACATAAACAACGTTATTGGCGAAAGGACTAGTTCTCAAGATGATTATATGTCCTTGCCGAGCTCGAGCTCAGCTATATCAACTTATCATGAGGAAGTGCTAGGTGAAAATGGAAGTGTTTTTGGGATCACAACGGACCCAGTCGACATGGGAGAGTGGCTTGGACTAGGGTGTGACATATTTACGCCACTGGATTTGAACATCTTGAAAATCTCATGATATTTATCGATTATGCTTTAGATAGATGTTACTGGATAATTAGCACTATAACACCCTCTAATAAAGAATGTGGAATCCTCACACATGGAACATTCTCTATTATAAGGTGTTGTATTGCTTATACCCTTAACATCTAGAGAAAACGATTCATCTGTGCCAGACTTAGCCAAGAAGATATTGATAGATATGGTTCATCATTTTTAACTGTAAATATAGTTGATTATTTCGAACATCGTTAGACTCTAGATGCAGAAACTTGTTTTTCTAAGTTAATTTTCTCTTAGGCCTTCTCTGTTAGTGTCATGTTGGGGTTCTAAAGAGCCATTAAACTCCCATTGAAACTGTATGTTGATCAAACCCGTTCTCTTCTTAGAACCAGTTCTATTGGTTTTATTGAATTTTTTTTTCACTTACTTTATCTAACTTATTGTAACTTTTCATTTTTGCATTTCACAACTTTACGACCAACTAAACTCAACAATACATATTTTGTTTATTCATGTATAATTGTAATTACTAGTGTACTAGTTTACTAAGACTAACTAAACTCAACACCACACACATTTACAAACCTGTTTCCTAATAATAACAACAACACGCTCTAGTCAGTCTAGTGTGATCTGCTTATTTGTACTAACTAGAGCTCAGGGTTAACTTCACCCCCAAATGTAGGTTCTCACCAAAATCAGTGTGTATCCAAGCAATTCCCCTTTCTTCTTCTCTCTTCTTCAAGGGTTTTGGAAGAAAGCTTTTGCACCACTTTCAGCTCGGCCGATTGAAGAAAGCTATATATACACCAGGTACTTACACACTTGTTTCTCTCTTTTACATTTTCAGAACCAATTTTTGGTTTTCGATACTGATTATTCAACATAATGTGATTGATGATTCTAACAGTTAAGTTTCAGTTCTGTTCTCTGATTTCCAGCTCATTTTCATGAATTTCCTTGTCATTCATTTTCGAATTTTAGCCACCGATTGTTAGTTTCGTTTGTCTTCTTCATGTAATTATGTAATTGGTTTTTTTCGATAATATTTAGTATTTATTAGGGGTCAAACTAACCTTAAAAAAAGTCAACAAAACAAACTAATTCACTAGGAGTACTAATGTTGAAGTTTTTAGACTGCTGGCTTGTGTTTTAAATTTGACTGATTCTGTATTTTGTGAATTCATTGGTTGTGTAGGAATTGATTTCTGTGGGCTTTTAAACTACGGATACTGTACCGGTTGCTCTGTTCTGCTAAGTTTTGTTAAAAATATGGAATGCAATCGAGACGAAGCTCTTAGGGCAAAGTCAATAGCTGAGGACAAGTTGGAGAAAAAAGATTTTGCCGGTGCCAAAAAGTTTGCGTTGAAAGCGCAAAATCTGTATCCAGGGTTGGATGGTATTTCCCACTTCTTGACTACCCTTGATGTGTATGTTTCCGCGGAGAATAAGAAATGTGGGGAGGTCGATTGGTATGCGGTGCTCAGGGTAAGCCCTTCAGCTGATGATAAAACGATAAGAAAGCAATACAGGAATTTAGCTCTGATGTTGCATCCCGATAAAAATAGCTCTCCTGGTGCTGATGGAGCTTTTAAGCTTATTTCCGAGGCCTGGAACTTGTTATCTGATAAGACTAAAAGGCTTAGGTATAATCAGAGGATAGGCAATGCCAGGTTCCAGCGAACTAATGACGTAGTATATCAGAATTTCACTAACAGGATGAGAACAACGCCTGACTTTGGGAATAATGGTGTGAAGGTGCCCCAGAAATCTGCTCCTCCCGTATCATCTAGTGAAAGAACTGATACATTTTGGACTACTTGTCATGGATGCCACTATTGTTTTGAGTATGAGAAGAAGTATCTTAACTGTACTCTTCGTTGTGTTATTTGT
Source organism: Plantago ovata (assembly GCA_028274465.1). Taxonomy (NCBI): domain Eukaryota; kingdom Viridiplantae; phylum Streptophyta; class Magnoliopsida; order Lamiales; family Plantaginaceae; genus Plantago; species Plantago ovata. Next base: position 116,908,448 of record CM051455.1, on the reverse strand, counting down.
AAGGTGCCTTTTTTGGCTTCTGAGACAATGTGTTATGCTCCTGGGAGTAACATTCAAGGGGGTTCAGTTTCAGGGAGTAACTTTCAAGGGGGTTCAGTTTCAGGGAGTAACTTTCAAGGGGGTTCAGTTTCGGTTAAGTTAGCTAAAAAAAGGAAAATGGCAAAGTAGATATGACAAGGAGAGTGGACCTTGGGCTGTGAATATTGCAGGGTATGCTCTTGGAGCCAAATAGAGAGAATGATGGACTTAGTTAGCTTTTGTTGGTGATTCATAGATTAAGCTACTAGTGAAATACTAGCTGATGTTTTGATTGTTGGTCCGGTCTAGTCTACAGCCGTTTTCCATCAATCTTTCCTTTTGAACCGATTGCGTATATACCTATATATCCATGTCGAACAGGCTATTATCGGGTTTGGCATTTTGACCCTCCAGGTGTATCAGATATAGTCCTTACACCTTATGTTATTTTGTAATGCTTAGAACTTTAGAGGCCAACTGTTTCTAGCTATATAGCTGTGGAAAAAAGAGAAATGTTACTTTACTTGGCTTCCAAAGATATGTACAACCTTTTGCTGTGCTGGTTGCCATTGCTAAATGAGAATGCACTTTGCTTGAAAGAATAGAAACGGTTTTTGGTGGAATAATGGTGGCAGTGTTTCTTGAAATAGCTCATACTAGTTTACATTACATGTTCGATTCTGGTGAATTATTGACATGCAATTGCAATTTTGTAATGTTATCCACTCGTGGCTTTGTCATTTTGTCTTGTTGAGTTATGCAGTGTCTCCTATCTCCAGGTTTATATGAAACGCCAAACTTGAAGGAAAGTAAATGCAAGTACTAGAAAGTCTAATCTTAGACTCAAAAGTGGATTTTCTATCCCACTCTCCTACATGTGACATTGAGGGATCTCCTAAAATGAATTATTCTTGTACAAACGGTTGAATCATCAGAAAAAGTTCCGCTTTGGGCCTTACGGATTTTGTTTTCAAATCACCCAAAGCATGATAATGCTAGAGTAATATAAGAAGATCTACATTTTTTTATGGTATGTGTCCTTTTGAGTATCAAGCTCATGATTAGTGGGCGCTTCAACAAAAAGCAAACAAATCATAACGATGTGTTTATGTGTTTAAGTCATGACTCGAACTTATCATGGGATGCAATCAACCCATACTAGGCCGACCGTGCCATATATGATACTAGATTAAATAAATTTCTAGATCTGTTAGTTTATATATTAGGCCGTTTTTACTTTGAACATGAATGATTCATACAAAATGTAACTGATACTACCGTTTATGTTAAATTAATGGGTAAATTACATCCACCCACCTTGTTGGAGACCCTAATTATGGATCTTCCCTCGCTAGTTTAACAATTACATCTAGCCCCGGAGACCGAAAAAAAGTTAACTTCGCCGTTATTCACTTTTGCTTTTTCTCTGGCCAAACATGTCCTTAACGCAAAATAGAGATTAAGACCCTTTTTCATTTATTATTACCCAGATTCCCTTTTTTTTCCATATTTGTAATAACTAATAATAAGAGGTGGTGGAGCTCTCTATTTATTTTTTTTCGAGTTTAGTTTTTTTTATTAACATTAAAAGACTTTCAAACACAAATGCTTTGCTGGCTTCTTTTGGCGTCTTTATCCATCCTACATCAACAATAAAATTTGGAATTTTATACTAGTTCGGGTTTGTAATTTTTTCACTTGAATACAAATCTTAACTTATCATCCGATTATGAAAGAAACTATAATGTGCACCTTATTTGTACATTTATTGTTATTTAAAAGAGAATAATTTATTATACTTATTTTACTTGTGGTGACTTATTTTGCATGTAATTTAAAATTGATTTTAATGCAAAGAGATTCTAATAGAAATAAACAAAATGAAACTAAGCTTTATTACCATGGCGGAGAGATGCATGCATTATTTTGTTGATCCGTTCAAAATTCCATAAAAAAATTGTGAAGTAAGGTGAGTTGATGACCAAGACCGTGGGTCATGGTCGTGGCAAGGAAGGTGAACATGAGGGTGAAATCCGCCATGAATAGCGGGTAATGCAGGTAGAGACAAGGAATTGTAACTATCTGTTGCGCCGGTGACGGCTATACAAAATTATCATTTAACATAATGTGCACCATATTTATTTATAAGACTACGTAAATTATTAGTCATAGTCATTTAACATTTATTTATGAAATAAACTTATATTCAAACGGACAAATATGGTGGAATCATCGAATAAGGTGATTAATAAACGAACACTTTCTCTGATTCTGAAATATTTCAATTTTTTGTTTTGTGAAGCAAAAAATTCAAATCCAACGGCTAGTACAACGGCTATTTTGTTTTTACATTTCACCACTTTTTAGAGAAAATCAATTACATATAGCCCCACACGTGCGTGAGCAATTCTAAGCTGTTTGTCTCAGGCCAAATTCTGAAATTCCGGCAGGGGCAAATTTGTAACTTCCAACCCTTAATTCAAAAAAAGTGAAGTTCGTGGGGCTATCTGTAATTGATTTTGTCTAACACCGGACTACATGTAATTGTTCAATTAAAGGGTAAGATCTGTTCTTAACCAAACTAACAAGGGGGTTAGATGCAAATTACCCTAAATTAATTGAAAGAAGCACGTAAGCACGTGTTAAGATCGAACGTTCCCAATCCAGGCCTAGAACGTCAAAAACTTGCCAAACTTTTCAATTTCAGTACTTCCCTTAGTTTAAAACAGGTCAAACCTTTGAGGAAATATATTCGAGTTGTAACCCAAACATGTCTCAATGGTATTTTCTAATTTGGGAGTGTGATTTTCAACTCACCCAAAGTACATAATTTATATAATATACGGAATATATAATTAAACTTACACACTCTCACATGGTATGTGTGTTTTGATTTCCAATATCAACCCCGTCAATTAAATAAATTTTGAAGATCTGTTCGTTTATTTTAAGTTGTTTTTACTCTACACAGACATGAGTGATCTACCAAATATGTAACTGCTATACTACCCGTTACGTTAAAAAAAAATTAAAAGGTGCACATAAACATGTGTTAAGATTGAACATTCCTAATTTCGGCCTAAAACATTATAAAACATTCAATTTGAGTACATCTCTTAAGATTCAGTGTAAATTGATCAAACCTTTGACAATAAAAAAAGAAAAAAGAAAAAAGAAAAAAGAATCGATTTGTAACCCAAACACGCCCCAGTGGTATATATCATTTTAAGTGATTTTCAAAATCAAATATCAATGTTTCAAACAAAACTGTTAAATAATAACGATGTGCGTAATTCGTGACTTAGATCCAATTTACGATGCAATCAACTGTGATTAGGCCCCGAACCATGTCATATATAATGCTATACATTAAATAATTTTTTTAGATCTATTAGTTTATTTTACGCGTTTTTATCGTGACCAAACATGAGTGATCCACCAAATGTGTACGTTATTAGATGTTACATATCAAATTGCGTTAAAAGGTGCACGTGTTAAGGTCAAACATTCTCAATGTGGTTCTACAACTTCACAAATCTTTCGATTTAAGCACTCTCTTCCAAACTAGGTATAAAACTGTTCATCATGACTACACATACTTTTCGAATACTTATAAAATTTTGACTAGAATTAGCACTTCATCCTTTATGTGGTATCAGACGTATGATAATAAAACTTACTGGTGCCATGATAATGAACACCCGTATTGTTATTGACTCCAGTTATAATAGTTAAAAAGCAACTCTAGTTAGAGATTCCTTAACCCGTATTGGTAATGAAACGCCAAATTTAATGAAAACCAAATGCAAGTACTAGAAAGCCTAACCTTATATATACTCGAAAGTAGATTTTCTATCCCACTCTCCTACATGTGACATGGAGGGATCTCCTAAGATGAAGAGTTATGTTAAATGTAGGTAAAGAAAATACTAAATACATGACAATTTAAATTGATTTGTACGGAATTGTCCTTAAAAAAATCTACTTGATTGATTTTGCCTTGCAAGTTCTTAATATTGCATATAAATATAATAACAATAATATACACTTTTAGTATAAATTTAGAAGAATAAAAGAAGAAAAAAAAAACAAAATTATTCATTAAACATAAGCACACATGAAATTGAAGAAGAGACACAATTCAATGCAATTGAAATTGAAAGTGATGAAGAGCTCTCATAGGATGAAGATGTTTGTTTCAAAATAACTATGTACTTTACTACATCAATATATCGATTAAGTTCAATTTTTTCATGATTTGTTTGGTAAAAAATGTTGTTTTTAATTTCATGTCATCAAGGCTGCTATTGGGCTTTGCCACTTCAAAAACAAAAGGCTGCTATTGGGCTTGGCGCCGAACCCCCGTTCCAAACTTTACTCTTGATGGTGGAAACTGGTGCCGGTTAATTGTAGTGGTTGTCCTAGCCAACACCGTTAAATTCAAATGGCTTTGTTTACCACCGCCAACATCTCTATTAGTTTCCGGCGCCATAGTAATTAAATGGCGTTAGTTTTCAGCGCCATAGAAACATGATCTCTCTTGTTTGTTCCTGCTTGTTGATGCTGGTTGGTGGTGTTAGAAGCGTAGAATATGAATCATCAACGGAGTACAACTTTGATTATATTAGGTCTGTTTTGATTTTAGGGTTGGATTGAAAAATTGAAAACATAAAGGGTTATAGAGTTAAATAATATGAATAATATAATAAAATGGCACTACGGTAAATATAAGTTTAAGTTATCCTGCATATAGTAATTTTCGTCCTGCGTTTAGTATTCGTGTAAATGAATTATTTTTGTACAAATGATTGGATCTTTAGAAAAATTTGGCCGTTAGCATAGAACATTTAAGTCTCCAACCTTGATGGTACATGTTCGAGTTTAAAGTCACACAAGACTTAATGGTAAGTTCCGCTTTGGGACTTACATATTTGGTTTTCAAATCACCCAAAGGATGATAATGCTAAAGGAGAACTATATAAGAAGATTTACATTTTTGTATGGTATGTTTCCTTTTGAGTATCAAGCCTGTGACTAGTGGGCACTTCAACCGAAAGCAAACAAATCATAACGATGTGTTTGTGTGTTTAACTCATGACTCGAACTTATCAGGGGATGCAATCAACCCATACTAGGCTGGTCGTGCCATATATGATGCTAGATTAAATAAATTTCTAAGATCTGTTAGTTTATATGTTAGGTCGTTTTTACTCTGAACATGAATGATTCATAAAAAATGTAACTAATACTACCGGTTACGTTAAATTAATTGAAAGATGCAGGTAAGCACGTGTTAAGATTGAACGTTCCCGATCTGGGCCTAGAACGTCAAAAACTTGCCAAACTTTTCAATTTCAGTACTTCCCTTAGTTTAAAACAGGTCAAACCTTTGACGAAATATATTTGAGTTGTAAACCAAACATGTCTCAATGCTATTTTCCAATTTGAAAATGTGATTTTCAACTCACCCAAAGTACAAAATTATATAATATATATAATTAAACTTACACCCTCACATGGTATGTGTGTTCTTTTAAGTGACTTCCGATATCAAACCCGTCAATGTTTCAACCAAAATAGATCAATCATAACGATGTACGTAATTCATGATTTGGACACAATATAAGATGCAATAAACCGTGATTAGGTCTTAAGGCCTCGGACCATGCCATATGTAATGCTAGATTTAATAAATTTCCCAGATATGTTAGTTTATTTTACACGTTTTTCTAGGGACCAAACATGAGTTATCCACCGAATGTGGGAGAATAAAACACATGATACCAAAATCGAAAAGGATCAAAGTTATAGTTATGATAACGATGTGTCCAAGTCATGACTTGAACCTGACATGGGATGCAATCAACCCATACTAGGCCCGAACGACAATACCAAATACGATACTAGATTTATTTTAAGATCTGTTCGTGTATTTTAAGTTGTTTTTACTCTACACAAACATGAATGATCCACCAAATATGTAATGGATATACTACTCGTTACGTTAAAGTAATTGAAAGGTGCACCTAAACACGTGTTAAGATTGAGCATTCCTAATTTCGGCCTAAAATGTTATAAAATTTCAATTTCAGTACACCCCTTAAGATTCAGTGTAAACAGACCAAACCTTTGACGAAAAAAATCGATTTGTAACCCAAACACGCCTCGGTGGTGTGTATATATATATATATATATATATATCCTTTTAAGTGGTTTTCAAAATCAAATCTGTCAATGTTTCAAACAAAACTGATAAATAATAACAATTTGCGTAATTTGTGACTTAGATCCAATATACGATGCAATCAACTGTGATTAGGCCCCGGACCATGCCATATATATATATATATATATGTATATACATATATATATATATATATACATATATATATATATATACATATATATATATATATATATATATATATATATATATGCTACATTAAATAATTTTTTTAGATCTATTAGTTTATTTTACACGTTTTTATCGTGATCAGACATGATTGATCCACCACATGTGTACGTTATTATATGTTACATTCAAATTGGGTTAAAACGTGCACGTGTTAAGGTCAAACATTCTCAATGTGGTTCTACAACTGAACAAATCTTTCGATTTAAAGCACTCTCTTCCAGACTAGGTATAAAACTGGTCAACATGACTACACACAATTTTTCCAATACTTATAAAATTTTGACTAGAATACTAGAATTAGTACTTCAACGTATATATGGTATCATGTAGGATAATAAAACATACTGGGGTACCAAAATAAAAAAGGATCAAGAAAAGGACCAAAGTTATGATAATGAACCCCCGTATTATTATTGACTCCAGTTATAATAGTTAAAAAGCAACTCTAGTTATAGGTTCCTTAATCCGTAGTTATGGTTAACTTTGGGATACCCTATATTTAAAACTGATTCTATAACTTTACAAAACTTTCAAATTTAAGCACTCGCCTCAACACTGGGTGTAAAACTCAATTACACATGACTTTTAAAATATAATTTGACTAGAATACTAAAATTAAAACTTTAGTGAAGTTGTGGTACACAAAGCTTCCAGAAGTTGGTTTGGTGGTAAGGGTGATGGAGTAGTACAAGAGAAGCCAAGAGTTCGAACTTCGGCAGAGGCATAGGTATAATATAAGCATAATTCGGGTTATAAGGTTGGTATATGTGGATTTTGAGTTATAAGGTGGTAAAATCGTAATATAAATAAACATAATTCGGGTTATAAGGTTGTTATAGGTGGATTTTGAGTTATAAGGTGGTAAAATAATAGTGTATGAGTAGGAGTATGGTATTTCGATTTGAGATTTAAAAAAAAAAACACTTTTCAAAGCACTAGGTGTAAAACTAGTCAAATATGACTAAAATACTAAAATTAGAACTTTAGTGAAACTGTGTACCACATGTAAGAGAATAGAAAACTTATGGTACCAAAATCGAAAAGGATCAAAGTTACGATTAACAACCTCATCTTTTGAGTGAGCCTAGTTATTATCGACTTATGATATGATAGTTAAGAAGTAACTCTAGTTAATACAAAAGTGTCCTTAACCCGAAGTTAAAACTAACTCGGGTTAGGGTTACCCTAGAAGTTTCTTGGTGTTAAACTTCTCTCACACTGCTCCATTCCATTTTCCCCATTACCAATACTCATCCGTGGGCATCACATCACAAAAAAGGTCTCTCTGTAATTTCGCCTCTTTAAACTCCAACGGATTCAATTTCATGCTCAAGTAAGTAGTACTTCTACCATTCTACATTCCTATTGCTATCTATTTCAATTTTATGTTTGTGATAACAGTTTGGGATTTTTCAATTCTGAATCTAGGGTTTATGCATTGATGTAATACTTACGAATTGAAGTGCTATATTACCAGTTCTACCGTTCCATTGTCAACTACAGATCGGTTTTCAGTCTCTATTTGCCCTGGGCTTAGTTAATTTTGTGTTTGTGATAACAGTTTGGGATTTTTCAATTCTGAATCTAGAGTTTATGCATTGATGTAATACTTACGAATTGAAGTTCTATATTACCAGTTCTACCGTTCCATTGTCAACTACAGATCGATTTTCAGTCTCTATTTGCCCTGGGCTTTGTTAATTTCGTGTTTCTGTATTGAAGTTATGGTGAAGTTATGTTTTGAATAGCCCCTTTGTGATTTGATTTTTGTTTCTGTATTTATTTGTTGAAATTGAAGCTAGGTGAATAGTCTTGTTTTCGGGTCTGTGATTTCTTGAATTGTGTTAATTTTACTTATTATGTAGGGAGTGGTTATTGTAGTGGTGTTTGTAAAATATGGAGTGCAATCGAGACGAGGCGCTGAGAGCGAAATCGATTGCTGAAGGGAAGTTGGAGAACAAGGATTTTGTTGGTGCGAAGAAGTTTGCGTTGAAAGCACGAGCGTTGTATCCGGACTTGGATGGTATATCGCAAATGCTGACAACCCTTGATGTTTATCTTGCTGGTGAAACTAAGATACGTGGGGAGGTAGACTGGTATGCGGTGCTCAGGGTAAGCCCTTCAGCTGATGATGAGACTGTGAGGAAGCAATACAGGAAGCTAGCTCTGATGCTGCATCCCGATAAAATAGCTCTCCTGGTGCTGATGGAGCTTTTAAGCTTATTTCCGAGGCCTGGAACTTGTTATCTGATAAGACTAAAAGGCTTAGGTATAATCAGAGGATAGGCAATGCCAGGTTCCAGCGAACTAATGACGTAGTATATCAGAATTTCACTAACAGGTAGACTGGTATGCGGTGCTTAGTGTAAACCCGATGGCTGATGATGAGACTGTGAGGAAGCAATACAGGAAGCTAGCTTTGATGCTGCATCCCGATAAGAACAGTTCTGTTGGTGCTGATGGTGCCTTTAAGCTCATTTCAGAGGCTTGGGGCTTGTTATCTGATAAGGCTAAAAGGTCTGCGTATAACCAAAGGAGGAGCTGTACCGGGTGTCTTCCACATCTCCAGGTGCCTGCTGGTCGTCCTGCACCCACACAAACTGCTGAGGGAGTAGTGCCTGCTGCGAATTTCAGGACCAACAGGACGACATCTGTTCCAAAAACCAACAGGACTACATCTGTTCCAAAAACGAACAAGAAGACATCAGTTCCAAAATCACGGAATAATGGCGCGAAGGCTGCCCAGAAATCTGCTCCTCCAGCATCAGCAGCTACTGCAAGAAATGATACTCTCTTTTTTCTTTGGTTGGTACTGTGCAGCTGGGAAGGTTTTGAGGCTTGATCCTCCTGTGCTTATAGTACTATCCTTCGTATTCGAACATTCCTTATGCTCTTTTCATGGTTTGAATAAAAGCTTCTGCCAGTTAAAAAAGAACGTGATTCTTTCTTGATTTTTCTGCCGGTATGAGATGAGAGGGTTTAGAAGTTGTTCGTGGATTTTTCTGTTACTGTAGAAATTGTCTATTACCATACATCAATCAGAAGTTTTGAAGTTCTGTGTGATATTTGAGATTTGAATTGGTGAATGCATGTTTGTGATTTTCTGGTGTTGATTTATGTTCATTTAACTAGCTAGCTACTTCTACAACATATCATTTCTTTTAATTAGAACAGACCGTTGAGGTCAAATATATACTGACATTGTTGTTACTTCTATGCTAGGCTACCTTTTAAAGATCAAAGATGGAGAAGATGAACTAGTTTGATTTAGTCTATTTTCCAAAACCTTATTCTTTTATAAATAAAACCGGCCGGCCAGCAAGTGTAATTCTTGTCGAGTTACAGCAAAATGTTTGAGGAGAATGCTGCAAGAGAGACTACTATAAAATATTTATTCTTTGTGAGTTTTCTTTTATCTATAATTGTTATGCAGCAACACAAGTACATAACCCAGCCATATTTGTGCTTTTCTATCGTGCTAGACTGCGTTTTAATAGCAGCTAATTGAGAAAGATACAAGTGGTAAAACCGCACAAAACTCTACTATTGCTAACATTTTGTTTTCTCTTTGTTTTAGGTTCAAGAAGTTATAGAGAAGTACCTCATCCATTATGAACTGCCCACGGAACAAATTCCAGCTATTATTGCACGCAATACACAAATTGAACTTCCGATTCTTGAACAAGGTACACTAACGTGAGACGGAGGGAGTATATGTAAGAACTGATAATTATATATGTTTTGTGTATACGCATCAAGTGCCCGTACTAGTTTGCAAGGTGGAACCATGAGAATTATGGACCATTGCCCCCACCCCCACCTCTTTCTTTTATATGTGATATTCTTACATTTTGAAATTCTAATTCTTAGGTCCACACCTTATTCATTGATGTAATTAACATCTGACACCATATTGCAGTTCTTAAGAATCTTGAAGACAATAACAAGGAATTCTTTAGGGGTTACCAAGTAAAGGTCGAGTTAAAAAAGCAGATTATACGGTTCACTGAGTTGAATGAACGCCTCAAGTTGCATCCACGACATTATGATGAGGTCATGAAGCCCATAAGCAATTTGTCGGATGATGGAGATGAATATTTTCATGAAGGTAAGCTCACCTCTAGCTCCAACAAACAAAATTATTCGAATTATTATTAAAATCAATGTGTTTTGTGATGGTCTCTATGATGATATTTTAGGTTGATTTTGTTTCTTATTTCTAGAGACATTTATTTAGTCATCTTTTCTTACAACGTTTTATGTTTATTTGTTTGCAGAGCAAAATCTCTCATCCTCAACACCTCCTATGCCCTCCGAGCCATTGCAAAACACACCCTCGACAGCTTATATCCCCTCCGAACCATTAGAAAACATAAACAACGTTATTGGCGAAAGGACTAGTTCTCAAGATGATTATATGTCCTTGCCGAGCTCGAGCTCAGCTATATCAACTTATCATGAGGAAGTGCTAGGTGAAAATGGAAGTGTTTTTGGGATCACAACGGACCCAGTCGACATGGGAGAGTGGCTTGGACTAGGGTGTGACATATTTACGCCACTGGATTTGAACATCTTGAAAATCTCATGATATTTATCGATTATGCTTTAGATAGATGTTACTGGATAATTAGCACTATAACACCCTCTAATAAAGAATGTGGAATCCTCACACATGGAACATTCTCTATTATAAGGTGTTGTATTGCTTATACCCTTAACATCTAGAAAAAACGATTCATCTGTGCCAGACTTAGCCAAGATGATATTGATAGATATGGTTCATCATTTTTAACCGTAAATATAGTTGATTATTTCGAACATCGTTAGACTCTAGATGCAGAAACTTGTTTTTCTAAGTTAATTTTCTCTTAGGCCTTCTCTGTTAGTGTCATGTTGGGGTTCTAAAGAGCCATTAAACTCCCATTGAAACTGTATGTTGATCAAACCCGTTCTCTTCTTAGAACCATTGGTTTTATTGAATTTCTTTTTTCACTTACTTTATCTAACTTATTGTAACTTTTCATTTTTGCATTTCACAACTTTACGACCAACTAAACTCAACAATACATATTTTGTTTATTCATGGATAATTGTAATTACTAGTGTACTAGTTTACTAAGACTAACTAAACTCAGCACCACAAACATTTACAAACCTGTTTCCTAATAATAACAACAACACGCTCTAGTCAGTCTAGTGTGATCTGCTTATTTGTACTAACTAGAGCTCAGGTTAACTTCACCCCCAAATGTAGGTTCTCACCAAAATCAGTGTGTATCCAAGCAATTCCCCTTTCTTCTTCGCTCTTCTTCAAGGGTTTTGGAATAAAGCTTTTGCACCACTTTCAGCTCGGCCGATTGAAGAAAGCTATATATACACCAGGTACTTACACACTTGTTTCTCTCTTTTACATTTTCAGAACCAATTTTTGGTTTTCGATACTCATTGCTCAACATAATGTGATTGATGATTCTAACAGTGAAGTTTCAGTTCTGTTCTCTGATTTCCAGCTCATTTTCATGAATTTCCTTGTCATTCATTTTCGAATTTTAGCCACCGATTGTTAGTTTCGTTCGTCTTCTCCATCGATAATATTTATTAGGGGTCAAACTAAGGTTCGAAAAAGTCAACAAAACAAACTAATTCACTAAGAGTACTAATGTTGAAGTTTTTAGACTGTTGGCTTGTGTTTTGAATTTGACTGATTCTGTATTTTGTGAATTCATTGGTTGTGTAGGAATTGATTTCTGTAGGCTTTTAAACTACGGATACTGTACCGGTTGCTCTGTTCTGCTAAGTTTTGTTAAAAATATGGAATGCAATCGAGACGAAGCTCTTAGGGCAAAGTAAATAGCTGAGGACAAGTTGGAGAAAAAAGATTTTGCCGGTGCCAAAAAGTTTGCATTGAAAGCGCAAAATCTGTATCCAGGGTTGGATGGTATTTCCCACTTCTTGACTACCCTTGATGTGTAAGTTTCCGCGGAGAATAAGAAATGTGGGGAGGTCGATTGGTATGGGGTGCTCAGGGTAAGCCCTTCAGCTGATGATGAAACGATAAGAAAGCAATACAGGAAGTTAGCTCTGATGCTGCATCCCGATAAAAATAGCTCTCCTGGTGCTGATGGAGCTTTTAAGCTTATTTCCGAGGCCTGGAACTTGTTATCTGATAAGACTAAAATGCTTAGGTATAATCAGAGGATAGGCAATGCCAGGTTCCAGCGAACTAATGACGTAGTATATCAGAATTTCACTAACAGGATGAGAACAGCGCCTGACTTTGGGAATAATGGCGTGAAGGTGCCCCAGAAATCTGCTCCTCCCGTATCATCTAGTGAAAGAACTGATACATTTTGGACTACTTGTCATGGATGCCACTACTGTTTTGAGTATGAGAAGAAGTATCTTAACTGTACTCTTCGTTGTGTTATTTGTAAGGTGGCTTTTTTGGCTTCTCAGACAATGTGTTATGCTCCTGGGAGTAACATTCAAGGGGGTTCAGTTTCAGGGAGTAACTTTCAAGGGGGTTCAGTTTCGGTTAAGTTAGCTAAAAAAAGGAAAATGACAAAGTAGATATGACAAGGAGAGTGGACCTTGGGCTGTGAATATTGCAGGGTATGCTCTTGGAGCCAAATAGAGAGAATGATGGACTTAGTTAGCTTTTGTTGGTGATTCATAGATTAAGCTACTAGTGAAATACTAGCTGATGTTTTGATTGTTGGTCCGGTCTAGTCTACAGCCGTTTTCCATCAATCTTTCCTTTTGAACTGGTTGCGTATATACCTATATATCCATGTCGAACAGGCTATTATCGGGTTTGGCATTTTGACCCTCCAGGTGAATCAGATATAGTCCTTACACCTTATGTTATTTTGTAATGCTTAGAACCTTAGAGGCCAACTGTTACTAGCTATATAGCTGTGGAAAAAAGAGAAATGTTACTTTACTTGGCTTCCAAAGATATGTACAACCTTTTGCTGTGCTGGTTGCCATTGCTAAATGAGAATGCACTTTGCTTGAAAGAATAGAAACGGTTTTTAGTGGAATAATTGTGGCAATGTTTCTTGAAATAGCTCATACTAGTTTACATTACATGCATGTTCGATTCTGGTGAATTATTGACATGCAATTGCAATTTTGTAATGTTATCCACTCGTGGCTTTGTCATTTTGTCTTGTTGAGTTATGCAGTGTCTCCTATCTCCAGGTTTATATGAAACGCCAAATTTGAAGGAAAGTAAATGCAAGTACTAGAAAGCCTAATCTTAGACTCAAAAGTGGATTTGACATGGAGAGATATCCTAAAGTCAATTATTCTTGAGAAAAATTTGGCCATTAGCATAGCATAGAACATTTAACTATCCAACCTTGACGGTGCATGTTCCGCTTTGGGCCTTAGACCACCCGCATCATTGGTTTAAGGCTAAGGCCAGTTTAAGGAAGCCGCGTTTAAGCAGTTTTCGTCTGCATCAGTGACTGCTTAAACGCGGCTAAGGCCAGTTTAAGTCCTGCCACGTCAATTTTTTTTTTTTTTTTTTTTTTTTGGTTAAGGTAAAGAAAAAGGAAGATTGTTTGTAAAGAATTTCATACAAAATCAAGTTTATAGATGGAAATCACGAATATATTACATTAAGTTGTACCGAATTTGAAACACACAATATTCCAACAAGTTCTGCTTAATTGAAACAAACGATTGAAACAAACAACTGAAACTGAAAACAAACAACTGAAACAATTGAAAATGCAAACAACATTCTAATGGAAACTAAGGCCTCATCCTCCAAATGTGTTCAATCAAGTCATGTTTGAGTGCGTCATGCTAGATGTAACTCTCCATCATCCTTTGATTATTCCTATAATCAACAAAATCATTCAGAACAGATGGACGTGTTGTGATTGTCACGTCCCTAAGGATGTCTACATTGTACTGCAAGTTGCCTTCGGCACATTCCTTAAGCCAGTCTTCGATTGCTTGGTCGTAGTTTAAGTAATTGTCACGCTCATCCTCGACTATCATGTTGTGAAGAACGATGCAACAATCCATTATCTGTTGGAGTTGTAGCCTGCTATGTGGAAGGGCCGGATGCTTGATAATATGAAACCGAGCTTGTATAACTCCAAAGCACGTTCCACATCTTTCCGACAAGATTCTTGGCGCGTGCTGAACTTCTGTAGTTTGTGAGTCGTAGGATTGGGAATGGCAGGTACGAATGTTGCCCAATTTGGGTAGATGCCATCGACTAGGTAGTAAGGCATGTTATACTCACGACCATTGATATGAAAGCGCACGTCAGGTGACACACCGTTGAGGAGATCGTCGAACAAATGTGATCGTTCGAGCACCGTCTTATCATTGAATTTTCCAGAAAGTCCAAAGAATGAATGCCAGATTCAAGTATCTTGGGATGCAACAGCTTCGAGAATAAGAGTGGGCTTTCCGCTCCTGCCTTGAAATTGACCGGCCCACGCCTTTGGACAATTCTTCCACTCCCAGTGCATACAATCGACACTTCCAATCATCCCGGGGAAGCCTCTACTTGCGTTGATTGCAAGAAGCCTTCTCAAATCATTTTCAGTAGGCTTCCGCATGTACTCCGGGCCAAAGCGTTGTACGACTGCGATACAGAATCGATTAAGACATTTAATAGCCGTGCTTTCACCCATTCTGCAATACTCATCAACCCCGTCTGCGCAAAGCCCATAGGCTATCATTTTCATGACTGCGGTAAACTTTTGGTAAGGGGTTAAACTCGGTGTACCAGCCGCATTGACGTTGTTGTGGAAGTAGGTGTCCGTCTCCATCACACCGGCCATCACTCTGTCGAACAATTCCCTCCTCATTCGGAACCTCCGTCTGAATTGGTTTGCGTAGGTAGCTCTTGGAGCAAAGTAGTCATCGTACAATTGCACTCCCCGTTGCACTCTACTCCTATCAATGTACGCACGTTTCTTCTTTTCTTTTTGTGGCTTCTTTGATCGTTCTTCATACTGCATGGATTGTTCTATCATGCTTGGCAAGTTTTGGATGAACTGCTTTTCCATTACTTTGTAGTTCGAGGACGAACCACGATCATTGAATTGTTGGTTGAATTGTGGGTAGAATTCCGGGTAGATTTCTGCAGTAAAGTTTTGGAGGAAGCTATCGGTGGATGAAGATGATGAAGATGATGAAGACATGATTATCTTTCGAGAGTGGAAGTGGTTGTGGATGCAATTGGATTGTGTTGGTTGGTGTGTCTGATTGTAAGTTCTGAGATGCTATTATATAGAGAAAGTCAGCTGGCAAATTCAAATTCAAATTCAAATGAAAGATAAGATTCCCAACAAATTCAAATTCAAATTAAAGATAAGATTCCCGACAAATTCAAATTCAAATTAAAGATCAGATTCCCGACAAATTCAAATTCAAATTAAAGATAAGATTCCTGACAAATTCAAATTTCAAATTTCAAATTTCAAACAACACACTGATTTTATACAACGGACATCGATCTCTCATGGAAAGGAAATACAACCACACCACACTTGGACATAAAATTAAAATACGAACAAAGCACACATGCATTAAAGTAAAATAAAAGCAGACCACCATTTCTGCCTACTCATCATGAAACAACTTCATCTTAAGACGGTCGAACACTAGCTGCTCATCAGGCATTAAATCACTGACAGCCTTTTTTGCTAGATATTTGGTATACATCTTCAACTTCTTGAAACGCAGTTCTTCATCTTGTCTCTTTTGTTGTTTCTCGGTTATCTCCTGGAAATAGAGAAACTTCTGTTGGTCAAGCTCAATTGAAGCCGGATAAGTCATGGTGAACCGCGACATTTCTTCACTTATCCGACTTGAGCTAGAATTTCCATTTCTAGCCAACCTCTTGGCCACGTCACGTCCCATGGGACGTTTCTCCGGGGAGGTCACGACAAATGAACGTTTGCTCCCACCACTACTACCAGCACCCGCAGATGCCATTGGCTCGTCTTCTCCCTCGTCACCACCACCACCGGCCTCTCCCTCCCGAGGCCTGTTCACATAATCATCCCAGCGTAAGTATTCCGCATGCTCCGGATACTTCTTCACGACATTCCATTGCTCCATATATGTGAAGTCCTCATTTTTCTTTGCACTGTAGAGATCCTGGGCCATCGAAATTATTTGTTCATCGGTGTAGTTACCACTACGTTGACCAAGGAACTTGTGTGCTTTTTCGTGGCAGATAACCCACACGGATATGTGTTTTTTAAACAACTGCAATCTCCCCCGGAGTGAGTCCTTGGTGCGCACATTCATATCAGGAATCATCCCATCCCTTTGGGCGTTTTCGTATCTTTCGGACACCTTTTCTGAAGATCGACTTGAGGTCTTGGTTCATGTCGGTGATTGGGCACTGGCAAACCTCCGCGTAAGCAGTCAGAATGACCCCGTCCTCATGAATATTGAAGTTGTGTCTCTTAGAACCACCACCATCAACTTTTTTAGCGGCTTTCTCTTTTCCTTTGCCACGACCACATGTTCTTTCCTCGGCCACGGGCGGCTCCGACTGGGTCTCACGAACAATCTCAGGGTACTGTTGAGAATCATTGAACATGGGTGTTTGTGAGGGTGGACTGTTGAAATAAGGAACATACGGAGCTTCAGATGGGTTTTGGAAAAGAGCTCGGTTAGGTGGGGGGAGGGGGTTGGACGAAACATGTCATTCATGATAGAATCGTATCGTTCAGGATCGCTATTTTTCAAGTAATTAAGATAGTGTTGTTGCTCGGGAGTCATTTTGGTGGATGGGAAAAATGGAAAGGAAAAGAGTTGAGAGAGTGTTTTGAGTTTAATTAAGAAGGGAAATATGAGTTGGAGAAATTGTGAGAAAACATATCCAAGATTGGTGTCTATTTATAGATCTCGAAAATTTCTATCCGTTGGTAATTTTTATTTATTTTTTGCATTTTTATTTTAAAAGTTATGACCGTTTAAAATTTAAATGGAAAAGTAAAAAAAAATTAAAAAAACAAATTAAACTAAAGTGGGTGGAGTCCACCAAAAGGTGGACACCACGCCACCATCTGCTCCGAGTTTATGTTAAACGCGGAGCAGCTATAAACGCGGCCCAGGCCGCGTTTATTGTCCCCTTAAGCACGCTTAAGGGGACTGATGTGGGCAGTCTTACGTATTTGGTTTTCAAATCACCCAAAGCATGATAATTCTAAAGGAGTATTTACTCCGTCCCATAACAAATATTACACTTCATTTTGTTGACTTTTTTAGGGTCAGTTTGATCTTAAATTATTCTCAAATCATATGATAAATAATTAAAAATATTACTACCTCCGTTTCATTATTAAGTTCCTAAGATGACTATTCATCGCGACCTTTGACCACGTATAGCTTTTAAATTATATTGTATCAATATAAATTAAACGTTGATTATGAAAATATACTCCATTTAATTTCATAATATAATTTTATTATATTTTTCTCTAATGTAATTTAGAATTTATACGTGGTCAAAGGTCGCGATGAATAATCCCCTTAGGAACTTCTTAATGAAACGGAGGAAGTATATTATAAAATTAAAATATTTATATTTTCATTATATAAAATTCATACATGGTTAACTATTTTGAACACTTTTAGACTTAGACTTCAAATGTAGAAAACTTGTTTTTATTTTAGTCCTTCTATGTTAGTGTAATGTTGAGGTTCTAAAAGAGCCATTAAAATCCAATGAAACTCAAATAGAGTTTTAATGGGTACCGATGAAGGTAAAACTGGTTCAAGAGTCTATATCATCATCTCTCAATCCATAGAAGCTGATGGAAAGAGTATTTTGAGTTTGAACGGAGCTGGAAGCATGCAAAACGAGGGAAGAGTAAGGGGGAGGGGACTTAGCTCCGGCCTACCGAGGTAGACCGGTGAGCAAGTTAATGTAGTGAGAGGATATTAGCATGTTGAATAACAAAGACGGAATAATCGTATATGCAATAAATGAAGACATATATATAGGATACGATAGAGGCCCCACACTTCTTATGGTGTTCGACCAGAGCAGGCGACCCCTTTGTTCGACTCCTTTATTCGACCTCTATAGATACCTTCGGACTACGTTGGGAAGGACGAGGTAAGAGGCCTTGTATTTTCGAGGGGATCAGCTATAGTTCGAGTCCATAGTAAGGTTGTTCGAGTCGTAGCTTGTACCACTTATCCCCACATCATGAGTCCCCCAAGTTTCGATGGATGATGGCAAGGAATCCGTCGAAAGTTCAGATATTGTTTTCGAGGTACCGTTGCGGCGGGATCTGGTGTGAATTCGAGTCTTTTGAATTCCGGATTTGTGCGGTGGGGGGTACCTTGGTAATTTCTAGTGTTCGTCCGCTTTTGCGCACGTGTCTTCGCCTGGGAGGAGAGGTGGGATGCACGCGCCTCGTTTGACGAACCGCATTGAATGTGGGTGGTTTAAATGGGTTAGAGATCCTTTTCCTCTTCGTTTTCTTTTCATTTTCACATCTTCTCTCTTCCATCTCTTTACTCCGGCGTCTTGCTTCCCCGGCTTTGTTGCTCTTTGCTCGATCGTCACCGGCCTTTTGTTCCCGGAAGTCGCTCTCTACTGTCGTTTATTCCGTGTACGCCTTCTCTCGCCTTTTGTTTACTTCGACTGTGTTACATATGCTCTTTCTTATGCTTTGCTTCTTGTTTAACCGGTACTTTCCTTTACGGTTTTTTATGAATTCCGGTAGAATTTTATGCAAGTTTAGGGCTCTCCTCTTTTACTTCGTCTTTGGCATGTGATGTTGTTGATTTTTGTTACTTGTTGTCGTGGCTTCTCCGGTGATAATTCCGGCAAAATTCTGGCCGTTTGAATTGATCCGGTGGGGGCGCCTTGTGCTTGTATTGCATTTGTTTTGTTGTTTGTTGGGTAACTTGGGTTAGTATCGAACACTGTGAATGGGTCGAATTTCCTTTTTGTTTTTGCATCCTTTCGATAGCTAGTGGTTCCGGGTTGGCTTCGTACTGATTGTTCGTTTTGGTAGTTTTTGTAAGGATGTCAAAACGAAATGTTGACCAACCCAGTGCCGGTGATGACTCGAACAATGCAAACTCTTTTAGTGTAAACAAGGTGTCGAACTCTTTAGGTAGGGATAGTGGCCCTTTCCCCCCTTCTGATTCGTCCCCCTTTTTAACCTCGAACCAGGTAGTTTGGAGATCCCTTCTACCGGCGAAAAAACCCATCCCTTCCCAGAAAACTCGACTCTTGAGGAGCCACAGTCGAATCCTTGAAATGGCCGATCCCGTCGAAGATCATGGTGATGTGGCTTTGGATGAGATTCCGATGGAAGCTAACTCGGACAATAGGCTTCCGACATATGTTAGCTCGGTTCGACGGAAGGAAGCTGAGTCCTTGTATCATAAATTTGGGATACCCGGGATGTACAAGATTATTTTGCCGGGGCCGAATGATAGGATGTACAACCCTCCCTCCGATTGTATTGCCATAACCATCCAAGCTTTAGAGCACGGTTTTAGGTTTCCGATATGTGACGGGGTGGTCCACATCTTGGACTCTTTGGAGTTATGTCCGACTCAACTTTTGCCGAATGGGATGGGGATGATGATAGCTTTTTACTTGTGGTGCAAGTCTATTAATCGGAAAGTAACGCCATCGAACTTTCTACATTTTTTCTCGATGGTCGAAAGCAAGGATGGAGGTTGCTTTTATTACTTCTCCGCCATTAGACACTTCAAACTTTTTTCGAAGTTCCAATCTTCACACGGCCCAGGATACAAGAGGCGGTACGTGTTTTTTCAGATGCCCCCGAATGAAAATGGTACGCACGGAGTGGTTCCGACTCCTCGCCTATGGCGTCGTCGTGATGGCGTACTGACTGTGCTTGCCCGTCGAAACGAATGGGCTGATGCTTATAAGGATCAAACACCCGAGGATCGGATAATCCCGTACAGTCTCTTAGTGCAGCCGATCCTTTTTCTTGGGGGCGTGTCTTCGGTGGAACCAGAGATTCGAGGGAATATCCTAGACTTGGGTAAGTTGTGTCTCTTTTGTTATTTTTTCTTTTTTTTACTAACCTTTTCGATGTGTTTCCTTCGTAGATTATTGGATGAAGCTTTCTCAGGAGTTTTTGGCCAGGAAGGCCTTGTCGATTGCTAACAAGAATACTGTCCCGAAATATACGGAGCCGAGGCTGCACAACATTTCGACCATTGTCGACCCCTCCATTGCTTCGCATCTGACCCCCAACCCGAACGCGAACCTTGGTGGTGAATCGGGGTCCGGTGCTGCGGGGGGTACCGTTCTGGAGTTGGTGGCCGGTACCCATGTTACCCCCTCGAACCGGATGGAGGGCTCGGAAGACAACCGAGACTCGGAGCGTACGACCTCTGTGATGCCTCAAGAGCATGGCCATAGTTCGGCTTCGGGCCATCGAAAAAGGGCTCGAACGGAGGCTGCAAGTCCTGCTGACAAGACTGTTATCGAGCTACAGGACTCTCCTGAACGTCTGACTGTGTCTAGCCGGGGTCAAAATCGTTCGACCCGGGACCAAGGCTTGAAAGAGGTGTCGTACTTTCATGATCCGGCTGCGGATTTGAAGTGGAGGGATTTCATGATCTCGAATAGTGATTAGGTCGAACTGGACAGGTTGTCGGACGGGGAGATCAAGGCCAAGGCCGCGTCTCTTCAGATGCAGGTAAATTCTCGAAAAGTGTCGAAACGTAGATTTTAATTCTTCGCGTTCTTTCCTTCGATCAAATCTGATCTTTCATTTTTGTAGATGCTCACGGTGGCCAGGAACATCGATAGCCGGCTGGAGAAAAGGGTTCAATCCTCCGAGAGTTTCGACGCTAAGCTTCGAGAGGAGAGGCGTCTTCGAGAGGTTGCTCAGGCAGAGGCTTCGAGGAAGGAGAAGGAAATGGCGGAGATGGCGAAGGAGCTTTCTCGAATTCGGGATGAGAAAACTTCGACGGTGGAGAAGCTTTCGGTGGTGGAGGGGAAGAATGTGGAGCTGGTGTCCAAAGTTAGCCAGTTGGCTAGGGAGAAAGAGGGTTTCGAGACGGCCCGTAGGAAGACTCGCGAAGAGCTGGTGAAGAAGGGCAAGTTTTCGAGGGTTGAAGCCGTTCGAGACCTCACGGAGTCTGGTTCTTGTGCGTATATGCTAAGTAAGCGGGATGCCGATGCCATGATTAGAGCCCGGGATGGAACCATTTCCCAGCTGAAGTTTGGTGGAAAGTTGCCGGCGGATTTTGACCCTACTGGTGTCGTGGATCTTGAAAAAGATGATGAAATGAAGACTCCTCCGGTCGAAACAGAAGTAGGAGAAGACGGGAATCCGGTGGATGAGGAGGCTATGTATGAGATTCTTCATAAGGAGGAGTTCTTCGCTGTTGCGCATCCCGCCGAGACTTCGACCCCTACTCCGGCTCCTTCGGTGCCTTCTTGGGTCATCCCGTTGTGCGGTTTGGGCAAGCTGGACCTTACTTCGGTCGGAATTAACTTGTCGAACCTCTCGTACTGTGACTTCGGTTCCTTGTGTCGGTTCTTCTTGGG
The DNA here is from genome assembly GCA_028274465.1 of Plantago ovata. Taxonomy (NCBI): domain Eukaryota; kingdom Viridiplantae; phylum Streptophyta; class Magnoliopsida; order Lamiales; family Plantaginaceae; genus Plantago; species Plantago ovata. Next base: position 116,886,468 of record CM051455.1, on the reverse strand, counting down.
ATCGATGAGAGCTTGAGTGATACCGCTCGGAGTAACCCAAAACCCTGATGGTCGAACCTCTCATATTGAAGACTTGGTATGCTAAGTGTTTTGTGTACTCGAACATCTTTCCTTTTCGTCTTTACTTTGTTTCGTCTGAACTTTCAAATTCTAGCTCGAACATATTGTGACCTTTATTCGAAGTGGGATTCAGGTGGGCCGTTTTCGCGTGTCGACTTCGGCCTAGTTGGATCCAACTTGTATTTTGCTTTCGAGATGCCTACCTCGAACATTTGGTATAATAATTTAAATGCTGACTAAAGTGTTTTTTGAGATGATTTGGTTCTGTTTGAGTCTCTAATTGTTTAGATGTATACTTGTGCTTCCTTTATTTTTCCAAGGGATTCTATTTTTCCGGGGTTCGTGGTCCTTCAAGGTATAGCCATGCTTCGATGGACGTCTAACATGCATCAAAAATATTGGAGCAGCTGATGGCATCCGATTTTCCCTTTGCGGCAATGTTCGAAATGTTAGAAAAGCTCTTTTGGTTTCGAGTGGACGTCCCGAGAGATATTTTCGATAATCTAGATTCCAATAATCTGTTATTTGGCCTTGTGATTGGGGGGCGTTCTATTGGTTCCCCATTGTTCGAGTGTAATTACAATCTATTTTCGTCAAAATAGCGCATATATAGTACTCTTTGTTCCCCGTCGAAACTTTGGGTAGTTCACCTTATTGTTTCGATAGGTTTTCGGGCAGCGTATTCGATTAGCAGAATCCCGTCGGATTGTCTATATGGAATGTCTCCCTCATCTCAAAAAATTGTTTTCGAGGGCTGAGGCAATCGAAAGGATTACTTCCCCGTCGGGATAGTATCTCTCGAAATGCCCCCCGCGATCATGTAGATCCTATGGTAAGTGCCGTCGAGTTTCGATGTCCTATCCGTCAAGTTTTCATCGGAAACTGATGGAATATTACTCATATATATTCTAAATATCATTTTCAAAAAGTGATTTCATTGATAGAAAACCTCCCCCTTCAGTGACGACTTTAACTAAAGTGGTGTGGTGGGGGGAGTTTTACAAAAGCTGTCCATAATAGGTATTACGTCCTAGTGCTTCGAGTGTGGTGTCGAAGTGGTCAGGTGTAGTACTTCCTGAGGCTCTTGATGTTCCACGGCCGATCTATACGTTTTCCTTCTAGGTCATCGAGCCTGTAACTTCCATTTGATAGGGCTTCGATGACTCGATACGGACCTTTCCATGGCTCTTGGAGCTTGCCTACGTTTTCGAGTATGTTTGCCTTTCGTAATACGAGGTCGCCGATGTTGAGGTCTCGTTTGATGAGGTTCTTGTTGTAGGCTTTGTCCATCGTCGCCTGATATCTTATCGTCCGGGCTCTTCCTCTCTTTCCGAGTCAAGCATGTCCAATTCCATGGTTCGAGCTTCTCCGTTGAGCTGTGGGTCGTATTCCTTGACACGAAGCGATTCGACAGCGATTTCGCATGGGATGACGACCTCTGATCCGTATACCATACAAAAAGGGGTCTCGCGTGTTGTCGTTCTTTGTGTCGTGCGATATGTCCAAAGTACCCCGTGTAATTCGTCAGCCCAATCTGCTTTCGACCTTCTCAAACCTTTTTTCAAGATTTTCGATGATGGTTCGGTTGGTGACTTCCGTCTGGCCATTAGCTTGGGGGTGTCCTGCCGAAGTGAAGCTCTACTTGATTCTTAGTTCGATGCACCATGCCCGACCTTTTTTGCCAGTGAACTGTTCTCCGTTGTCGGACACGATGACTCGGGGGAGCCCGAAGCGCAAATAATGTTCCTCTAAAAGAAACTTTTTATCACTTAGTTATTTTTCCTACCGCTTCTGCCTCGACCCACGTGGAGAAATATTCGACGGCCACTATAAGGTACTTTTTCTGGTTGGTAGACGTGGGAAGTTTTTCCACGATGTCGATACCCCATCTGTCGAATGGGCATGAGATTGGTGTGGAGATCAAGGGTTCTCTTGGTGCTTTGCTATTACGCGCGAACCTCTGACATTCATCGCACTTCTTTGTTCGTGCTTTCGAGTCTTTGATGATGGTAGGCCAATAAAAACCCTGTTTTCGAATTTTCTAGGCTAATGCTTGCCCTCCGGAATGGTTTCCACAAATTCCCGCGTGTACTTCTTCTAAGAGGCTTCGAGCTTCTTCCTCGTTTACGCACTTGAGGTGGGGTCCATCGAATGACCTCTTATACAGATCAGATCCATCCCACAGGAAGTATTGGGCTCTTCGTTGAAGTCTTCGCGCTTCTGTTCGATCCAGAGGAATTACTCCTTGCTTGTACAGCTTGATGTCTTCCAACCATCTGTGGTTGGAGCCAAGGGTGTTGATTTCTAATTCTCTTTGCCTTTTGAGCTTGTTGTCCCCTATGGTGGGTCGTTTGACCGTCATGAGGGTGACCTGTCGGGTAGCGATCATTTGTGATGAGCTCCCGAATTTTGCTAATCCATCGGCAATTTTGTTGAGCGTTCGAGATATCTGTGTTATTTCGACCTTTGAAATTTTGAGATGACTTCTTTGAGTTTCGCCAGGTACAGTCGCATGGGCTCTTCTTTTGCTTCGAACGTTCCTGCATGTTGTTGTGCGACTACTTGTGAGTCGGTATATAAGAGGATGTGTTTCGCTCCTCCCTCGAGTGAAAGCTTGAGACCTATAAGTGCGGTCTCGTACTCGGCCTCATTGTTGGTGGCTGGGAATGCTAGTCTCATTGCGAAGTCGATCTTGACCCCGGATGGATCTATCAGGTGAATTCCGACCCCTCCTTGTCCCCTTGTGAAGGAACCGTCTACATAAGCTTCCCACCCTGGCTCCATATTTTGGCCTTTTTCCACCTCTTCGACATTGTGGATACATTCGAGCTCTTCTTTGACGCCTAAGAAAAATTCCGCGATTACTTGGGCATTCTTTCCGTTCGACGCATGGAATTCGATGGAGTACTCCATAAGTTCGATGGACCATCTTACGAGTCGCCCTGATAAGTCGGGTTTTCCGAGGATCCTTTTTAAGGGATGGGAGGTCAAGACAACCGTTTCGTGAGCTTGGAAATAGTGGCGAAGGCATCTAGAAGCTAGCACCACACAATATGCGAGTTTTTCGATCTCGAGGTAATTGATTTCAGCCTTGGTGTCAGGACCTTGCTTAGGTAGTAGATGGGTTGGTGTTGGTTACCTTCCATCCTTACCAGCACCGAACCAACTACCTCGTGAGAGATGGCTACATGTAGGTATAGTGTGTCCCCCTCCTTTGGTTTCAAAGTAGTGGTGGCTTCGAAAGATGGTTCTTTAAGTTTGTCAAGGCCTTTTCGCTCTCCTCGTTCCAATCGAAGTTCTTGCTGTTTTGGAGCACCTTGAGGAAAGGTAGACTCTTTTCTCCGGACCTTGCGATGAATCGACTAAGGTCGATGACTCTCCCCACTAACCTATGAACTTTATTAATGTTTCGAGGGCTGTGGAAATCCAAGAAGGCTTTGATTTTGTCCGGGTTGGCTTCGATCCCCCTTTGGGTGACCATGTACCCCAGAAATTTGCCTCCTTTGACACCGAAAGTACATTTCGAGGGGTTAAGTTTCATCCCAAATTTCCTCAAAATCTTGAAGCACCTGTCCGAATGTTCGACGTGATGCTTTGCTTCGAGGCTTTTCACTAACATGTCATCGACGTACACCTCCATGGTCCGTCCGATTTCTTGCTCGAACATCATATTGACTAGCCATTGGTAGGTTGCTCCTGCGTTCCTCAAACCGAAAGGCATGACTTTGAATGAAAAGACCCCTGAATGGGTGATCAATGCCGTTTTGTCTACGTCTTCTCGGGCCATGGGCACTTGGTAATAACCCTGGAAGGCGTCCATGAAGCTAAGACGTTCCGCCCCTGCCGTCGAATCCACTAGTTGGTCAATTCGAGGTAGAGGGTAAGGGTCCCTCGGGCAATGTTTGTTGAGATCGGTGAAGTCATTGCACATTCTCCACTTCCGTTTCCTTTCCCTACTAGGACGACGTTGCATAACCAATCGGAGAATTTTGTGGGTCGGATATGCTCCGCCTTGAGCAATTTTGCCACCTCTTCGTCTATGATTAAGTTCTTTTCTCAGCTGAAGTTCCTCTGTCGTTGGCTGATGGGTTTAGCCTTGGGGTTTACCTTGAGTCGGTGCACGATGATTCGAGGATCGATTTCTTTCAGGTCTGCAGTTCCCCACGCAAAGACGTCTGAGTTCGTCTTTAAGAAAAGGATTAGTGCCAACTCAAGTTCTTTGGGCAAATCCGCTGCAATCTTGGTGGTTCGACCAAGGGTAGGGTGTTTTCGAAGAGGTGAAGGTACTTTACTTCAGAACAAGGCTCCAGACGTTCCTCTGAGTGATGGCTGAAGTCGAACTGGTTGTCGGTGATTACTAGACATTGCTTCTTCGGGGGAGGGTCGTCGAAACGATCCTCCTTTGTTGCTTTGAATTTCGAAGTCGAGGGTTGGGTGGATGCGCAATAGCATTCCCACACTTCTTTCGGGTCACCTCGGATTTCTCCCACTCCGCACCCCGTGGGGAATTTCATCTTGAGATGGTAAGTAGAAGCGACCGCTTGGAATTGATTGAGGTCGGGCCGTCCGAAAAGGACATTATAGCCCATGGGCGCATCAACTACGACGTATTGGCAATTATAAGTAGCCCTCGAAAGCTTGGTTCCTATCGAAGTGACCAGCCAGATGGTTCCCAAGGGTTTGACTACGGCACCCCCGAAACCCGACAATTGTGTCGAAACTTCAGAAAAACCTTGACCCTCAATCTTCATTTTCTTCAAAGTGGCAGTGGTGATGACATTCAGTGAGCTTCCCGTGTCTACGAGAGTTTTCCTCACTGGAAATCCTGAAATTACCTTTGAAACAACCAATGGGAAGTTGGGATCTTGGTTTCGAGTGACTTCTGGTGGAGGGATGTCTGAATCGTCAAAGGCTAACACGTGGCTCTGGACTTCGAGACTGCCCACGTTAAAGGAAGGGGAACCTTCGGCGTAAGCATTACACATTCGACGCGATGTCCGGTTTCTTTCCTTTCGAGAATCTCCTCCTGTAGGACCTCCAACAATGTATCGGATTTCATCATATATGGGATCGTTCTTGGAATTTGTTCCGTCTATTCGAGTCTCTCGGGCTTCTCTGTAAACTTCCGATTGCATGGGGAGCGGGGGCCGAGAAGTGGTGGGTCGAACTAATTCTGACATCCTTTTGTGCACGGGTCTTATAGTGAGAACTCCATTTTTGTTGGTGTATTCCTCCGCGTAGCCTCCTGCTACGGTTCGATCCAGCTCCATATTTAATTCGGTACATCGATCGGTGTCGTGTCCCAATTGTTTGTGGAAATTGCAAAACTCCTCAGATCGCCTGGTGGTGTTGGTTTCCTTGTGTCTCTTGGGCCATCGAAGGAATGAAGAGTCTTCGAAGAGAGTGAAGACCTATTTTTGGGGGTATCGGATGGGCCTGGGGTTCTTCCGCGGTAGGCGTCTATCGCCAAAACCTTTGTCGCGGAGTGGCTCTTTCGCGTATCCCCTTTCTTCCTTCACCGTGATCTTTTCTCTATCTTGTTTTAAATCCTTGGAGAGGGGGGGTACTTTCTCTTTCCCGTGTGGGGGATGTACCGAAGGCTAATCTCGCTTCCTTGTTCATCCTTTCCTCCTCAATGTACTTGTTCACTATGTTCGACAGTTCTTCGGCTGTCTCCGGCATCTCTCTCGAAACCTCCGATGCTAAACCCCTATTCCGAGTGTTTGTGAACAGTGTTTGCCTCCTAAAGTTCATGGGATGGTCATCCACTTGCAATGCCACGGCGTTGAATCTTTGCCACCATCGCCGAAGACGTCCCTTTTTTGGATGATATCTTGCAGACAACTGCTGGATTGTCGGGATTTCTTGTAGTCGGTGAAGTGTCCTAGGAAAGCATGTACTAGATCCGAGTAGGATCGAATGGATCCTTCGGGCATATTGTAGTACCATTCGGTCGCCACTCCTTCGAGGGTCCCAGGAAAAACGATCACCATTCCCTTCTCATCGTGCCCATAGGTCTGCATCATGTTCTCAAATCTGACCCTATGTTCGTCGGGGCAAGTGGTACCTGAATACTTAGGTAGGTTCTTGGGGATTTTCCGATCAGTGGGGATCGAATGGCTCATCAAACGAGATGAGAGTGGGTTTGGGGCAAGGCCCTTGTCGCGTCCAGAGGACTTTTTGTTGGCATTGTACTTTCGTGCTTCTAGTTCGTCTCTCCTCCCCAGCTCGTCCGCACAATAGCGGGGCCTTTTAAACTGGTTCAAGAGCCTATATCATCATCTCTCAATCCATAGAAGTTGATGGAAAGAGTATTTTGAGTGTGAACGGAGCTGGAAGCCTGCAAAACGAGGGGAGGGGACTTAGCTCCGGCCTACCGAGGTTAGACCGGTGAGCAAGTTAATGTAGTGAGAGGATATTAGCGTGTTGAATAACAGAGACGAAATAATCGTATATGCAATAAATGAAGACATATATATAGGATACGATAAAGGCCCCACACTTCTTATGGTGTTTGACCAGAGCAGGTGACCCCTTTGTTCGACCCCTATAGATACCTTCGGACTACGTTGGGAAGGACGAGGTAAGAGGCCTTGTATTTTCGAGGGGATCAGCTATATAGTTCGAGATCGAGTCCATAGTAAGGTTGTTCGAGTCGTAGCTTGTACCACTTATCCCCACATCGGTACATTGATCAAACCCGTTCTCTCTTAGAACCGGTTCTATTGGTTTTTCCACTTACTTTATCTTACTTATTTATTGTAAATTTTAATTTTTTCATCCCACAACTTTACTTCACCGTTCACACCTTTAATGGGTGTTACTTGTTGAGTGCTAGAGCAGGAGGGGTGGTACCCATTTACCGGCCTACTTACTACTAGTAGTTTTTAGTTTTTACTACGGCGTCTATAATAACTTCTTCACCCCCCATGTAGCAAAATCAGTGTTTATTTGGGTGCAACCAATTCCCCTTTCTTCTTCTCCAAGGGTTTTGGAAGAAAGCTTTTGCATCACTTTCAGCTATATACACCAGGTACTTACACACTTGCTTCTCTCTTTTACATTTTCAGAACTAATTTTTGGTTTTCGATACTGCTGAATTAATATTATTATTCAACATAATGTGATTGATGATTCTAACAGTTAAGTTTCAGTTCTGTTCTCTGATTTCCAGCTCATTTTCATGAATTTCCTTGTCATTCATTTTCGAATTTTAGCCACCGATTGTTAGTTTCGTTTGTCTTCTTCATGTAATTATGTAATTGTGTTTTTTCGATAATATTTAGTATTTATTAGGGGTCAAACTAACCTTCAAAAAAGTCAACAAAACAAACTAATTCACTAGGAGTACTAATGTTGAAGTTTTTAGACTGCTGGCTTGTGTTTTAAATTTGACTGATTCTGTATTTTTTGAATTCATTGGTTGTGTAGGAATTGATTTCTGTGGGCTTTTAAACTACGGATACTGTACCGGTTGCTCTGTTCTGCTAAGTTTTGTTAAAAATATGGAATGCAATCGAGACGAAGCTCTTAGGGCAAAGTCAATAGCTGAGGACAAGTTGGAGAAAAAAGATTTTGCCGGTGCCAAAAAGTTTGCGTTGAAAGCGCAAAATCTGTATCCAGGGTTGGATGGTATTTCCCACTTCTTGACTACCCTTGATGTGTATGTTTCCGCGGAGAATAAGAAATGTGGGGAGGTCGATTGGTATGGGGTGCTCAGGGTAAGCCCTTCAGCTCATGATGAAACGATAAGAAAGCAATACAGGAAGTTAGCTCTGATGCTGCATCCCGATAAAAATAGCTCTCCTGGTGCTGATGGAGTTTTTAAGCTTATTTCCGAGGCCTGGAACTTGTTATCTGATAAGACTAAAAGGCTTAGGTATAATCAGAGGATAGGCAATGCCAGGTTCCAGCGAACTAATGACGTAGTATATCAGAATTTCACTAACAGGATGAGAACAGCGCCTGACTTTGGGAATAATGGCGTGAAGGTGCCCCAGAAATATGCTCCTCCCGTATCATCTAGTGAAAGAACTGATACATTTTGGACTACTTGTCATGGATGCCACTACTGTTTTGAGTATGAGAAGAAGTATCTTAACTGTACTCTTCGTTGTGTTATTTGTAAGGTGCCTTTTTTGGCTTCTGAGACAATGTGTTATGCTCCTGGGAGTAACATTCAAGGGGGTTCAGTTTCAGGGAGTAACTTTCAAGGGGGTTCAGTTTCGGTTAAGTTAGCTAAAAAAAGGAAAATGGCAAAGTAGATATGACAAGGAGAGTGGACCTTGGGCTGTGAATATTGCAGGGTATGCTCTTGGATCCAAATAGAGAGAATGATGGACTTAGTTAGCTTTTGTTGGTGATTCATAGATTAAGCTACTAGTGAAATACTAGCTGATGTTTTGATTGTTGGTCCGTGATGAATGTGTATTTTACACTTTCATTCGAGTCTTTTTCACCTATTTTAGCTATCCTCTATGTTAATTTAGCTATATTTTAGTACATTTTATTAGAATAGTGTCACGTTTCCCTTTAGATTTTATTTTACAGGTTTTGGTTGAAATACGGGGATTTCTGAGCAAATATATTGAAGCTGACAAGGAATTGGTGTTCCAAAAGCCTATTCGGAGTATCTGAAGGTTTCCGAATAGGATTTGGAGTCTAGGGGTCGAATCTGGAGGTTAGAAGGCCATTAGAAGTCTGAAACCGAGTCCGAAAACGTGAAGAAATTCAAATCCGCGTCGAAAAACGCGGTATTCCGCGAAAAAGCCGGGGGGCGAACCGCCCCAGAGTTATTTCGGGGCCTATATATAGAGCTCAGTTTTTCTCCGAAAATCATATCTTTCCAAGCCTACTTTCTCACCTCTCTCTATAGTTTTAGGTAGGAACTTCCCGGGGCCTGTCCTGGGAGTTCCATAGCTTCGGGGATAATTTTTCATAGCAGTTTGGAGCTCGTAGGACCGCAATCATCCGGAGATTGACAACCTTCGGTAACTTTGTATCTTACAAGTTTTATTCTACTTATTTTATTTATCTTTCAACATGTTTTCTTCTATGATATCTGTTGATTGCATGCTTATTATGAGTAGCTAAACTTATCATTGGTGGTAGTATGTGAATTCTTAGCGAGGGAAGATAATCATGCTAATGGCTATATCGCGCATTATACTCCATGTCATTGCTTTATTTCGTTGATCAGTTGTAACCAAAACTCTCGTATGTTGTATTGATCATTATGCACAATTGGACACTAGTCGACCATCAGACCAATTATCTTCGTAGTGTTGAATAATTACGGAACACATTAGGACAATCGTGATTGACTAGTCAGACCAGATTATCTTCGTAGTGCTTAATACTTGCAACAGGACACTAGATTAATTCAAAGATCTCTATGCAAGACCGAGGAATTTATGCATGATTATCGACCCATTATGCTAAGAAGGACCATACTATCACCAATCTCCATTATCTGCTAGAAACCCCCTATTGCTATGTGTCTGCTGTTTTTATATTCTAAATTAGATTTGATAAAGCTAGTTATAGTCCTGAGAAAATGACACTCGAGTCATTTTACTACTACACTACGGTTATCGTTGTAGTTGTGGATTGCCTTTGGCTAATTACAAATTTATTTGATTGACCTTGACAACGTTTCATCAAATTGGCGCCATTGCCGGGGACTATACTCCTTTTTTCTGTTTAATTTGTTTATATTTACAGCTTTAGATTCCTAATTCTATTAGTTTTAATTTTCCTTTTTAATCTCTCTCTAATACTGCTTTCCTAGTCTGTTTCTAATCACCTTTCCTAGTCTGTTACAGATTGTGTATGCCGCATACATGTTCTGCAGGAACACCGCTTGCTGATTCAATTGCTGAGATCGACAGAGTCTACCACCAAAGAAGGCGACTACTTGAAAGGTGCGCACTAGAGGAAATAGAGGAAACCGATTTCTCTGAATCTCTACTCAGTCTCTTCAAGGAAATCGACGGAATGGCAGAAGCTAGACCACTGAAGGCATGGGTTCAACCCACCAAAGATCGTATGAGGGGACCGGCGATCATTCTTTCGTCTGCAACCCGAGATCTGGAGATCAAGAACCACGCATTCCAACAACTTCCGAGGTTCTATGGCTTATCAAGGGAAGATGTGATGGGGTACTTGCACGATATCGATGATTTCGTCAACCAACTCCCACGACCCGGAGCTGACATAACAACGGATGAGTTGAGGATGAAGGTTTTTGCTATGGGACTTGGCGACAGAGCCAAGTCATGGCTGAGTTCTCTACCATCCGGCTCACTGGACACTTGGGAAAATGTTTTTTCAGCTTTCATGGAGAAATACTTCCCTCACACCTTGACTACCGCGCTTAAGGCGCAGATCACTGGATTCAAGCAGGACTATGATGAGACCATCTACACCGCGTTCGAGAGGTTCCAAGATCTCACAAACAAGTGCCCTCACCATGGTTTTGAACTTTCCGACCTAGTCCAACACTTCTACAATGGACTAACCTTCGAGAACCAACAAGTGGTGGATTTCCAATGCCGAGGCAATATTTGGGAGGAAACCGCAGAAGCCGTATGGGCAGTTTTCGAAAGGCTTGCTAAGGGTTCGCAGTTCAAGGACCCAAGAGCAATGGTTAGGAGACGTGGACCTGAAGCTCCACAAACTCAAGAAGCCCCTATGTACAGGGGGAATGGGGATCAATTCAAGTGCTTTACCAACGAATTGAAGCAAGTCCTCAAGAGCGCCACCGGAACAACTGTTTCGAACGAGGTATGCCGAATATGCAAGAACTATGGGCATGGGGCTCATATGTGTAGATCGGAGCTGGCATACGATGATGGCAACTGGGCTCGAGGAGGCGAAGAAGAAGCCTTTGCTACGGAGTTTGGCACTCAAGAAGTTAGCTACGGACAAGACGGTAGGAATCCTCGAGGTGGATTTTGGAGAAGAGGATACCGCAACAATCAAGGATATGCACCGGATAACCAAACTTATGGACCTAACCAGACCGTAGTAGGCTAAACTATGGTAATGACCACTGCGAAAACCCCGCTCCGAAAGAGCCACCGAAGTTGAAGTCGGCTCAACTGATGGAGAACTTGCAGAAAATGGTCGATCACACACAAAGTTTTCTCAAACGTTATGAAGAAGATTCTGAGAAGACTAGGGCAAGGCTCGATAGGCTGGAAGAAAGCACTAGACTTGCCCATCAAAAGATGCAAGAATTGATCGACCGAGGAGCAAGTACGGAGCAAGGCAAACTGCCTAGCAACACTGTAAAGACGAATGCCATTACTTTGGCTGGTGATGTACCTGACGGAGTCACCATCAAGAAGGTTGTTAGGTGCGAGTGTTGCATGAAGGAAGAACTACTACAGGTTGAGGAAGAAGAGAAGGGCCTTGGTTCTGACACAAGTGATGAGGAACAAGAGGATCCCGAACCACTCCCTAAAAGTTTCGATGTAAAGGTAGGGATTGGTGAGCTTGAAGATGTCCGTGCCACACTAGATACGGGATCCTACTCAAACATAATTCCTCTAAATGTGTTTGAAAAGAGCAACATTGGGAAACTATCTAAGCAAAGGGCTATTGTGCAACTGGCGGATGGATCCTTTATGAGACCCGAGGGCGTTGTGAAAAATGTGTTGGTCAAGATTGGTGAAGCATCAATATACACCAATTTCGTAGTTATGCCGGCATCTGCACCTGGGACGGGGGATGTCATACTCTTAGGGCAAACATTCTTGACCAAGCTACGCTCCGTGATGGACATCTACCAAAGAACTTGCACCATCGAAGTGGATGGAAAGCGACACGTATTGCAAGCCATACCTGATCCACCGGAACCGCCAGATATTACTACTCACTACTGTGGTCTTGCAGCCTATATTCTTTCTTATTCACAGGTTCGTGGCATGGAGAGGAGATCAATGAAGGGGAAGCCTAGTACCCGCAAAAAGAGGAGATAGGCGCAGACAGGAGTCGAGTCAAAGACTTTAAACAATGACGCTATCCGGGAGGCAACCCGGAATTTTTATCGCTTTCTTTACTGCTTTTCTGCATGCATTCATTCTTGAACTATTTGCTTCTCACATGCGAATTTGTTCATTTGTGTGTCGTATGTGCTTTTGTTTGAGTGAGATTTTTCGAGTGGTTTTTTTGAAAAAAAAAATCAGTTTCGGGGATTAAAACCGCATTTTCTGACATCGGAGACCGTCTCCCCGCATTGGGGAGCACGGGGCGAACCGCCCCACACGTGGGGCGAACCGCCCCACGTCTCCAGATCTTCAAAAACACGGATTTGAACCCCAAAACCTTATTTTCTTCATTCTTCTTCATCCATACTCCCAAAAAACCCGAAAAGTGCGATTTTGCTTCTAAATCTTCATAACTTCTTCATTTCTTGACCAAATTGAGTGTTCTTTAGCCTATTACATGATCTATCATCCTATCCGAACAGATTTCATCCTAATTCGTTAGATTTGCAGATCTGAGGTATCATCTTTAAGAACCCTAATTTTCGAATTTGGGGGTTTTCTATTTTGAGCTTCAATTATGCTTATTTGATGCATGGGTATGTTGTTTGTGTGATTAGACATGTTATTTACTATCAATTGCATGCTCAATTTTGCTTGAATTGTTGATTTAGGTATTTTGCTGCTAGATGATATATCTTGTTCTGCAATATGTCTTTATCTTTGGTTTCTTGCATATGAATGTGTTTATTGGTGTAATGTTGGTGGATTTGACGATAGAATGCTTATTAGTTGAGAACGAGGATTTTTGCTGGTAGAATTTTTGCGCTGCTATGGTATGAATTGAGCCTTGTTATCAAGGATATTGGTTGTCTAGTAAAAGCATGATATGATGTATTACTTGTAGTAGTTACGTTGGTATGTTGCATGATGAAGAAGCTAGGCTAGACATTGCGGTTTGGGGAGTTCGATTGTTGATTTTATCGCTTGTGTGTTTCACTTTTACACTAGTATGTATTAGAGTCTGTTTTGTGTCATACGAGGTGCTAACAGCTGTTTGTAGGTACCATACCAAAGGGAAGGAGCATTCCCGTATGATTGCTGTGAAGAACCATGTCAAGGAAGGTGATCTCGCTAGATGTGCGTTCGAGCCAAGGGGTTTGGCAACAACGTCGTGGATTATCCAAGAGGAGGAGCTAGAGTACACCTGGAGTAAGGACTCCTATGCCTATTCATGCACCACCGAAGGGTCAGAAACCACTATTACGTCAGCACTCCATCACGAGGACTGCAGAGTTCGAGTGAACAAGAAGGCACCGGGACAGTCTTGCCGCGACGGATTCGATCTTGAGTCCGAAGTTGCTCGAAGGTTCCGAAGCACTAGCTTGGTTCCAAAACGTAACGACATGGGTACACAGTCCCTCGTTGGGGCGCCCCTTGCCTGCCTCTAAAAGGAGCATAACATTGATATTGGGAGCATCAACTGTAGAGAATGTGGTAGACATTGGAAAAGATGGAAGACAACCTCTGAATACCCGAGCAGCCTGTTGTAACCTCCCTGTGGTGTGAAACGCTGGAGGGGAAGGACCTAAGACCACTTGCTTTTCCCCTTCAACAGTTCACAAGCTATTGGAGAAATACCAGGTGGAAGATTCCATAATAGAGGCGGCCAATCTTGAAGATTCCCTTCGACACTGCAACTCTACCAGTGACGATGTGCGTGACAGTAGTGACAATGAAGACAAGAGGGACGATGATGATACAGATGGTTGAATTGGTCCTATCCAATCTTTTGATGGAACTACTGCCACTACCACAAGTCCCGATAATCATATATGAAGCTCCCAGAAGAGGCCCAATAACTCAAGAGCAGCATACTCAGCCGACCGAGGCCAAACCATGGGGTAACATTTAGTATCACATCTTAATTCCTCATTTTCTTACTGCTAGGGACTAGCGTTAATTTCATGAGGGGGGATGGGATTTAAGTGATCTGATGTTGTTAGTTTGGAACTTGGTATTGGTAGGATGAGTATAGTACCTCGCATGCTTTATCCGTCTGCATTTGCATTTGCACGTTTACCGCTTTCTTAGATTTTTTAGGTTGCATCTCACTTCATTCATCCTAGGATAGTCTTGCATGTTTTATATGGAGTTTATTGCCGAATTTTTGAACTTTTTTATTGGGTAGATCAACTAACTATGTCATTAATCGTATGCTTCATCTCTATGAATTTGTTGAGGTTTTTCCTTGCTTGGCTTGTCACATTTATGTATTGCACTTAGTTGAGCTAGGTAGTCTCGACATCACTTAGTGGTGTTTTCTCTACTGCGGTTCACGAAGGCCTTTATAATAGGATGATGCATGTTAGGGTCTTGTGGTTGTTTTCCCGAGTAATTATGTACCTAAGAGGCAACAAGTCTTCACCATGCTTTGAGATTGCTAAATGCCTAGGAAGGAGGTAGTGTGAGGTTGTGTGATCCTTTGTTTATAACCTATTCTCCCGAATAGGTTTGGGGAGGGGGTTACACCATCGTAGACTTGTTTTTGTTTTTCATTTTCGTATCGTGAGTTTATTTTTCCTTTTTCCGTAAATTTTGTACTCCAACCTATTCTTTCGAATAGGTTTGGGGAAGTCGTGTGAGTTTTTTTTGTTTCTCTTTGTTATGCTACTGCTGGCTAAAAAAAAAAAGAGAAAAAAAAAAAAGAGAAAACTTCTTCCAGAAAAAAAGAGAAAAAGAAAAAAAGAATCTCGAAAGAAAAAAGAGAAAAAGACCCCAAAAAAGAAAAGAAGGGTCCAAAAAAAGAGGAATCCAAATAGCAGTTTAGCAAAGTGTTGAGTCTTTTCCATTTTTGTGATGTTCGTAATCGTGTTTTTATTTTTTATCTTTTTTGTCTTGAGAGTCATCTGTTCTAGACCACCCTCGTCCTGCCATTCAGGAAGTGGTGAATAGCTTGAGACTTTACTTGAGAGATGGGTAGAATAGGGGAGTGTTATCTTTTATAGGGAACCCTCCTTCGTTTGATGAGAGCCAGTACTGGTTCGACCTCTTTTGAGGAAAAGTCTTAACATGGTGGAACAGCAGTAAGTTCTCAGTTTCATAGGCACGGGGCAACCATTCGTATCATAGCATGCATCATTACGTCGTCACTGACTAGGTCCCGGTAGAGAATGTTACGAGAGACTGTCTTGTCTTGACATAAGTGCTTATGTGGATGTGTATAAGTCAATCGAGGTATTCTTCAACCTATATTCATGCTTTGATTTATGTGGTTTTTGTTCATATGTTATTTAATAGATTCAGTAGATTAGTTCATTTTATTTGGCATGAAACTCCATTTTTGTGGCTTGCATGTTTTTTGTATTAGAGTCTAGCTTAGTTGCTTGAGGACAAGCAAAGGTTCGGTTTGGGGAGTTTGATGAATGTGTTTTACACTTTCATTCGAGTCTTTTTCACCTATTTTAGCTATCCTCTATGTTAATTTAGCTATATTTTAGTACATTTTATTAGAATAGTGTCACGTTTCCCTTTAGATTTTATTTTACAGGTTTTGGTTGAAATTCGGGGATTTCTGAGCAAATATATTGAAGCTGACAAGGAATTGGTGTTCCAGAAGCCTATTTGGAGTATCTGAAGGTTTCCGGATAGGATTTGGAGTCTAGGGGTCGAATCTGGAGGTTAGAAGGCCATTAGAAGTCTGAAACCGAGTCCGAAAAGGTGAAGAAATCCAAATCCGCGTCGAAAAACACGGAATTCTGCGAAAAAGCCGGGGGGCGAACCACCCCAGCCTCGGGCGAACCGCCCCAGAGTTATTTCGGGGCCTGTATATAGAGTTCAGTTTTTCTCCGAAAATCATATCTTTCCAAGCCAACTTTCTCACCTCTCTCTATAGTTTTAGGTAGGAACTTCCCGGGACCTGTCCTGGGAGTTCCATAGCTTAGGGGATACTTTTTCATAGCAGTTTGGAGCTCGTAGGACCGCAATCATCCGGAGATTGACAACCTTCGGTAACTTTGTATCTTACAAGTTTTATTCTACTTATTCTATTTATCTTTCAACATGTTTTCTTCTATGATATCTGTTGATTGCATGCTTATTATGAGTAGCTAAACTTATCATTGGTGGTAGTATGTGAATTCTTAGCGAGGGAAGATAATCATGCTAATGGTTGTATCGCGCATTATACTCCGTGTCATTGCTTTATTTCGTTGATCAGTTGTAACTAAAACTCTCGTATGTTGTATTGATCATTATGCACAATTGGACACTAGTCAACCATCAGACCAATTATCTTCGTAGTGTTGAATAATTACGGAACACATTAGGACAATCGTGATTGACTAGTCAGACCAGATTATCTTCGTAGTGCTTAATACTTGCAACAGGACACTAGATTGATTCAAAGATCTCTATGCAAGACCGAAGAATTTATGCATGATTATCGACCCATTATTCTAAGAAGGACCATACTATCACCAATCTCCATTATCTGCTAGAAACCCCCTATTGCTATCTGTCTGATGTTTTTATATTCTAAATTAGATTTGATATAGCTAGTTATAGTCCTGAGAGAACGACACTCGAGTCATTCTACTACTACACTACGGTTTTTGTTGTAGTTGTGGATTGCCTTTGGCTAATTACAAATTTATTTGATTGACCTTGACAACGTTCATCAGTCTGGTCTAGTCTACATCCGTTTTCCATCAATCTTTCCTTTTGAACCGGTTGCGCATATACCTATATATCCATGTCGAACAGACTATTATCGGGTTTGGCATTTTGACCCTCCAGGTGAATCAGATATAGTCCTTACACCTTATGTTATTTTGTAATGCTTAGAACTTTAGAGGCCAACTGTTTCTAGCTATATATATAGCTGTGGAAAAAAGAGAAATGTTACTTTACTTGGCTTCCAAAGATATGTACAACCTTTTGCTGTGCTGGTTGCCATTGCTAAATGAGAATGCACTTTACTTGAAAGAATAGAAACGGTTTTTGGTGGAATAATGGTGGCAATGTTTCTTGAAATAGCTCATACTAGTTTACATTACTGGTGAATTATTGACATGCAATTGCAATTTTGTAATGTTATCCACTCGTGGCTTTGTCATTTTGTCTTGTTGAGTTATGCAGTGTCTCCTATCTCCAGGTTTATATGAAACGCCAAACTTGAAGGAAAGTAAATGCAAGTACTAGAAAGCCTAATCTTAGACTCAAAAGTGGATTTTCTATCCCACTCTCCTACATGTGACATTGAGGGATCTCCTAAAATGAATTATTCTTGTACAAACGGTTGAATCATCAGAAAAAGTTCCGCTTTGGGCCTTACGGATTTGGTTTTCAAATCACCCAAAGCATGATAATGCTATAGTAATATAAGAAGATCTACATTTTTTTATGGTATGTGTCATTTTGAGTATCAAGCTCATGATTAGTGGGCGCTTCAACAAAAAGCAAACAAATCATAACGATGTGTTTATGTGTTTAAGTCATGACCCGAACTTATCATGGGATGCAATCAACCCATACTAGGCCGACCGTGCCATATATGATGCTAGATTAAATAAATTTCTAGATCTGTTAGTTTATATATTAGGCCGTTTTTACTTTGAACATGAATGATTCATACAAAATGTAACTGATACTACCGTTTATGTTAAATTAATGGGTAAATTACATCCACCCACCTTGTTGGAGACCCTAATTACGAATCTTTCCTGGCTAGTTTAACAATTACATCTAGCCCCGGAGACCGGAAAAAAGTTAACTTCGCCGTTATTCACTTTTGCTTTTTCTCCGGCCAAACATGTCCTTAACGCAAAATAGAGATTAAGACCCTTTTTCATTTATTATTATCCAGATTTCCTTTTTTTTTCCATATTTGTAATAACTAATAATAAAAGGTGGTGGAGCTCTCTATTTTTTTTTTGAGTTTAGTTTGTTTAATTAACATTAAAAGACTTTCAAACACAAATGTTTTGCTGGCTTCTTTTGGCGTCTTTATCCATCCTACATCAACAATAAAATTTGGAATTTTATACTAGTTCGGGTTTGTAATTTTGTCACTTGAATACAAATCTTAACTTATCATCCGATTATGAAAGAAAATATAATTTGCACCTTATTTGTACATTTATTGTTATTTAAAAGAGAATAATTTATTATACTTATTTTACTTGTGGTGACTTATTTTGCATGTAATTTAAAATTGATTTAAATTCAAAGAGATTCTAATAGAAATAAACAAAATGAAACTAAGCTTTATTACCATGGCGGAGAGATGCATGCATTATTTTGTTGATCCGTTCATAATTCCATAAAAAAATTGTGAAGTAAGGTGAGTTGATGACCAAGACCGTGGGTCATGGTCGTGGCAAGGAAGGTGAACATGAGGGTGAAATCCGCCATGAATAGCGGGCAATGCAGGTAGAGACAAGGAATTGTAACTATATGTTGCGCCGGTGACGGCTATACAAAATTATCATTTAACATAATGTGCACCATATTTATTTATAAGACTACGTAAATTATTAGTCATAGTCATTTAACATTTATTTATGAAATAAACTTATATTCAAACGGACAAATATGGTGGAATCATCGAATAAGGTGATTAATAAACGAACACTTTCTCTGATTCCGAAAATATTTCAATTTTTTGTTTTGTGAAGCAAAAAATTCAAATCCAACGGCTGGTACAACGGCTATTTTGTTTTTACATTTCACCACTTTTTAGAGAAAATCAATTACATATAGCCCCACACGTGTGTGAGCAATTCTAAGCTGTTTGTCTCAGGCCAAATTCTGAAATTCCGGCAGGGGCAAATTTGTAACTTTCAGCCCTTAATTCGAAAAAAGTGAAGTTCGTGGGGCTATCTGTAATTGATTTTTTCTAACACCGGACTACATGTAATTGTTCAATTAAAAGGGTAAGATTTGTTATTCACCAAACTAACAAGGGGGTTAGATGCAAATTACCCTAAATTAATTGAAAGAAGCACGTAAGCACGTGTTAAGATCGAACGTTCCCAATCTAGACCTAGAACGTAAAAAACTTGCCAAACTTTTCAATTTCAGTACTTCCCTTAGTTTAAAACAGGTCAAACCTTTGAGGAAATATATTCGAGTTGTAACCCAAACATGTCTCAATGGTATTTTCTAATTTGGGAGTGTGATTTTCAACTCACCCAAAGTAAATAATTTATATAATATACGGAATATATAATTAAACTTACACACTCTCACATGGTATGTGTGTTTTGATTTCCAATATCAACCCCGTCAATTAAATAAATTTTGAAGATCTGTTCGTTTATTTTAAGTTGTTTTTACTCTACACAGACATGAGTGATCTACCAAATATGTAACTGCTATACTACCCGTTACGTTAAAAAAAATTAAAAGGTGCACATAAACACGTGTTAAGATTGAACATTCCTAATTTCGGCCTAAAACATTATAAAACATTCAATTTGAGTACATCTCTTAAGATTCAGTGTAAATTGATCAAACCTTTGACAATAAACAAAAAAAAGAAAAAAAAAAAGAATCGATTTGTAACCCAAACACGCCCCAGTGGTATATATCCTTTTAAGTGATTTTCAAAATCAAATATCAATGTTTCAAACAAAACTGTTAAATAATAACAATGTGCGTAATTCGTGACTTAGATCCAATTTACGATGCAATCAACTGTGATTAGGCCCCGAACCATGTCATATATAATGCTATACATTAAATAATTTTTTTAGATCTATTAGTTTATTTTACGCGTTTATATCGTTACCAAACATGAGTGATCCACCAAATGTGTACGTTATTAGATGTTACATATCAAATTGCGTTAAAAGGTGCACGTGTTAAGGTCAAACATTCTCAATGTGGTTCTACAACTTCACAAATCTTTCGATTTAAGCACTCTCTTCCAAACTAGGTATAAAACTGTTCATCATGACTACACATACTTTTCGAATACTTATAAAATTTTGACTAGAATTAGCACTTCATCCTTTATGTGGTATCAGACGTATGATAATAAAACTTACTGGTGCCATGATAATGAACACCCGTATTGTTATTGACTCCAGTTATAATAGTTAAAAAGCAACTCTAGTTAGAGATTTCTTAACCCGTATTGGTAATGAAACGCCAAAGTTAATGAAAACCAAATGCAGTACTAGAAAGCCTAATCTTATATATACTCAAAAGTAGATTTTCTATCCCACTCTCCTACATGTGACATGGAGGGATCTCCTAAAATGAAGAGTTATGTTAAATGTAGGTAAAGAAAATACTAAATACGTGACAATTTAAATTGATTTGTACGGAATTGTCCTTACAAAAATCTACTTGATTGATTTTGCCTTGCAAGTTCTTAATATTGCATATAAATATAATAACAATAATATACACTTTTAGTATAAATTTAGAAGAATAAAAGAAGAAAAAAAAACAAAATTATTCATTAAACATGAGCACACATGAAATTGAAGAAGAGACACAATTCAATGCAATTGAAATTGAAAGTGATGAAGAGCTCTCATAGGATGAAGATGTTTGTTTCAAAATAACTATGTACTTTTACTACATCAATATATCGATTAAGTTCAATTTTTTCATGATTTTTTTTGGTAAAAAATGTTGTTTTTAATTTCATGTCATCAAGGCTGCTATTGGGCTTTGCCACTTCAAAACAAAAGACTGCTATTAGGCTTGGTGCCGAACCCCCGTTCCAAACTTTACTCTTGATGGTGGAAACTGGTGCCGGTTAATTGTAGTGGCTGTCCTAGCCAACACCGTTAAATTCAAATGGCTTTGTTTACCACCGCCAACATCTCTATTAGTTTCCGGCGCCATAGTAATTAAATGGCGTTAGTTTTCAGCGCCATAGAAACATGATCTCTCTTGTTTGTTCCTGCTTGTTGATGCTGGTTGGTGGTGTTAGAAACGTAGAATATGAATCATCAACAGAGTACAACTTTGATTATATTAGGTCTGTTTTGATTTTAGGGTTGGATTGAAAAATTGAAAACATAAAGGGTTATAGAGTTAAATAATATGAATATTATAATAAAATGGCATTACGGTAAATATAAGTTTAAGTTATCCTGCGTCTAGTAATTTTCGTCCTGCGTTTAGTATTCGTGTAAATGAATTATTTTTGTACAAATGGTTGGATCTTCAGAAAAATTTGGCCGTTAGCATAGAACATTTAAGTCTCCAACCTTGATGGTACATGTTCGAGTTTAAAGTCACACAATACTTAATGGTAAGTTCCGCTTTGGGACTTACGTATTTTGTTTTCAAATCACCCAAAGGATGATAATGCTAAAGGAGAACTATATAAGAAGATCTACATTTTTGTATGGTATGTTTCCTTTTGAGTATCAAGCCTGTGACTAGTGGGTACTTCAACAAAAAACAAACAAATCATAACGATGTGTTTGTGTGTTTAACTCATGACTCGAACTTATCAGGGGATGCAATCAACACATACTAGGCTGATCGTGCCATATATGATGCTAGATTAAATAAATTTCTAAGATCTGTTAGTTTATATGTTAGGTCATTTTTACTCTGAACATGAATGATTCATAAAAAAATGTAACTAATACTACCGGTTACGTTAAATTAATTGAAAGATGCAGGTAAGCACATGTTAAGATTGAACGTTCCCGATATGGGCCTAGAACGTCAAAAACTTGCCAAACTTTTCAATTTCAGTACTTCCCTTAGTTTAAAACAGGCCAAACCTTTGACGAAATATATTTGAGTTGTAAACCAAACATGTCTCAATGCTATTTTCCAATTTGGAAATGTGATTTTCAACTCACCCAAAGTACAAAATTATATAATATATATAATTAAACTTACACCCTCACATGGTATGTGTGTTATTTTAAGTGACTTCCAATATCAAACCCGTCAATGTTTCAACCAAAATAGATCAATCATAACGATGTACGTAATTCATGATTTGGACACAATATAAGATGCAATAAACCGTGATTAAGTCTTAAGGCCCCGGACCATGCCATATGTAATGCTAGATTTAATAAATTTCCCAGATATGTTAGTTTATTTTACACGTTTTTCTAGGGACCAAACATGAGTTATCCACCAAATGTGGGAGAATAAAACACATGATACCAAAATCGAAAAGGATCAAAGTTATAGTTATGATAACAATGTGTCCAAGTCATGACTTGAACCTGTCATGGGATGCAATCAACCCACACTAGGCCCGAACGACAATACCAAATACGATACTAGATTTATTTTAAGATCTGTTCGTTTATTTTAAGTTGTTTTTACTCTACACAAACATGAATGATCCACCAAATATGTAACGGATATACTACTCGTTACGTTAAAATAATTGAAAGGTGCACCTAAACACGTGTTAAGATTGAGCATTCCTAATTTCGGCCTAAAACGTTATAAAATTTCAATTTCAGTACATCCCTTAAGATTCAGTGTAAACAGACCAAACCTTTGACGAAAAAATCGATTTGTAACCCAAACACGCCTCGGTGGTATATATATATATATATATATATATATATATATATATATATCCTTTTAAGTGGTTTTCAAAATCAAATCTGTCAATGTTTCAAACAAAACTGATAAATAATAACAATTTGCGTAATTTGTGACTTAGATCCAATATACGATGCAATCAACTGTGATTAGGCCCCGGACCATGCCATATATATATATATATATAATGCTACATTAAATAACTTTTTTAGATCTATTAGTTTATTTTACACGTTTTTATCGTGACCAGACATGATTGATCCACCACATGTGTACGTTATTATATGTTACATTCAAATTGGGTTAAAACGTGCACGTGTTAAGGTCAAACATTCTCAATGTGGTTCTACAACTGAACAAATCTTTCGATTTAAAGCACTCTCTTCCAGACTAGGTATAAAACTGGTCAACATGACTACACACAATTTTTCCAATACTTATAAAATTTTGACTAGAATACTAGAATTAGTACTTCAACATATATATGGTATCAGATGTAGGATAATAAAACATACTGGGGTACCAAAATAAAAAAGGATCAAGAAAAGGACCAAAGTTATGATAATGAACCCCTGTATTATTATTGACTCCAGTTATAATAGTTAAAAAGCAACTCTAGTTATAGGTTCCTTAACCCGTAGTTATGGTTAACTTTGGGGTACCCTATATTTAAAACTGATTCTATAACTTTACAAAACTTTCAAATTTAAGCACTCGCCTCAACACTGGGTGTAAAACTCAATTACACATGACTTTTAAAATATAATTTGACTAGAATACTAAAATTAAAACTTTCGTGAAGTTGTGGTACACAAAGCTTCCAGAAGTTGGTTTGGTGGTAAGGGTGATGGAGTAGTACAAGAGAAGCCGAGAGTTCGAACTTCGGCAGAGGCATAAGGTATAATATAAGCATAATTCGGGTTATAAGGTTGGTATATGTGGATTTTGAGTTATAAGGTGGTAAAAATCGTAATATAAATAAACATAATTCGGGTTATAAGGATGGTATAGGTGGATTTTGAGTTATAAGGTGGTAAAATAATAGTGTATGAGTAGGAGTATGGTATTTCGATTTGAGATTTAAAAAAAAACACTTTTCAAAGCACTAGGTGTAAAACTAGTCAAATATGACTAAAATACTAAAATTAGAACTTTAGTGAAACTGTATACCACATGTAATAGAATAGAAAACTTATGGTACCAAAATCGAAAAGGATCAAAGTTACGGTTAACAACCTCATCTTTTGAGTGAGCCTAGTTATTATCAACTTATGATATGATAGTTAAGAAGTAACTCTAGTTAATCGAAAAGTGTCCTTAACCCGAAGTTAAGACTAACTCCGGTTAGGGTTACCCTAGAAGTTTCTTGGTGTTAAACTTCTCTCACACTGCTCCCTTCCATTTTCCCCATTACCAATACTCATCCGTGGGCATCACATCACAAAAAAGGTCTCTCTGTAATTTCGCCTCTTTAAACTCCAACGGATTCAATTTCATGCTCAAGTAAGTAGTACTTCTACCATTCTACATTCCTATTGCTATCTATTTCAATTTTATGTTTGTGATAACAGTTTGGGATTTTTCAATTCTGAATCTAGGGTTTATGCATTGATGTAATACTTACGAATTGAAGTGCTATATTACCAGTTCTACCGTTCCATTGTCAACTACAGATCGGTTTTCAGTCTCTATTTGCCCTGGGCTTTGTTAATTTTGTGTTTCTGTATTGAAGTTATGGTGAAGTTATGTTTTGAATAGCCCCTTTGTGATTTGATTTTTGTTTCTGTATTTATTTGTTGAAATTGAAGCTAGGTGAATAGTCTTGTTTTCGGGTCTGCGATTTCTTGAATTGTGTTAATTTTACTTATTATGTAGGGAGTGGTTATTGTAGTGGTGTTTGTAAAATATGGAGTGCAATCGAGACGAGGCGCTGAGAGCGAAATCGATTGCTGAAGGGAAGTTGGAGAACAAGGATTTTGTTGGTGCGAAGAAGTTTGCGTTGAAAGCACGAGCTTTGTATCCGGACTTGGATGGTATATCGCAAATGCTGACAACCCTTGATGTTTATCTTGCTGGTGAAACTAAGATACGTGGGGAGGTAGACTGGTATGCGGTGCTCAGGGTAAGCCCTTCAGCTGATGATGAGACTGTGAGGAAGCAATACAGGAAGCTAGCTCTGATGCTGCATCCCGATAAAAATAGCTCTCCTGGTGCTGATGGAGCTTTTAAGCTTATTTCCGAGGCCTGGAACTTGTTATCTGATAAGACTAAAAGGCTTAGGTATAATCAGAGGATAGGCAATGCCAGGTTCCAGCGAACTAATGACGTAGTATATCAGAATTTCACTAACAGGATGAGAACAGCGCCTGACTTTGGGAATAATGGCGTGAAGGTGCCCCAGAAATCTGCTCCTCCCGTATCATCTAGTGAAAGAACTGATACATTTTGGACTACTTGTCATGGATGCCACTACTGTTTTGAGTATGAGAAGAAGTATCTTAACTGTACTCTTCGTTGTGTTATTTGTAAGGTGCCTTTTTTGGCTTCTGAGACAATGTGTTATGCTCCTGGGAGTAACATTCAAGGGGGTTCAGTTTCAGGGAGTAACTTTCAAGGGGGTTCAGTTTCAGGGAGTAACTTTCAAGGGGGTTCAGTTTCGGTTAAGTTAGCTAAAAAAAGGAAAATGGCAAAGTAGATATGACAAGGAGAGTGGACCTTGGGCTGTGAATATTGCAGGGTATGCTCTTGGAGCCAAATAGAGAGAATGATGGACTTAGTTAGCTTTTGTTGGTGATTCATAGATTAAGCTACTAGTGAAATACTAGCTGATGTTTTGATTGTTGGTCCGGTCTAGTCTACAGCCGTTTTCCATCAATCTTTCCTTTTGAACTGGTTGCGTATATACCTATATATCCATGTCGAACAGGCTATTATCGGGTTTGGCATTTTGACCCTCCAGGTGAATCAGATATAGTCCTTACACCTAATGTTATTTTGTAATGCTTAGAACTTTAGAGGCCAACTGTTTCTAGCTATATAGCTGTGGAAAAAAGAGAAATGTTACTTTACTTGGCTTCCAAAGATATGTACAACCTTACCTTTTGCTGTGCTGGTTGCCATTGCTAAATGAGAATGCACTTTGCTTGAAAGAATAGAAACGGTTTTTGGTGGAATAATGGTAGCAATGTTTCTTGAAATAGCTCATACTAGTTTACATTACATGTTCGATTCTGGTGAATTATTGACATGCAATTGCAATTTTGTAATGTTATCCACTCGTGGCTTTGTCATTTTGTCTTATTGAGTTATGCAGTGTCTCCTATCTCCAGGTTTATATGAAACGCCAAACTTGAAGGAAAGTAAATGCAAGTACTAGAAAGCCTAATCTTAGACTCAAAATTGGATTTTCCATCCCACTCTCCTACATGTGACATTGAGGGATCTCCTAAAATGAATTATTCTTGTACAAACGGTTGAATCATCAAAAAAAGTTCCGCTTTGGGCCTTACGGATTTGGTTTTCAAATCACCCAAAGCATGATAATGCTAGAGTAATATAAGAAGATTTACATTTTTTTATGGTATGTGTCCTTCTGAGTATCAAGCTCATGATTAGTGGGCGCTTCAACAAAAAGCAAAC
This sequence comes from Plantago ovata, assembly GCA_028274465.1. NCBI lineage: Eukaryota > Viridiplantae > Streptophyta > Magnoliopsida > Lamiales > Plantaginaceae > Plantago > Plantago ovata. Next base: position 116,860,231 of record CM051455.1, on the reverse strand, counting down.
AAATCATAACGATGTGTTTATGTGTTTAAGTCATGACTCGAACTTATCATGGGATGCAATCAACCCATACTAGGCCGACCGTGCCATATATGATGCTAGATTAAATAAATTTCTAGATCTGTTAGTTTATATATTAGGCCGTTTTTACTTTGAACATGAATGATTCATACAAAATGTAACTGATACTACCGTTTATGTTAAATTAATGGGTAAATTACATCCACCCACCTTGTTGGAGACTCTAATTACGGATCTTCCCTCGCTAGTTTAACAATTACATCTAGCCCCGGAGACCGGAAAAAAGTTAACTTCGCCGTTATTCACTTTTGCTTTTTCTCCGGCCAAACATGTCCTTAACGCAAAATAGAGATTAAGACCCTTTTTCATTTATTATTATTCAGATTCCCTTTTTTTTCCATATTTGTAATAACTAATAATAAGAGGTGGTGGAGCTCTCTATTTTTTTTTTTCGAGTTTAGTTTTTTTAATTAACATTAAAAGACTTTCAAACACAAATGCTTTGCTGGCTTCTTTTGGCGTCTTTATCCATCCTACATCAACACTAAAATTTGGAATTTTATACTAGTTCGGGTTTGTAATTTTGTCACTTGAATACAAATCTTAACTTATCATCGATTATGAAAGAAAATATAATGTGCACCTTATTTGTACATTTATTGTTATTTAAAAGAGAATAATCTATTATACTTATTTTACTTGTGGTGACTTATTTTGCATGTAATTTAAAATTGATTTAAATTCAAAGAGATTCTAATAGAAATAAACAAAATGAAACTAAGATTTATTACCATGGCGGAGAGATGCATGCATTATTTTGTTGATCCTTTCAAAATTCCATAAAAAAATTGTGAAGTAAGGTGAGTTGATGACCAAGACCGTGGGTCATGGTCGTGGCAAGGAAGGTGAACATGAGGGTGAAATCCGCCATGAATAGCGGGCAATGCAGGTATAGACAAGGAATTGTAACTATATGTTGCGCCGGTGACGGCTATACAAAATTATCATTTAACATAATGTGCACCATATTTATTTATAAGACTACGTAAATTATTAGTCATAGTCATTTAACATTTATTTATGAAATAAACTTATATTCAAACGGACAAATATGGTGGAATCATCGAATAAGGTGATTAATAAACGAACACTTTCTCTAATTCCGAAATATTTCAATTTTTTGTTTTGTGAAGCAAAAAATTCAAATCCAACGGCTAGTACAACGGCTATTTTGTTTTTACATTTCACCACTTTTTAGAGAAAATCAATTACATATAGCCCCACACGTGCGTGAGCAATTCTAAGCTGTTTGTCTCAGGCCAAATTCTGAAATTCCGGCAGGGGCAAATTTGTAACTTCCAACCCTTAATTCGAAAAAAGTGAAGTTCGTGGGGCTATCTGTAATTGATTTTTTCTAACACCGGACTACATGTAATTGTTCAATTAAAAGGGTAAGATCTGTTATTAACCAAACTAACAAGGGGGTTAGATGCAAATTACCCTAAATTAATTGAAAGAAGCACGTAAGCACGTGTTAAGATCGAACGTTCCCAATCTAGGCCTAGAACGTCAAAAACTTGCCAAACTTTTCAATTTCAGTACTTCCCTTAGTTTAAAACAGGTCAAACCTTTGAGGAAATATATTCGAGTTGTAACCCAAACATGTCTCAATGGTAATTTCTAATTTGGGAGTGTGATTTTCAATTCACCCAAAGTACATAATTTATATAATTTACGGAATATATAATTAAACTTACACACTCTCACATGGTATGTGTGTTTTGATTTCCAATATCAACCCCGTCAATTAAATAAATTTTGAAGATCTGTTCGTTTATTTTAAGTTGTTTTTACTCTACACAGACATGAGTGATCTACCAAATATGTAACTGCTATACTACTCGTTACGTTAAAAAAAAATTAAAAGGTGCACATAAACACGTGTTAAGATTGAACATTCCTAATTTCGGCCTAAAACATTATAAAACATTCAATTTGAGTACATCTCTTAAGATTCTGTGTAAATTGATCAAACCTTTGACAATAAACAAAAAAAAAAAAAAAAAAGAATCGATTTGTAACCCAAACACGCCCCAGTGGTATATATCCTTTTAAGTGATTTTCAAAATCAAATATCAATGTTTCAAACAAAACTGTTAAATAATAACGATGTGCGTAATTCATGACTTAGATCCAATTTACGATGCAATCAACTGTGATTAGGCCCCGAACCATGTCATATATAATGCTATACATTAAATAATTTTTTTAGATCTATTAGTTTATTTTACGCGTTTTTATCGTGACCAAACATGAGTGATCCACCAAATGTGTACGTTATTAGATGTTACATATCAAATTGCGTTAAAAGGTGCACGTGTTAAGGTCAAACATTCTCAATGTGGTTCTACAACTTCACAAATCTTTCGATTTAAGCACTCTCTTCCAAACTAGGTATAAAACTGTTCATCATGACTACACATACTTTTCGAATACTTATAAAATTTTGACTAGAATTAGCACTTCATCCTTTATGTGGTATCAGACGTATGATAATAAAACTTACTGGTGCCATGATAATGAACACCCGTATTGTTATTGACTCCAGTTATAATAGTTAAAAAGCAATTCTAGTTAGAGATTCTTTAACCCGTATTGGTAATGAAACGCCAAATTTAATGAAAACCAAATGCAAGTACTAGAAAGCCTAATCTTATATATATTCAAAAGTAGATTTTCTATCCCACTCTCCTACATGTGACATGGAGGGATCTCTTAAAATGAAGAGTTATGTTAAATGTAGGTAAAGAAAATACTAAATACATGACAATTTAAATTGATTTGTACGGAATTGTCCTTAAAAAAATCTACTTGATTGATTTTGCCTTGCAAGTTCTTAATATTGCATATAAGTATAATAACAATAATATACACTTTTAGTATAAATTTAGAAGAATAAAAGAAGAAAAAAAAACAAAATTATTCATTAAACATGAGCACACATGAAATTGTAGAAGAGACACAATTCAATGCAATTGAAATTGAAAGTGATGAAGAGCTCTCATAGGATGAAGATGTTTGTTTCAAAATAACTATGTACTTTTACTACATCAATATATCGATTAAGTTCAATTTTTTCATGATTTTTTTTGGTAAAAAATGTTGTTTTTAATTTCATGTCATCAAGGCTGCTATTGGGCTTTGCCACTTCAAAAACAAAAGGCTGCTATTGGGCTTGGCGCCGAACCCCCGTTCCAAACTTTACTCTTGATGGTGGAAACTGGTGCCGGTTCAAATTATATAATATATAAAATTAAACTTACACCCTCACATGGTATGTGTGTTATTTTAAGTGACTTCCGATATCAAACCCGTCAATGTTTCAACCAAAATAGATCAATCATAACGATGTACGTAATTCATGATTTGGACACAATATAAGATGCAATAAACCGTGATTAGGTCTTAAGGCCCCGGACCATGCCATATGTAATGCTAGATTTAATAAATTTCCCAGATATGTTAGTTTATTTTACACGTTTTTCTAGGGACCAAACATGAGTTATCCACCAAATGTGGGAGAATAAAACACATCATATCAAATCGAAAAGGATCAAAGTTATAGTTATGATAACGATGTGTCCAAGTCATGACTTGAACCTGTCATGGAATGCAATCAACCCACACTAGGCCCGAACGACAATACCAAATACGATACTAGATTTATTTTAAGATCTGTTCGTTTATTTTAAGTTGTTTTTATTCTACACAAACATGAATGATCCACCAAATATATAACGGATATACCACTCGTTACGTTAAAATAATTGAAAGGTGCACCTAAACACGTGTTAAGATTGAGCATTCCTAATTTCGGCCTAAAACGTTATAAAACTTTCAATTTCAGTACATCCCTTAAGATTCAGTGTAAACAGACCAAACCTTTGACGAAAAAAATCGATTTGTAACCCAAACACGCCTCGGTGGTATATATATATATATATATATCCTTTTAAGTGGTTTTCAAAATCAAATCTGTCAATGTTTCAAACAAAACTGATAAATAATAACGATTTGCGTAATTTATGACTTAGATCCAATATACGATGCAATCAACTGTGATTAGGCCCCGGACCCTGCCATATATATAAATATATATATATATATATATATATATATATATATATATATATAATGCTACATTAAATAATTTTTTTAGATCTATTAGTTTATTTTACACGTTTTTATCGTGACCAGACATGATTGATCCACCACATGTGTACGTTATTATATGTTACATTCAAATTGTGTTAAAACGTGCACGTGTTAAGGTCAAACATTCTCAATGTGGTTCTACAACTGAACAAATCTTTCGATTTAAAGCACTCTCTTCCTGACTAGGTATAAAACTGGTCAACATGACTACACACAATTTTTCCAATACTTATAAAATTTTGACTAGAATACTAGAATTAGTACTTCAACGTATATATGGTATCAGATGTAGGATAATAAAACATACTGGGGTACCAAAATAAAAAAGGATCAAGAAAAGGACCAAAGCTATGATAATGAACCCCCGTATTATTATTGACTCCAGTTATAATAGTTAAAAAGCAACTCTAATTATAGGTTCCTTAACCCGTAGTTATGGTTAACTTTGGGGTACCCTATATTTAAAACTGATTCTATAACTTTACAAAACTTTCAAATTTAAGCACTCGCCTCAACACTGGGTGTAAAACTCAATTACACATGACTTTTAAAATATAATTTGACTAGAATACTAAAATTAAAACTTTCGTGAAGTTGTGGTACACAAAGCTTCCAGAAGTTGGTTTGGTGGTAAGGGTGATGGAGTAGTACAAGAGAAGCCGAGAGTTCGAACTTCGGGCAGAGGCATAAGGTATAATATAAGCATAATTCGAGTTATAAGGTTGGTATATGTTGATTTTGAGTTATAAGGTGGTAAAAATCGTAATATAAATAAACATAATTCGGGTTATAAAGTTGGTATAGGTGGATTTTGAGTTATAAGGTGGTAAAATAATAGTGTATGAGTAGGAGTATGGTATTTCGATTTGAGATTTAAAAAAAAAGTACTTTTCAAAGCACTAGGTGTAAAACTAGTCAAATATGACTAAGATACTAAAATTAGAACTTTAGTGAAATTGTGTACCACATGTAAGAGAATAGAAAACTTATGGTACCAAAATCGAAAAGGATCAAAGTTACGATTAACGAACCCCATCTTTTGAGTGAGCCTAGTTATTATCAACTTATGATATGACAGTTAAGAAGTAACTCTAGTTAATCGAAAAGTGTCCTTAACCCGAAGTTAAGACTAACTCCGGTTAGGGTTACCCTAGAAGTTTCTTGGTGTTAAACTTCTCTCACACTGCTCCATTCCATTTTCCCCATTACCAATACTCATCCGTGGGCATCACATCACAAAAAAGGTCTCTCTGTAAATTCCTCTTTAAACTCCAACGGATTCAATTTCATGCTCAAGTAAGTAGTACTTCTACCATTCTACATTCCTATTGCTATCTATTTCAATTTTATGTTTGTGATAACAGTTTGGGATTTTTCAATTCTGAATCTAGGGTTTATGCATTGATGTAATACTTACGAATTGAAGTGCTATATTACCAGTTCTACCGTTCCATTGTCAACTACAGATCGATTTTCAGTCTCTATTTGCCCTGGGCTTTGTTAATTTCGTGTTTCTGTATTGAAGTTATGGTGAAGTTATGTTTTGAATAGCCCCTTTGTGATTTGATTTTTGTTTCTGTATTTATTTGTTGAAATTGAAGCTAGGTGAATAGTCTTGTTTTCGGGTCTGCGATTTCTTGAATTGTGTTAATTTTACTTATTATGTAGGGAGTGGTTATTGTAGTGGTGTTTGTAAAATATGGAGTGCAATCGAGACGAGGCGCTGAGAGCGAAATCGATTGCTGAAGGGAAGTTGGAGAACAAGGATTTTGTTGGTGCGAAGAAGTTTGCGTTGAAAGCACGAGCTTTGTATCCGGACTTGGATGGTATATCGCAAATGCTGACAACCCTTGATGTTTATCTTGCTGGTGAAACTAAGATACGTGGGGAGGTAGACTGGTATGCGGTGCTTAGTGTAAACCCGATGGCTGATGATGAGACTGTGAAGAAGCAATACAGGAAGCTAGCTTTGATGCTGCATCCCGATAAGAACAGTTCTGTTGGTGCTGATGGTGCCTTTAAGCTCATTTCAGAGGCTTGGGGCTTGTTATCTGATAAGGCTAAAAGGTCTGCGTATAACCAAAGGAGGAGCTGTACCGGGTGTCTTCCGCATCTCCAGGTGCCTGCTGGTCGTCCTGCACCCACACAAACTGCTGAGGGAGTAGTGCCTGCTGCGAATTTCAGGACCAACAGGACGACATCTGTTCCAAAAACCAACAGGACTACATCTGTTCCAAAAACGAACAAGAAGACCTCAGTTCCAAAATCGCGGAATAATGGCGCGAAGGCTGCCCAGAAATCTGCTCCTCCAGCATCAGCAGCTACTGCAAGAAATGATACATTCTGGTCATCTTGTAGTCGATGCAATACGCATTATGAGTATGTGAAGATGTATCTCAACTGCACTCTTCTTTGCCCAACGTGTAAGAAGCCCTTTTTTGCATCGGATACAGGTCCCCCGCCTCAACTGAAAAAGAGGAGAACTGATGATTGAGTTTGCTTGGGTTTTGTGAATATGGCTGATAATGCAAGTAGAGAGAATGGAATTGGATGAATGTAGTAACCAGGGTTGGTATTTAGTAGATGATGTTAGTGTTTAATGTACCAGTTCGTTGCTTCTGATAGCTGGATGTGTTCAGATCTGCGTTTCTTGGTTTTGATTTCCGTTTTGTTCATCATATGCAACTGTTAGCAGATCTTGACATTTTGATCTTCCAGCTGAATCAAAACTTACAAGTATGTTTATGATACTGGTTTTATTTTGCTTACAGAGTGTATGGTTCAAGTGTTTTTTTTTTTTTTGTCAAAGCTTTAGTGGTTGAAGTTATACAATTCCTGCAATGCTCTTGGGAAAGAAGTGCTCTTCCTATGGAGACGTTTAAGATATATATTACTGTAAGCTGAATTAATCCATATATTGGTACGTATTCAAATTTCTCAGTCTCAAGTACAAATACGAACTATTAGGTTAGATTATTCATCCTTCTATGTTGAGTCGGCATATAAACATGTATTACAAATCTGATGTCTACTTGGGAGTATCATGGTTTATTTAATCCAGGAGCATATTGCAAGGTGTAATGTATCTTTGTTCTCTACTTGTTATGTATAATTAGAATGATAATTCATTTCAGCTATGCCATGTCTGATACTCAAGTGAAGACTCGTTTTGGTTTTTTTTTTTTTTAAACCTCAAACATTACGACTACTCCTACACTAATACTATACAAACTTCCTAAACCACCTTATTTCTCCACATCTAAACCAACTTTATAACTCCGCCAGCGTCGGGGATCGAACCCTGCACCTCTCCTTCACTAGCCGAACTCCTTACTTTCATTATGACTCCCTAAATGAAGACTCGCTAATTTAGCTATTGGGATTTCTCTCCTCTCTAAAAGTTGCCACTCAGCGGATGTTAGGATATGACGAGTACAATTTATTTACATTCGTCAGTATTTATGGATAAGAATATTTGTTATCTTTATCAATTAGTAAATAGATTATTGTCAGAAATCTTATCCATAGATATAAAGTCGAGTAGATATATAATTTAATTTACAAACTCTATTTAGTTTAGAACTCTAATTAATCAGAATCGTGTCAACTTTACTATTATCTTCTTTTGATTGAGGAATAAAATACCTTCCCGAAAAACTATATTCTCTCTTCCCCGACAACAATGGTGCTGAATTCTTAGTCTTCTGGTGTTCCAATTTCTTCTATCTCTCTTCCTTTCTCTCAACAGCACAATCCAACTTCCGTGACAATTTTTATTGGAGGACATCCGATTCACACGTACCAAGCTGAACTATCGCAACCCGATCTGAGAGCTTTTTGAAGATCTCAACACTTGTCCTCAAAGCCTAGGCCCAGGGGCGAAGCCAGAATTTCCGAACACCTAGGGCCAATTTATTAAAAAGAATTACTTAATAATGATAAACAAAATTGTTGAAAGAAAATTTTATTGGATTTCTGACCAATGTAATCAAATTTTATTGTGAAATTAGAGAATTTAATTGAATTCCTGGCCAATATAGCCAAATTTTATTGCAACATTCGCTTAGTTAACAACATTTAACATTAACAAACAATACTGGGTAGGTCACATATGGAATTTATTTTAAAAATGTACAAATAATTCTTTTACATAAAAATACGGATAAATTACATATAGTCCCATTGTCCGGAAAGAACTTTGACCTCATCATTATTCAGTTTTGAAAAATCTCAGGCCAAACAAGGCCTTAGTTTTTCATAAATCGTTTTTCCTTTTTTTCTTTTTAACTTTTCTCTCTCTCTCTCTCTCTTTTCTTTTTTTTTTTTTTTCTTTTTTTTTTTGGTTAGGAAACTTGTAATTTTGATGAGCAATCAACCATGCTAAATTAAGTAAAGTCCAGTAACTAGTACTCTTAAGGTCCATAGGAATTTAGAATTTTAAGGACATTGTAAAAGAGGAACGTTTGCTGAAAGACTTAGTGTAGGTACTAGTTAGGTTCTTAAGCTTGCTGATGATGTACTTGTTTTTACAAACAAACTATTGAAGACCTAGAATCGCTCAAAAAGCTGAAGATTCGAAGACTGAAGACTTAGAAGAATTTTGAGAAAGGTATCTACAAAGGCACATGTTGCTTCAGAAAGTGAGAATTTCAGCAACAGCTTGCATAAGTGAACATCTATATGACAGAGTAGGTTGTGTTTGCTGAAACTGAGATCGACCACTTGCTGACAACATATGTGACCTTCTTGCTGAAGAGTACTTGCATTTTGGCTCCAACGTTTACATTTGAATTTGATTCAAATGAACATTAAATGCAAAGTAGGCACGCGAAGAACATGAAGACAAGATGACAAATGAAGGACGCTGCTGAAAGTACAAAAGTAAGATAGTGACATCTTAAGGTACAAAGCCTTATAATTTGAAATTCAAACGGCTCCCTTGAGACACTATAAATAGAGGTCTTCAGGCAAGAGTAGAAAGGTGTGTCAACAACGTGATCAAACTCTCACTTGTGCTTTAAACACTCAAAACCTTCTATACTCCTTACTGCCTATTGATTCGTTCCAAGACTTAAGCTTGAAACAAAAGCTACTTGTGAAGAAGTAGAACATTCACGGCTAAGAAATTAGTTAAGTGTTCTTTCTTTCAAACAAGAACAAGTCTTGACACCAGAAACAATTAAACTTGCTTACTGCAAAGTATTACAAGTTGTGTTTCTTTAGATAACTTGTTATAGCTGAAAAGTTATATTCAAGTGATCTCATCCCAAACCTCTCTAACCGATAAACACCCTTTTCAGGCGTGAAATTCAGGGGAATTAATCAAGCATAGTGTTGCTGACTATAAGTCCCAAATTTGGTGGAGAACAAGATTACAGTTCTCTAGTTAGGTTGGAAAACGAAACAAGTGTGCTTTGGTTTCTGAGAATCATTAGTGATAGGATTTTGTAAGGAACCTCACATCTTATCATAGTGGATTCAGTCTTAGAAAGGACAAAGTGGATTAGTTGAGAGATTACGCCACTCTTAGATACCACTATAAAAGTGTTTGTGTGATTTACTTTACTGCACTTAGTTTTCAGCAAGTTACTATTGTTTTACACTGTCACTCTGCTCACTTGCTGAAACTAGTTTTCTGACAAAAGCACTTATTGTAAAAGACTTCCGCACTCTGTTTTTAAGTATCAGCAAACTCATTACTGAAAAGTAATAATCACTTCCTGAGAAAGTTAAGTACCAGCAAACTCATTACTGAAAAGTAATAAGTACTTGCTGAGAAAGTTTTAAACGACGAAAAGTTTGAAAAGACTATTCACCCCCCCTCTAGTCTTTTCTTGTTGTTTAAAG
>CM051455.1:116803080-116850051 GCA_028274465.1 Plantago ovata | reverse complement strand
GTGCCTTTTTGTAGTGTGATTCTCTTGGATCAGATTGGAATCTTGCACACACACAAACATCATACTGAATGTCAGGTCTACTTGCTGTTAAATACAACAAAGAACCAATGAGCTTCCTATACTTGTGTTCTTCAACACTTTTATCTTCTTTAGTATAGCCTAATTTGGTACCAACACTCATAGGGATCTTTTCAGGTTTTTCTTCCTCTTTGATCCTAAACTTTATGAGCATTTCTTTCGCATACTTTGTTTGATTTATGAATATTCCATCTTTGAGTTGCTTGACTTGCAATCCTAGGAAATAATTCAATTTTCCCATCATACTAATTTCAAATTTATTTGTCATGAGTTTGGCAAAATCATCACAAACTTGCTTGTCCTTGTAAGAAAATATGGTCAGAGTTACCCCTAGGGTACGCAGCGGAATTTCAAAAATTTTCTTAACATACAAGTTAATTGATTATGTATATGTCGTATATATATATAAACACGTCAATTAGATTCAATCTAATTCTTGTAAACAATTAGACTTCGTAAAGGAATAAGAATCTAATTCTTATCGCACAAGGAAACCAATATAAAGTCTAGATTCAATCCCAATCAAATTAAAACTCAATCAGGAAAATCTAACTTATCCCTTGGACTTCTAATAGAGGAAGGAGTCGAACTCCTTCCCCTATCCAGCCTACGCGTGCGCGCACGCTCTCCCAGGGACACTAGGTGGGTCCCGATTTTGGGACCCACTTATAGTTCTAAGGCAATTCAAACTCCTTGTAGATTTTGCCATGTGCATATGTTAATTCTAAATTAACATATTCTTTCAAATCAAACCTCTATTATATTTCCAAAATATAATCTTTAATTGTATTTACATAAAATACAATTAATTAGCCAATTCAATTAATAATTCCAAATCATTAATTGAGCCACCAAATATTATAATTAATTCCAAATCAATTATAATCCATCAATCACAATTAATTCCAAATTAATTGCGATTCCATCTTCAAGGATATTCTGATAGGCTGAATCACCACATAGTGTGACCCATAGGGCCTCATCGTATTAAGCAAGTCCTAGACTAGGCAACATGGAATTCTTAGACGGTTCCATTTGCAATATTAATACATGAGGACGTTTGAGAGGTTTCTCAAGCTAACCCTTTCGTTGTGAAGTCTGTTGCGCTCAAGGCGGCGATGGTAACGTCCCTTCATCTGACTTGCTCGAATGCGTCTAGGATCGATGAAGTGTCTATCCCAATGATACATCCACGGGCGTCTCACGGAGTTGCTTGGTTAAGATATACTTATGACCATCATAATATATCATTTGCACTGGCCAGTGACTTTACCAACACAACTATGCACACTATGAGCAGTACTCTCCTGTTCTACACTTGAGAGATGAATCCTTCACAGAATCACTTATCATCCCCATTTGTATGTAGCCATAATCCTGGATCGTGTCTTAGGTCAGCTGCTTATTCAGAGCTGACATCGACGGGTGCACCAAGGATATGGGGCAACAAATGTGATGATAAAGTCCTGTAAGTACAAAGGACGACTGGCATCACTTCGACAACTTACCGGTTCCCATAGACACTTCGGTGTAGAGTATACATCGATGGGAGTGTCCGGTGGGTACTTCCATTGTTCGATAATCCTTCTTCGAACAACTATGCATAGTTATGGGAACGTTTCTCGATTGTCCAACAATCCGTTCCGTGGCCGTGGGATCGGCTCACACTTGCTCCAACAAGTATGACCTCCACGCATACTAGTCTCGTCTGGTTCATTCAGACCCCTACATCCGAGATGAACCTCGACTAGGGAGAGTTTGGGATAGATGATAACTCACATAGCTCCCACTATCTGTGTGATCGGTCATCTGTCTGAGGGGACATGTTTAATATCAATACAGACAGTAATAGAGATATGACATGCTGCATGCCTGGTGTAATATAAATATGAAAGCGATACTCAATAGTAAAAGCAACAAACATATATTATATTACGTTGACCTGTGTAATAGTACATATATGCCCTCTATAAGGGCACTATGCCCTTAGCAAGGACTGTCTCTAGGACATATACACTATCAATCTCCCACTTGCACTAGAGTCAGTCACCTTTATGCCTAATACCCAGATTAGCATAATGTCTTAAGTGGACTTCCACTGATAAGACCTTGGTGAAAGGATCTGCCACGTTGTCCGTGGTAGAGACACGTTCTATACTAACTTCTCCTCTATCTATAATCTCACGTATAACGTGATATCTTCTAAGTACATGTTAGTTCTTGTTTGTAGATCTAGGCTCCCTAGCTTGAGCGACGGTGCCCGTATTGTCACAATAAATCATTATTGGACTGGGAGCAGGAACAACCCTCAATTCCTTCAAGAACTATGAAATCCAGACAGCTTCTTTCGATGCTTCTGATGCAACAATGTACTCGGCTTCTGTGGATGAGTCAACAACCGTGGCTTGCTTATAACTCTTCCAACAGACAGCTCCTCCGTTCAATTTGAATACGTATCCTGTCTGTGACTTAAAGTCATCAGGATCTAATTCAAATCCAGCGTCGACATACCCAGACATCTTTAATTCTGGTTCTCCACCAAACACCAAGAACATCTCTTTAGTCCGTCGAAGGTACTTAAGAATATTCTTTACAGCAGTCCAGTGAGGTACTCCTGGATTCTGTTGGTGTCGACAAGTGACACTAAGCGCATATGCCACATCGGGCCTTGTGCAATTCATTGCATGCATTATAGACCCTACTGCTGAAGCATAGGGCACACGACTCATTGCATTTCTTTCTTCATCAGTTTTAGGACCATCCTTAACTGATAAGACAATCCTATGCCTAGCTGGGAGAAAGTCTCTCTTTGAGTCGTCCATCTTATAACGCTTCAGTATTTTGTCGATGTAGGTGGACTGTGTCATTCCTAACATCCTCTTGGATCTATCTCTAAGATCTTGATCCCTAGGATGTAGTTCGCTTCACCCAAGTCCTTCATCGAGAAGGTACTTGATAACCAAACTTTAGTCTCTTCTAGCATAGAGACATTGTTTCCCATGATCAAAATGTCATCAACATAAATGATCATGAAAACGACTCCCTTGTCGCTGTGCCTAGCGTAGACACAGGGATCTTCCTTGCTTCTGATGAAGTCAAACGATTTGACAGCTTCATCAAAACGGATATTCCAGCTCCTTGACGCTTGCTTTAGCCCATAGATGGATCTTTGTAATTTGCATACAACAGTTGGTCTGGTTTTACTAATAAAACCTTCCGGCTATACCATATAGACCTCTTCCTCAAGGTTGCCATTGAGGAAGACAGTCTTTACATCCATCTGCCAGATCTCATAATCGTAGTAGGCAGCTATCGCAAGTAGAATTCGAATGGACTTCAATTTTGCTACCGGTGAAAAGGTTTCATCGTAATCGATGCCATACCTTTGCGTGTAGCCTTTCGCCACAAGCCTAGCTTTGTGTGTTTGTACCTTGCCATCGGCATCTGTCTTTCGTTTAAAGACCCATTTGCACCCAATAGGTCTAACCCCTTGGGGCAAGTCTACCAAGTTCCAAACTTGGTTCTGGTACATTGAATCCATTTCTAATTCCATGGCCTATTGCCATTTGTCTGAGTCAATATCAATTATTGCCTCTTTGTAGGTCTCGGGATCTTTCCGATCTGATAAGCCAACACCAAGTTCACTGATGTCTTCTATCATAAGGCTTTGCTTCTGAGGTCCTTTTAGGATCCTCTTCGACCTACGGAGCTCGACTTGTTCTGGTGCTTTTCTTTTCTGGCTTCGTGTAACACGAACATTATCAGTGGGTACTGGTGCAGCTGGTCGCAGGGCGCGACTCTGTTCCCTTGCGGGAGGATGCTCTTGTGCAACTTGTTGCACAGGTTGGTTGACAACGGGTTCTATTGGTGTGGTTTGAACTGTTGATCTAATCACAGGACTCCCACTGACTATGACATGCCTAGCAAGTGTCATATCATCACCCTTGTCTGCTTCGAAAGCTCCCACTGAACTTGAGTCCAAATCAGAAGATTTAGAGACCTCATGTTCGCGCGTGTCAAAGTCTTCAATTTCTTCAAGTTCTATCATGTCATCTAACCTCTCTTCTTCGAGGTATTCAGCTTCTAAAAACTTGACGTTTCTAGATACGATCATCTTGTGATCTTCAGCATGATAGAATTCATAGCCTCTCGTCTGACGAGGATAGACTATGAAATATACTTTGACACCCTTGGCATCTAACTTATCAGTGAGCATCAGTTTGACTATCACAGGACAGCCCCAAGGTCTAAGATAGCCCATTGAGGGCTTCTTTCCCTTCCATAACTCATAAGGAGTTTTCTCCACTGATTTAGATGGTACACGGTTCAGAATGTAGATTGCAGTTTGTAGTGCATATCCCCACAGATACTTTGGAAGAGTCGAGAATCCAATCATTGATCTTACCATGTCTAACAGGGTTCGATTCCTCCTCTCAGACACACCATTTAACTGTGGTGTTCCAGGAGGAGTCCATTGCGATTGAATTCCATTTTCCTTCAAGTAGTCGATAAATTCTTCACTAAGGTATTCACCTCCTCGATCTGATCGAAGAGTGACTATCCTTAGGTTCAATTCATTCTCGAGTTCATTCCTAAACTCCTTGAATTTCCCAAAGGTCTCGGATTTATTCTTCATAAGATAAATATATCCATACCTTGAGAAATAGTCAGTAAAGGTAACGAAGTAAGGATAACCCCCACGCGCATGGACTTTAAATGGTCCACATATATCGGTATGTATGAGCTCTAAGCAGCGAGTGGCACGAACACCTTGTCCAACAAAAGGTTTGTTCGTCATCTTACCCTTAACACATGATTCGCATGTACCATATGATTCAAAATCAAATGGTTCTAAGTAGTCCAACTTCCTTAGTCTTTGAATCCGTGTTTCATTGATATGGCCTAGCCGACAATGCCATAGATAAGATGGATTATTCTTCCTACTTGAAGACGGTTGTTTATTATGTATTTGAAATAAAGATAGACTACTTTACAAAATATATAAACCATTCACCAAGCGAGCTTTTCCATAATACTGATCATTTAATGAAAAATAACAAGTATTATTCGCAAATCGAAATGAAAAACCCATATTGTCTAACAATGGAATGGAAATAATATTTCTGACAATGGATGGAACAAAATAAACATTATCAAGTTCTAAACATTGTTCCGAAGGTAAATCTATCTTGCTGCGTCCAACGCGTTTGGCTTCAACTGGATTGCCGTTCCCAACATGCAAGTCGATTTCACCTTGCTTGACTAGCCTGTGATCAATTAGCCCCTGCACATTATTACAAATGTGTGAGCCACAGGCTGTATCTAATACCCAACCATTGGAGTCAAAAGTAATCATGTTCATTTCAATAACAAACATACCTGAGCTAGAAGCCGGCGACTTCTTAGCTTGATATGCCCTAAGCTTAGGGCAATCTTTCTTCCAATGTCCTTTCTGCTTACAGAAAAGACATTCATCTGTGCGCACCCTTCCGCTTCTATTGAACTTCCTTTTCTGGTTCGGACGCTTAGGCTTATCACTCCAAGTGTTAGCCTTGGCTCCCGACTTTCCCTTACTCTTAGCACCTTTGTTTCTCGGGTTTGGGTTAGACGGTTGCCCAACAAGCATGATCGACTTTTCCTTCTTAGGAAGAGTTTGATCATATGTCTTCAGTAGATTATTATGAAGTTCAGGCTGTGTTACGTCCTTCGCATTCATCGTGTAATTGATGATGAACTGCGAATACGAACTCGGCAATGATTGAAGGACAAAGATCACCATGATCTTGTTCTCTAGCTTAACGCCAACACCGACAAGCTTTTCAAAGAGACCAATCATTTTGAGAACATGCTCAGACATGTTCCCTCCTTCACTGATCTTGCATCTGTGTATCTCTTTGATCAAATCAAATTCAACACTTCAAGCTGTCGTCTTAAAGAGCGACTCAAGATGCTTCAGCATCTCATACGACAACATGCTTTCATGTGCCTTTGCAGCTCATTGCTCATTGCCGCCAGCATAATACACTGCGTGGATCTAGCATCCTCAAGATGCTTATTAGACTTTGCCTTGTTGGCTTGATTCCAAGCAGCAACCTGATCGGCAGTCTTATTTTCGGGGCACACGGGAATGACCTCGTCCAAGACATACTCAATATTTTCGTACCTCAGCACCAAACGTATATTCCTGATCCAATCTAGGAAGTTTGGTCCGGTCAAAATTTGCTTCTCTAAGACAGCACGGAGCGAGATACTCGCCATTTCTAATATCCTAAGGAGAAATAATATAGAACAAAAATAATAAATCAACTATTGAAATATTATTTCTAAATACACAGTCAACATAACTAAACAACAAGGTCCTTTAGCTGTTTAGCTCCCACTATTTTCACATATGTTTGCCCCCACAATAAACATACGGGTAATGTCCAACAAGTTACCGTAGTGGCCAAGATCCAAATCCATACTATGCTATACTCCAACGGGGGCTGGTCGCATAGCATAATATGACCGGTAGGACTATCCAATTGCGTCACGCAACTCTTGGTTGTTAAATCTAATTTAACCCGATGCCCTACATACTGTACCTATCGAGGTCGCTAGATACAATATGAAGTAAGTCATAACCATAGGCTTACTCTAATCTGACGATCACTGCGAGTCTGTAAGACGAGGTCGCCAATACAAGAAAACACAATGAAAGTTCAGAATTAAAGCACCCTATGGAAAGCATCTCAGAAATACATACATATATATATTTCTGTACTTATATTAGTTGGGGCTTGTAGCTTGAGGGTTGTTATCAGTCATCTACAAACAAATAAGGGCGCCGCCTACCCATCATGCATGGACGGTCTACACGTAATGGATGTCGCCTATCCATTCTAGTTCTAAACGCGGTCAATCACATAATGGGTGCCGCCTACCCATACATAAACATGCGGTCCGACATATAAGAGGGCGCCGCCTACCCTCGCATGCATAGCGGTCGAACGGAAAGTAAAATACTTGGTATTTAAACATGCATTGTCAAACAATAGCATATCGAGCATATGAAACAAGCAGTAGCCTATGTGGATGACAAATGACTTCATAATTTCATTATGAAAATTATAACCCATACTTATAATCTCTATGAAATAATTGAAAATTTGGACTAGATTGAAAAATCGAAAATTCTATTGACCAAGTAGCAATTTTTGAAAACCCGAAGGACTTAATTGTAATTTTTGAAACCTTGGAGGTGTTAAATCTAAAATTCAAAAGTAGAAGGACTAATTTGCAATAAACAATAAATTGATAAATTACGAATAAGCCCTTTAACTTTATACTAATTAAATTTAACCCCTCTAGTTAAAAACAATTACAATTAAATCATATTTATATTCCAAATATAAAATTCAATCCTCAAAATTTTCAAAATTCGATTTTGGGTCCAACCCGAAAAATATATATATTTATTAAAACATGGGACGTCCCGTCCCCACGATGCCTTCGGCCTCGGGCGTCCGCGGCGCGCAGGCACCGGCGCCGCGGGTGCAGCGCCCGTGCCGCAGGCCCACCGCCTGCGTCACGCAGGCGGCCCGGTCAAATATATATATATATATATACATATATATATATTTTTTTTTTTTTGAAAAAATATAAATTCTAAATTTATATAAAAATAAAACTTTTAAAATCGAATTAATCATAGAATCAATTGCATCCACATATCTACAAAATCATACAATATATATACGTATATACGTAATCAATTAACCTGGCTCTGATACCACTGTAAGAAAATATGGTCAGAGCTACCCCTAGGGTACGCAGCGGAATTTCAAAAAATTTCTTAACATACAGGTTAATTGATTATGTATATGTCGTATATATATAAACACGTCAATTAGAAGACTAACCTTACTTCCAAAGCAGCTTCCAAGTCTTCGTAATAATCCGGTGTATCTTCTCCTTCGCCGAAGTCGAAGATATCTGCAATACTCTGATTATCTGCAAGACAATAAGAGTTAGTTTTGATGAAACGTTGTCAGGGTTCAATCAAATAAATTTGTAATTAGCCAAAGGCAATCCACAACCACAACGAAAACCGTAGTGTAGTAGTAGAATGACTCGAGTGTCGTTCTCTCAGGACTATAACTAGCTTTATCTATTTAACAAGAGAATATAAAACAACAAATAAAAAGCAATAGGGGGTTTTCAAGCAGATAATGGAGGTTGGTGATAGTATGGTCCTTCTTAACATAATGGGTCGATAATCATGCATAAATTCCTCGGTCTTGCATAGAGATCTTTGAATGAATCTTGGGTCCTGTTGTAAGTATTGTGCACTACGAAGATAATATGGGTCTGACCTGTCAACAACTAACGTCCTATTGTGTTCCGTAATCATTCAACACTACGAAGATAATTAAGTCTGATTGGCCGACAAGTGTCCTAGTGTGCATAATGATCAATACAACATACGAGAATTTTGGTGTTCAACTCATCAACGAAATACAGCAATGACACGGAGTATAATGCGCGATATAGCCCTTAGCATGATTATCTTCCCTCGCTAAGAATTCACATACTACCACCAACGATAAATTTAGCTACTCATAATGTGCATGCAATCAATAGCAATCATAGAAGAAAACATATTGAAAGAATATATAAAATAAGTAGATAAAAGTTGTAAGATACAAAGTTACCGAAGGTTGTCAATCTCCGGATAATTGCGATCCTATGCGCTCCAATCTGCTATGAAAAAGTATCCCCTAAGCTATGGAACTCCCAGGACAGGCCCGAGAAGTTCCTACCTAAAACTATAGAGAGAGGTGAGAAAGTAGGCTTGGAAAGATATGATTTTCGGAGAGAAAACTCGCAACTATATATAGGCCCGAAATATCTCTGTGGCGGTTCGCCCGAGACACGGGGCGGTTCGCCCCCCCAGTGTAAACGCGAAATTTTCGCATTTTCGACGCGGTTTTGGATTTCTTCACCTTTTCGGACTCGGTTTATGACTTCTAGTAGCCTTCTAACCTCCAGATTCGGCCCCTAGACTCCACATCCTATCCGGAAACCTTCAGATACTCCAAATATGCTTCTGGAACACCAATTCCTTGTAGACTTCAATATAATTGCCCGTAAATCTCCGAATTTCAACCAAAACCTGTAAAATAAAATCTAAAGGGAAACGTGACACTATTCTAATAAAATGTACTAAAATATAGATAAATTAACATAGAGGATAGCTAAATTAGGTGAAAAAGACTCGAATGAAAGTGTAAAATACACATTCATCAAACTCCCCAAACCGAACCTTTGCTTGTCCTCAAGCAACTAAGCTAGACTCTAATACAAAAAACATGCAAGACACAAAATGGAGTTTCATGCCAAATAAAATGAACTAAATTACTGAATCTGTCAAATAACATATGAACAAAAACCATATAAATCAAAGCATGAATATAGGTTGAAGAATACCTCAATTGACTTATACAAATCCACATAAGCACTTATATCAAGACAAGATAGTCTCTCGTAACATTCTCTACCTGGACCTAGTCAGTGACGACGTAATGATGCATGCTAAGATACGAATGGTTGCCCCGTGCCTATGAAACTGAGGACTTACTGTTGTTCCACCATGTTAAGACTTTTCCTCAAAAGAGGTCGAACCAGTACTGGCTCTCATCAAACGAAGGAGGGTTCTCTATAAAAGATAACACTCCCCTATTCTCCCCATCTCTCAAGAAAAGTCTTAAACTATTCACCACTTCTTGAATGGCAGGACGAGGGTGGTCTAGAACAGATGACACTTAAGACGAAAAAGATAAAAAATAGAAAAACACAATTACGAACAATACGAAAAATGGAAAAGACTCAAAACTTTGCTAAACTGCTATTTGGCTTTTCTTTTTGGACCCTTCTTTGCTTTTTGGGGTCTTCTCTTTTTTTCTTTTTCCAGATTCTTTTTTTCTTTTTCTCTTTTTTTTCTTCTGGAATTTTTCTTTCTTTTTTTTCGATTTTTTTTCTAGCCAGCAGTAGCATAACAAAGAGAGAAATAAAATGACTCACACGACTTCCCCAAACCTATTCGAAAGAATAGGTTGGAGTACAAAATTCACGAAAAAAGGAAAAAATAAACTCACGGTACGAAAAATGAAAAACAGAAACAAGTCCATGATGGTGTAACCCCCTCCCCAAACCTATTCGGAAGAATAGGTTATAAACAAAGGATCACACTACCTCCTTCCTAGGCATTTAGCAATCTCAAAGCATGGTGAAGACTTGTTGCCTCTTAGGTACATAATTACTCGGGAAAACAACCATAAGACCCTAACATGCATCATCCTATTATAAAGGCCTTCGTGAACCGCAGTAGAGAAAACACCACTAAGTGATGTCGAGACTACCTAGCTCAACTAAGTGCAATACATAAATGTGACAAGCCAAGCGAGAAAAACCTCAAACAAATTCATAGAGATGAAGCATACGATTAATGGCATAGTTAGTTGTTTTACCCAATAAAAAAGTTCAAAAAATTCGACAATAAACTCCATATAAAACATGCAAGACTATCTTAGGAAAGCAGTAAACGTGCAAATGCAATTAAAAAAAAAACAAGACTATCCTACTCAACATCACAAAGCCAATCAATACTTAACATCATGGTTCACATCCCATCCCCCTCATGAAGCTTAAGCTAGTCCCTAGCAAAAGAGAATGAGTAAATAAAAAGTGATACTAGATGTTACCGAACGGTTTGGCCTCGGTCGGCTGAGTATTCTAGAATGGACTCAAGAGTACCTCCCCACGGTGGCCGCCATTCTCTTGGTCCGATGTAGCAAAGAGACCTAGGAAGCTTCAAAGATCTCACCATGGTGAATGGACTGGTTTGCCTTGCAGGCATATCGAATAAGGACTTCATCAATAGGAGGACATTCACTTTGACTTCATCGAGGTGCTTGTTTAGTGGTGGCTCCTGTGTATCTTGCTTGTCAAGCTTTCCACCTCGGAGAAGTAGATTCACCTCTTTGTACTTAAGAACCTCAGTAGTAACGGAAGGAAGTGGTTTTGGGTTGATGCGAATGTCTGGGAGTAAAGAAACAGGGAAGCTGGGGTCGTCCAGCTCACTGGTCATGGGAGGCGGTTCTCCCCCCATGCTGAGAAACTCGCCCCCCACCTCCTAGGGGGCATCGCCTTCCAATCCTTTCTCCTCTTCAAGTTCTCGAATCTCTTCTTCCTCAACACAATTCAACAAGCTGAATTCTTCCATAAGATGCTCAGTTACTTCAACTTCTTCAACAACTTTTGCTATACGAAGGTCATCTTCAACTTGCTCGGCATGTGCATCTTCCTCACTGATTTCTTCGACTTCAAAATACTCCTCGGATGAGCTTCCTGCTTCACCTCGATCTACTTCCTTTGTGGTGATGTGAATTGGTATGACCTCATCGGATTGTGTTAAACCTCTGGCGTACTTACGGAGGACTTCTTCTGCCTCGTCGACCGTACATTTTCCCAGACCGCCGCTCAACCGATCCACTCCAAGTCGTTCCTCCTTCACGAAGTCCACCAACGAAGCACCAAATCAACTCCCCATCTTCGAAACGGTGATGGGGGCACTCACGTTTATACAGCTCAAAACGTTCGTAGGCGTCACAAAACTGCTCATACTCTTCTTGCTCGAAATATTGGATCCTATCACGTAAGGCAATTGTCTCATGATAGGGCATGAACCGCGCCAAGAACTCTTCTACTATTTGGCCCCAAGTTTTCAGCGATCCTTGTTCAAACCTTGCAATCCAACGCTTCGGCTCATATCCAAGAGCAAAACAAAATAATTTCCTGCACAATTGGTCCTTAGTAAACCCTTCTGCTGGAATTCTTTCTATTTCCTTCTCATAGGATCGAATGAAACTCCACGGGTCCATCCCTACTCCATCTTCGTACCTTGGTAAGTACCTCACTATGGACTCCGTCACCTCATACCTCCTTAACTCATCTTCCAGGTATACGGAAGATCCTCTCCTCACCTGCGAGAATTGGGGTGTCATGCGAGCGCGCATGGACATCATATATGTATTTCTGTAGTAAGAGCAACTCAAAACTAAAAATTAGCCTCGTTAGAAATTTCGAAAATCGAGAATATTTCTAGATATCGAATACTATTAAGGCTAGAAAAGGTGAATTAGAAACAGACTAGGAAAGCAGTATCAGAGAGAGATTAAAAAGGAAAACTAAGACTAATAGAATCAGGAAACTAAAGCTGTAAATATAAACAAATTAAACAGAAAAAAACGAGTATAGTCCCCGGCAACGGCGCCAATTTCATGAAACGTTGTCAGGGTTCAATCAAATAAATTTGTAATTAGCCAAAGGCAATCCACAACTACAACGAAAACCGTAGTGTAGTAGTAGAATGACTCGAGTGTCGTTCTCTCAGGACGATAACTAGCTTTATCTATTTAACAAGAGAATATAAAACATCAAATAAAAAGCAATAGGGGGTTTTCAAGCAGATAATGGATGTAACGACCCGGCCCACTAACGGGCCGAGACCCAGCCCAACGGGCCGGCAAGGTTACTGATGGGCGCTCTCCGGGGTGATATGCTGGCCCCACAGACCAACACGGGTTCTAATCCGCGCACTTTGTCCTCACTCGTGCGCGCACCAGGAACTTCCCAGTGGGTCACCCATCCTAGAATTGCTCCAGAGCAAGCACGCTTAACTTTGAAGTTCTTCTAGGTGGATTCCCCAAAAGAAAGGTGCACCTTGTTGATATGAGTAGCGTTCTCAACCCTTTTAAGCCTCTAAAATCTGGGGCGTTTCAATCACCCCCTCTTAAATTGCGCAACGTCCTCGTTGCATCCCGAGACCAACCATCCGTGCATGATTCTAGAGGTGGCCCCTCCAGGCTCAAGAGGTGGCTCCCACCGTCGATACGGTGTAGCACTTTGCCCCGGATGGCACTTAGTTCCTGCAGTTCCGGATAGTTCCGCTCTGATACCACTTGTAACGACCCGACCAATCCGGCCGGCGTGGTTACTCATGGGCGCACTCCGGGGTGATATGCTGGCCCCACAGACCAACACGGGTTCTAATCCGCGCACTTTGTCCTCACTCGTGCGCGCACCAGGAACTTCCCAGTGGGTCACCCATCCTAGAATTGCTCCAGAGCAAGCACGCTTAACTCTGAAGTTCTTCTAGGTGGATTCCCGAAAAGAAAGGTGCACCTTGATGGTATGAGTAGCGTTCTCAACCCTTTTAAACTTCTGAAATCTGGGGCGTTACAATGGAGGTTGGTGATAGTATGGTCCTTCTTAACATAATGGGTCGATAATCATGCATAAATTCCTCGGTCTTGCATAGAGATCTTTGAATGAATCTTGGGTCCTGTTGTAAGTATTGTGCACTACGAAGATAATATGGGTCTGACCGTCAACAACTAACGTCCTATTGTGTTCCGTAATCATTCAACACTACGAAGATAATTAAGTCTGATTGGCCGAGAAGTGTCCTAGTGTGCATAATGATCAATACAACATACGAGAATTTTGGTGTTCAACTCATCAACGAAATAAAGCAATGACACGGAGTATAATGCGCGATATAGCCATTAGCATGATTATCTTCCCTCGCTAAGAATTCACATACTACCACCAACGATAAATTTAGCTACTCATAATGTGCATGCAATCAATAGCAATCATAGAAGAAAGCATATTGAAAGAATATATAAAATAAGTAGATAAAAGTTGTAAGATACAAAGTTACAGAAGGTTGTCAATCTCCGGATGATTGCGATCCTACGCGCTCCAATCTGCTATGAAAAAGTATCCCCTAAGCTATGGAACTCCCAGGACAGGCCCCGGGAAGTTCCTACCTAAAACTATAGAGAGAGGTGAGAAAGTAGGCTTGGAAAGATATGATTTTCGGAGAGAAAACTCGCAACTATATATAGGCCCGAAATATCTCTGGGGCGGTTCGCCCGAGACACGGGGCGGTTCGCCCCCCCAGTGTAAACGCGAAATTTTCGCGTTTTCGACGCGGTTTTGGATTTCTTCACCTTTTCGGACTCGGTTTATGACTTCTAGTAGCCTTCTAACCTCCAGATTCAGCCCCTAGACTCCAAATCCTATCCGGAAACTTCAGATACTCCAAATATGCTTCTGGAACACCAATTCCTTGTAGACTTCAATATAATTGCCCGTAAATCTCCGAATTTCAACCAAAACCTGTAAAATAAAATCTAAAGGGAAACGTGACACTATTCTAATAAAATGTACTAAAATATAGCTAAATTAACATAGAGGATAGCTAAATTAGGTGAAAAAGACTCGAATGAAAGTGTAAAATACACATTCATCAAGTTTCCAGCTCCTAGAACCTCAACCTTGGTATCCACGGATGAACAGCCTATCGGAAGAATGCTAGGATATTCTTTGTGTGACCAAGAAGACGGGGCGGCAATTCCTCCGGTGACGTGGCGCGCGCGGATGACTATTGAGGAGGGGAGAGTTTTTATTTTCTCTAAGAAAACTGGGTAGAATGACTGTGAAAGTCTATTCAACTGTATGTCAAAAACTCTCTAATAGTCTACTATATATAGTAGACAATAGAAGCCTAAAGCATAAGCCATTAGACTTCGTAAAGGAATAAGAATCTAATTTTTATCGCACAAGGAAACCAATATAAAGTCTAGATTCATTCCCAATCAAATTAAAACTCAATCAGGAAAATCTAACTTATCCCTTGGACTTCTAATAGAGGAAGGAGTCGAACTCCTTCCCCTATCCAGCCTACGCGCGCGCGCGCGCTCTCCCAAGGACACTAGGTGGGTCCCGATTTTGGGACCCACTTATAGTTCTAAGGCAATTCAAACTCCAAGTAAATTTTGCCATGTGCATATTTTAATTCTAAATTAACATATTCTTTCAAATCAAACCTCTATTATATTTCCAAAATATAATCTTTAATTGTATTTACATTAAATACAGTTAATTAGCCAATTCAATAAATAATTCCAAATCATTAATTGAGCCACCAAATATTATAATTAATTCCAAATCAATTATAATCCATCAATCACAATTAATCCCAAATTAATTGTGATTCCATCTTCAAGGATATTCTGATAGGCTGAATCACCACATAGTGTGACCCATAGGGCCTCATCGTATTAAGCAAGTCCTAGACTAGGTAACATGGAATTCTTAGACGGTTCCATTTGCAATATTAATACATGAGGACGTTTGAGAGGTTTCTCAAAGCTAACCCTTTTATTGCGAAGTCTGTTGCGCTCAACGCGACGATGGTAATGTCCCTTCATCTGACTTGCTCGAATGCATCTAGGATCGATGAAGTGTCTATCCCAATAATACATCCACGGGCGTCTCAGGGAGTTGCTTGGTTAAGATATACTTATGACCATCACAATATATCATTTGCACTGGCCAGTGCTACACTTGAGAGATGAATCCTTCACATAATCACTTATCATCCCCATTTGTATGTAGCCATAATCCTGGATCGTGTCTTAGGTCAGCTGCTTATTCAGAGCTGACATCGACGGGTCCACCAAGGATATGGGGCAACAAATGTGATGATAAAGTCCTGTAAGTACAAAGGACGACTAGCATCACTTCGACAACTTACCGGTTCCCATAGACACTTCGGTGTAGAGGGGACATCTGTCTGAGGGGACATGTTTAATATCAATACAGACAGTAATAGAGATATGACATGTTGCATGCCTGGTGTAATATAAATATGAAAGCGATACTCAATAGTAAAAGCAACAAACATATATTATATTACGTTGACCTGTGTAATAGTACATATATGCCCTCTATAAGGGCACTATGCCCTTAGTAAGGACTGTCTCTAGGACATAAACACTATCAGTCCTTAGATCCAAATATTATGTCATCCACATAAATCTGAATTAAGAGTATTTTACCATCATAGTTCATGGTAAACAAAGTTTTGTCAACTTCACCTTTCTTGAAACCATTATCCAACAAGAACTTGGCCAAAGTATCATACCAAGCTCTAGGTGCTTGCTTTAGACCATATACAACTTTCTGAAGCTTGTATACCATCTTAGTTTCTGAGGGAAGTTCAAAGCCAGGGGGTTGTTCTAAGTAGACTTCTTCAGCAAGTTCACCATTCAAGAATGCACTTTTAACATCCATTTGATAAACAATGAAGTCATTGTGAGCAGCAAAGGCCAAGAAAAGTCTAATTGCATCTAATCTTGCAACTGGTGCATAAGACTCATCATAGTCCAATTCTTAAGTCTGACAGTAACCTTGAGCAACTAAACGTGCTTTGTTTCTTGTTACGTCACCAGACTCACTCAACTTGTTTCTGAACACCCACTTTGTACCAATAGCTTTCCTGCCTTCAGCAAGAGGTACAAGTTTCCAGACTTTGTTCCTTTCAAATTGATCCAGTTCTTCTTGCATTGCCTTGATCCATTCCGAATGCTTTAGAGCTTCTTCTATGGTCTTGGGTTCAATTTCTGAAACAAAGCAAGAGAACAAAGATTCTACTTCTACGACATTTGCTTCTTCAGCAAGTCCATGAGTAGCAGAAACTTTGGATCTAGTCACTTGGCGTTTGTCAATATCACCAATCATATCCGTAGAGGGATGATCTCTAATCCATTTGTTAACAGGCTTTCTGCTCTTTGGATCTGGATACGTTTGCTCATCAGCATGTGACTCTTCAGTATGTACTTGTTCAGTACTACTGGTATTTTGTGTCTCTGCTGAGATTGGTTCATCAGCAACTGCTTGTTCAGCATTGCTAGATTGTAGTAACTCATCAGCAGGCACGGGAGGTTGTGTAGTTTCAGCAACATTCGGAGCAATTGCGTCTTTTGTTGGAAATTCTTTGTCATGAACTATATTTATCTTGTCATGACTTGGGGGAGGATAGTCATTGCCAGAATCATCATTTAGTTCCGCTCTGATTTGCCTAGCATCAGATTCAGTTCTTTGCTCATGTATGATTAGCTTTTTCATACATTCTGATATTTCTTCTTCAGCAGGCACTCCTTGTGTCTTTTCGTAGAATACAACATGCACTGATTCTTCGATCTTTTGTGCCTTTTGTTGTAAACTCTATAAGCTTTACTATGCAAGGAGTAACCAAGAAATATCGCTTCGTCTGCCTTTGGTTGAAATGTTCTTAGGTATTCTCTACCGTTATTAAGAACGAAACACTTATAACCAAATACTCTTAGATGAGTGATATTAGGAGGTCTTCCAACAAATAACTCATAAGGAGTTTTGTTGTATTCCTTAGTAATCAGACATCTGTTTTGAGTGTAACAGGCGGTATTAATCGCTTCAACTCAGTAAGCCTCACTTATTTCAGTGTCAGCAAGCATTGTTCTTGCGGCTTCTTTTAGGGTGCGATTCTTCCTTTCAGCAACACCGTTTTGTTGTGGTGTCCTTACTGAGGATAACTGATGTTGTATGCCTTTTGAAGTGCAATACTCCGTTATGTACTGGTTTACAAACTCAGTACCATGGTCTGTCCTAATGACTTTGACCTTGTCATTTTTCATGACTTCAATCTTATTCAGCAAGTTAGGTATTTCAGTCCTTGTTTCAGATTTGTGTTTGATAAATACTAACCAAGTGAATCTTGAATAGTCATCTACCACCACCAGACCATACTTCTTACTAGCATAGCTTGTTGCAGAAGATTCAAAAAAGTCCATGTGCAAGAGTTGTAAAGGTTTTGTAGTTGACGGTACTGCCTTGTTCTTAAAAGAAGATTTGGTTTGCTTACATTGCTGACATGCATTGCAAACACCATCCTTCTTAAAAGTAACGTTAGGTAATCCAACTACAAGTGCCTTTTTAGACAGCTTATTCAGCGTCTTGAAGTTTAGGTGACTTGTTCGTTTATGCCATAACCATGTTTTTTCAGCAAGGCAATCGTGATCAGAGACAAGGCATTTTTCAATGATTGTTGAAGACCAATCTACGGTGTACAAGCCTCCTGATCTTCTGGCAACCATAATAACCTTCTTTGTCTCAAAGTCTATAAGTTTACATTCATCACTTTTGATTTTGATGAAGTATCCTTTATCAACAAATTGACTCATGCTGAAAAGGTTAAACTTAAGATTTTTGACATAAAGAACTCCCGTAATGGTAATGCATCCTAACTTCACGTCACCATAGCCTTTTGTAGAACCAGAGCCTCCACCAGCAAACCTTATTGTTTGACCTTTAGACCACCGTCTATAGTTTATAAGGTTATTCTTGTTGCCCGTCATGTGCTTTCCACAACCACTGTCAAAGTGTCAAATTGCATCGTTTGTCTGCGTGGCTGAAGTCTGACCGGCCATGAGGCAGAACTCGTAGTTTGACACATTTGGATAAGCTTCCATGGCTATTCCATAAACTTCCTTGCCAATCTCTACGTCAAGAGTGGCTTCTTCATCGTCAGTGTCTGAGCTTTCTTCCTCACTGTCTTCGGAGCTAGTATTAATGTACAATGCATCGATTTTTGCTTGAAGCTTCTTCTTTTCTTCAGCAATAAAAGCTCTTTTGAACTTCTTCTTCTTTTCAGCAAATTTGCCTTTCAGCAAAGGACAATTTGCTTTGAAGTATCCAGGCTTTTTGCAGTAAAAACAAAGATCATTTCCTACTGCTGGTTCTTATGGTGAGTTTGCTTGCTGAGCTTGCTTGTTCAGCGAGCTAGTCTCATTCTTGTACTTATGGTAGTTGTTACCAAGATGCGTTTTCAGCTTCTCTTTTGCTTTTCGCCTTTCAAGTTCCTTACTGATGAATTTCTTCATGTTTTTAACAACTAAAGCATTTTCATCAGCAGGCTCTTTATCATTCTTCTTTTCAGAAGATGACGGCATTGCAGCAAGAGCAATGTTTTGCGATTTTTCAGCAAACACATTTTCTCTTTGCTTTTTCTCGTAGTTGACAGTAGCAAGATGAGAGAACAACTCTGTAGGTGTGATGTCTGGCATTCCTTGATTGTAGTACAAATTCTGAGTGTGGATCCATTCTTGGTTCAAACTTCTGATGATGGTTTTCACCTTCTCAGAATCTGAGTAAAGATTTCCAACACCCAAGACGGCCATCTCACTAACTAGAGTTGTGAATCTGAAGTCCAAGTCTTCCAGTGACTCATTTGTACCTTGTTTAAAGTTCTGGAACTTTAACTTCAGCACTTCGAGTTTGTTTTCCTTGGTTTTGTCAGATCCAGCACAAAGATCTTGAACCATTTTCCAAGTTTCCTTAGCAGTTTTGGCACCCCACAGTTTGCACTGTATAGTATCCGGAATTGATCGAATGATGATGTTTCTTGCTTGGCCATCAAGACGGAATCTCTTGGTTTCTTCAGAAGTCCATTCGTCTCTTGGTTTTGGAACGGCGGTGTCAACCGGGTCTCCTAAGATAGTTTCCTTACCAGTAGTATCCGTGGTTTTGTGAGGAAAGCTTCTTTCAACCTTAGTGATTTTGATAGGTCCATCATTAATGACAGTAACCATCTCATCACTAATGGCCTCAAGATGTAGCATCATGTTGTTTCGCCATTTTTTGTAGTTTTCCAGCTTCAGCAAGGGAGCGTCTCCTAAAGACATCCTATCAGCAAAAGACTACCAAACTGATCAAGTGAGAGTGATTTACGGAAAGCACCTAAGGGGATCTAGGTTCAGTGCTGAAGGTTAAAGAACTTGGCTCTGATACCACTTGTTGGTCCCTTTAAACAACAAGAAAAGACTAGAGGGGGGGGGTGAATACTCTTTTCAAACTTTCGTCCTTTAAAAACTTTCTCAGCAAGGACTTATTACTTTTCAGTAATGAGTTTGCTGATACTTAACTTTCTCAGCAAGCGCAAGTTACTTTTCAGTAACGAGTTTTGCTGATACTTAAAATCAGAGAGCGGAAGTCTTTGATACAATAAGTGCTTTTTCAGTAAGTGATAGTTTCAGCAAGTGAACAGAGTGACTGTGTACAGAGAGATATGCTTTGCTGAAAACTAAATGCAGTAAGTAAATCACACAAACACTTTTATAGTGGTATCTGAGAGTGGCGTAATCTCTCAACTAATCCACTTTGTCCTTTCTAGGACTGAATCCACTAAGATAAGTTTGAGGTTCCTTACAACACCTATCTAGAGCGATTCAAACAGAAACCAAAGCACACTTGCGTCGTTTCCAACCTAACTAGAGAACGAAACCTTGTTCTCCACCAAACTTGGGACTTTTAATCAGCAAGTCTATGCTCGATTAAGTTCCCCCTGAATTTCACGCCTGAAAGGGTGTATTTTCAGTTAGAGAGGGTTGGGATGAGATAACTTGATTATAGCTTATTCAGCTACAACAAGTAATCTAAGAAACAAAACTTTGAATACTTTGCAGTAAACAAGTTTGATTGTTTCTGGTGTCAAGACTTGTTCTTGTTCGAAAGAAAGAACACTTAACTACTTTCTTAGCCGTGTATGTTCTACTTCTTCACAGGTAGCTTTTTCAAGCTTTTAAGTCTTGGAACGGATCAATGGAAGTAAATAGTATTGAAGGGTATGTGAGTTTTAAGCACAAGTGAGAGTTTGATCACGTTGTTGACACACTTCAACTCTTTGCCGGATGACCTCTATTTATAGTGAATCAAGGGAGCCGTTTGAATTTCAAATTCTAAGGCTTTGTTCCTTAAGATGTCGCTATCTTGCTTTTGTACTTTCAGCAGCGTCCTTTATTTGTCTTCTAGTCTTCATGTCCTTCGCGTGCATGCTTTGCATTTAATGTTCATCTGAATAAGATTCAAACATGAACGTTGGAGCGCAAATACAAGTACTATCAGCAAGGAGGTCACATATGTTTTTCAACAAGTGGTCAATCTCAGTTTCAGCAAGCACAACCTATTCTGTCGTTTAGATTTTCACTTATGCAAGTTGTTGCTGAAGTTTCCACTTTCTGAGCAACATGTGCCTTTGTAGATACCAGTCTTCAGAAATCTTCTAGTCTTCAGTCTTCGAATTCTTCAAGTTTCTGAACGGTTCTAAATGCTTCAATAGTTTGTTTGTGTAAACAAAGTACATCATCAGCAAATGCTTCAATAGGTTGTTTTTCTTTTCAGAAAACAAGATACATCATAAGCGGTAAAACAAACCTATCTAGCACCTACTCTAAGTCTTCAACAAACGTTCCTCTTTTACAATGTCCTCTAAAATTCTAAATTCCTATGGACCTTAAGAGTACTAGTTACTGGACTTTCCTTAATTTAGCATGGTTAATTGCTCATCAAAATTACAAGTTTCCTAACAAACCTTGACCTTGAACTTTGTAACACAATCAACAAATATGTTGAAAATGTACTTAGCCCAGTTGAGTTCAGTTTTGTTCTCATGGATATGCATCAGCAATGGCCACCTTCTCAGGCCTACTTGGTCAATTCCTCCAACTTGGAAGTCTAAGACTTTGATGAGTAGCAGAGCTACCAGACCAAGTGAATGGCAGAGATGCTTCCTTTTTACGTGTTTTGTCCAAGTCACCGTAGCAATCTCGCCTTTCTTCATCCTTTCATTTCTAACATCACTGTAGAAGGCTTCAATTTCTTCATCAGTGGCAGTGATGTCATCATCAGTTCCAGTAGTTGGAATCTGAAAGATGTTTGCTAAATCAATCCATTTCAGGATGATTTGCACTCCTTGAACTGAGGTAGAAATCACTTTTTCAGTGACTCCTTGTCCATCAGTAAGGGTTTGGATTTCTGCATTGTTGTAGAATTTCATTGTGTCCACCATGCTCACTTTCTTAGTGCGAGCAGTAATGAAGAAAACGAGGCCTTGTTGATTAATCAGATTCAACGCCTCTTCGTTTTCTTCGTCCAGTTCTTGTTCATAAAAGTATCTAATGTACTTCTCTTTGGCAAATCCGCCCCATTGCATCATCTGCTCACACTTTGCAGTGTCGACATATGCAGGCGGCATGGATCTTTCAGTTATTCTATCATTTTTCAACACAATTTTCACTGTGTTTTTCACCGGAGTTTCAACCGGAGTAGGAGCAGTGCTTTTTCCAACACTGTCTGCCTTTGATGATTTTGAGGTCTTGGAGGATTGTCTTTTGGGAGCCATCTCTTATATAGTAGTTTGAGGGTTTTAAGAGTTGTACGAAAAAACATTTTCCTTTTTGACCGGAGGTACAGTAAATCAGAGCACAGGCTAGAGAAATTGCAGAGAAAGAAATGTGAGTTGAAGAATTTTGTCTTTCTCTAACTCTTCATTTATATAGTATCTCTGTTATGTGAGAAGCTCAATGGTTTTGGGTTCTCAACAAGGGTAAAACAGAGATTCATTTGTGTTAGTGGAGCCTTTGCATTAAATGCGTAGTGGACCACTAACAAAAACTGTCAGAGCCTACTTTCTCTTTGTAATATCAACCGTTGGATAAAAAACTGCTTTAAAATCAATGGCCACGATTGTATTTCATGTCATGATTAACAGCGAGTTTATCTGTGCCATGATTAACGTCACAAATTGATTTTACCTTGATTCACGGGATTTGATCTCTTTTACTCCAACGCTAATTGCTTGTTGAAGTAACTAAGAATCTTTTCAGCGATTTTATTCAATCTGACTTTAGCACTTACCTTTTCAAGTAACAAGCCTTGTATTTGCTGAAAATTCCCCCTTAATCAAATATCTCATATTTCTTTAAGGTAAAAGACATTTCTGAGTTCCCGTCTCAACAAAAACATTTTATATTGAGATATCCTTAGGTAAAATCTGAGAAGTATTCTTGCTCTTTGCTAAGTTCCCGTCTCAGATTTTTTTTTTTGATACTTGAATACCTGTTTCAGTATCTTTGATTGTCTGAATGCCAGTTTCAGCAATTTTTTAAAGTTTTTCTATACTGAGTACCCGTCTCAGCAAGTGATCAAATTTCCTAACAAATACCCGGTTTGAAGGAATTACTTGCTGAATCCCTGTTTCAGCAAACATATAGTGTACAATCATTTCTTTTTAGAGAAATCAGTGGAAGGAACTTTATAAAGAACACATGTAAGCAAACATTGGTTTGCTGAATGCCTGTTTCAGCAATCCACCAAATGTATCCCTTTTTATTGAGGTAGTTCAATCAATCCAAGGTTATACCTTAGCATTGCGAACCTATTATCTGGTAGGGGCTTGGTAAAGATGTCAACAAGTTGATCATCAGTACCTACTTTTACAACCCCAATGTCTCCTTTTTCCACATGATCTCTAATGAAATGATGTCTAATATCAATGTGCTTTGTCCTTGTGTGGAACTTAGGATTTTGCGTGACAGCAATAGAAATTGTATTATCACAAAAGATTGGTGTTTTCTTTGCAGAAATACCATAATCTCTTAATTGTTGCTGAATAGGATTTGAGCTGTGCAACAACCCACCGCAATGTATTCAGATTCAGTGGATGAATTGACAACACAAGTTTGCTTCTTACTGAGCCATGATATTAATCTTGTACCTAGAAACTGACAAGTTCCAGAAGTACTTTTTCTATCAAGAGTTGATCCTCCATGATCAGTATCAGAATAATCAACCAATTCCAATCCAGATCTTTTGGATACCATAATCCAACATTGATTGTACCTTTGACATATTTCAGTATCTTAAGTGCCTTTTTGTAGTGTGATTCTCTTGGATCAGATTGGAATCTTGCACACACACAAACAACATACTGAATGTCAGGTCTACTTGCTGTTAAATACAGCAAGGAACCAATGAGCTTCCTATACTTGTGTTCATCAACACTCTTATCTTGTTTAGTATAGCCCAATTTGGTAGCAACACTCATAGGGATATTTTCAGGTTTTTCTTCCTCTTTGATCCTGAACTTTATGAGCATTTCCTTTGCATACTTTGCTTGATTTATGAATATTCCATCTTTGAGTTGCTTGACTTGCAATCCTAGAAAATTATTCAATTTTCCCATCATACTCATTTCAAACTT
Organism: Plantago ovata; assembly: GCA_028274465.1. Classification (NCBI taxonomy): domain Eukaryota; kingdom Viridiplantae; phylum Streptophyta; class Magnoliopsida; order Lamiales; family Plantaginaceae; genus Plantago; species Plantago ovata. The sequence goes on along the minus strand of CM051455.1, from coordinate 116,826,005 downwards.
ATTTGTCATGAGTTTTGCAAAATCATCACAAAGTTGCTTGTCCTTAGATCCAAATATTATGTCATCCACATAAATCTGGACTAAGAGTATTTTACCATCATGGTTCATGGTAAATAAGAATTTGTCAACTTCACCTTTCTTGAAACCATTATCCAGCAATAACTTAGCTAATGTATCATACCAAGCTCTTGGTGCTTGCTTTAGACCATATACATCTTTCTGAAGCTTGTATACCATCTTGGTTTATGAGGGAAGTTCAAAGCCAGGGGGTTGTTCCAAGTAGACTTCTTCAGCAAGTTCACCATTTAGGAATGCACTTTTAACATCCATTTGATAAACAATGAAGTCATTGTGAGCAGCAAAGGCCAAGAAAAGTCTAATTGCATCCAATCTTGCAACTGGTGCATAAGACTCATCATAGTCCAATCCTTCAGTCTGACAGTAACCTTGAGCAACTAAACGTGCTTTGTTCCTTGTTACTTCTCCAGACTCACTCAACTTGTTTTTTAACACCCACTTTGTACCAATTGCTTTCTTTCCTTCAGCAAGCGGCACAAGTTTCCAGACTTTGTTCCTTTCAAATTGATCCAGTTCTTCTTGCATTGCCTTGATCCATTCAGAATGCTTTAAAGCTTCTTCTATGGTCTTGGGTTCAATTTCTGAAACAAAGCAAGAAAACAAAACTTCTACTTCAATGACGTTTGCTTCTTGAACAAGTTCTTGACTAGTAGATACTTTGGATCTAGTCACTTGGCGTTTGTCAATATCACCAATCATATCCGTAGAGGGATGATCTCTAATCCATTTATTAACAGGTTTTCTGCTCTTTGGATCTGGATAAGTTTGCGTTTCAGCATGTGACTCTTCAGCATGTACTTGCTCAGTACTACTGGTATCTTGTTGTGTCTCTGCTGAAATTGGTTCATCAGCAACTGCTTGTTTAGCATTGCTGGTTTGAGGTAACTCGTCAGCAGGCACATGAAGTTGCATAGTTTCAGCAACATCCGGAGCAACCGCGTCTTTTGCTGGAAATTCTTTATCATGAACTATATTTATCTTATCATGACTCGGGGGAGGTGATTCATTGTCAGAATCATCATTTAGTTCATAAGATTTTACATTCCCAGCATCAGATTCAACTCTTTGCTCATGTATGAGTAACTTCTTCATACATTCTGATATTTCTTCTTCAGCAGGAACTCATTGTGACTTTTCATAGAATACAACATGCACTGATTCTTCGATCTTTTTTACCTTTTTGTTGTAAACTCTATAAGTTTTACTATGCAAGGAGTAACCAAGAAATATCGCTTCATCTGTCTTTGGTTGAAATGTTCTTAAGTATTCTCTACCATTGTTAAGATCAAAGCATTTGCAACCAAATACTCTTAGATGGGTGATGTTAGGAGGTCTTCCAACAAATAACTCATAGGGAGTTTTCTTGTATTCCTTAGTTATCAAACATCTATTTTGAGTATAGCAGGCGGTACTAATCGCTTCAACCCAATAAGTTTCACTTATTTCAGTGTCAGCAAGCATCGTTCTAGCTGCTTCCTTAAGGGTATGATTCTTCCTTCAGCAACACCATTTTGTTGAGGTGTCCTTACTGAGGATAACTGATGTTGCATGCCTTTTGAAGTGCAATACTCAGTTATGTATTGGTTTACAAACTCAGTACCATGGTCTGTTCTTATGACTTTTACCTTGTCATTTTTCATGAATTCAAGCTTGTTCAGCAAGTTAGGTATTTCAGTCCTTGTTTCAGACTTGTGCTTGATAAATACTACCCAAGTGAATCTTGAATAGTCATCTACCACCACCAAACCATACTTCTTGCCACCATAGCTTGTTGAAGAAGATTCAAACAAGTCCATGTGCAAGAGTTGTAAAGGTTTTGTAGTTGACGGTACTGTCTTGTTCTTGAAAGAAGATTTGGTTTGCTTTCCTTGCTGACATGCATTGCAAACACCATCCTTCTTAAAAGTAACCTTTGTTAATCCAACTACAAGTGCCTTTTTAGACAGCTTATTCAGCGTCTTGAAGTTTAGGTGACTTGTTCGTTTATGCCATAACCATGCTTTTTCAGCAAGGCAATCATGATCTGAGACAAGGCATTTTTCAATGATTGCTGAAGACCAATCTACGGTATACAAACCTCCTGATCTTCTAGCAACCATAATAACCTTCTTTGTCTCAAAGTCTATAAGTTTACATTCATCACTTTTGATTTTGATAAAGTAACCTTTGTCAGCGAATTGACTCATGCTGAAAAGGTTAAACTTAAGATTTTTTACATAAAGAACTCCCGAAATGGTAATGCATCCTAACTTCACGTCACCATAACCTTTAGTAAAACCAAAGCCTCCACCATCAAACCTTATTGTTGGACCTTTAGACCACCGTCTATAGTTTATAAGATTTTTCTTGTTGCCCGTCATGTGCTTTCCACAACCACTGTCAAAGCGCCAAATTGCATTGTTTGTCCCCGTGGCTGAAGTCTGCACAATCAAGAGCAAACAAGTTAATTATCCAATATTGGATGTCCATTAACATGTTCAAGAAAGCGTCCAGTGGAAACCCAAGTCTTGAGTTTTTCAACTTTGACTTCTTTTCTACTTGCTGAGGAACTAGAGGGTTTAGAACCGAAAGACTTTTGATCATTGCTAATCAAGTCCACTTTCTGATGTGGTGTCTTGCTTGGTTGACCTTTTTGCTGAACATACTTTTCAGTAAGTTCTTTTCTGGCAAGGTTCCTTCTAGTCCTGGCGTTTTGAGTTTTGTCAGAACTCTTAGGCTTGCTTTTGTTCATCTCTTTGAAATATATTTGCTGGCTTTGCTTATACTCATGAAAAAGTTGACTTTGCTTGGTTTTGAAACCAATTCCACTTTTCGGAGAATGATGAGCTTTTGTCTCAGCAACCTTACTTGATTCAGGTTTGTCAGCAAAGGTCTTCTGATTACTTTTAGTAATCTTGCCTTTTGACTTAACAAATTACTTTTCAGCAACTTGTTTGGCGGAATGCTTTACAGCATCCTTTTTCTTAACAGTTTGCTTTTCAGCAACCTGATTTCCTTTTAAAGTCTTGTTACTTTGAGTAGCAACAACGGGCTTTATGGTCGTAGGTACTTGATTGCATATTTCAACAACCTTAGATTGACCAATCTGAAGTTTGGTTGGCTACTATCAGTTGCACGAACAAAGGTAATGGTGATTTGTCTTTACTCAAGATTATTACATCATCACCTTCATACGTTGCACCTAAACATTCTTTCTGAGATGGGTCTCTCAGATAAGAGTTTAGTTCAGTCAGCGTGTTACTCGCATCAGCATAAGATTTGAAATTAATTTTCATCTTTTTCATTTCTTGTATTTCAGCAAGTAACTTTAGAATTGAGGACTGATACTCTTCCAATTCTATTGCCATTTGAGAATTCTTCTCTATAGCTTCAACAATTAACTTCTTGAGATGCAATATTTCAGCATCCTTCTTTTCTGATTCTTCTTTCAGCATACTTTTCAGTAGTTTGCTTAGTCAGAGTTTCAGCATTCTGTAGTTTCTCTTGCTGTTTGCTCAGAGTTTTCTCAAATCTTTCGATTTCTCCTTGAATTCTATCAAGGTCAATATCATCTTCACTTTCTGAATCAGAGTCAGAGGTAGGACAATTTACCTGACCGACCATGAGGCAGAATTCGTAGTTTGACACATCTGGATAAGCTTTCATAGCTATTTCACAAACTTCCTTGCCAATCTCTACATCAAGAGTGGCTTCTTTTTCTTCAGTATCTGAGCTCTCTACCTCACTGTCTTCAAAGCTTGTATCAATGCAAAGCGCATCGATTTTTGCTTGAAGCTTTTACTTTTCTTCAGCAATCAAAGCCATTTTGAACTTTTTCTTCTTTTCAGCAGATTTGTCTTTCAGCAAAGGACAATTTTCTTTGAAGTGTCCAGGCTTTTTGCAATAAAAGCAGAGATCATTACCAACTGCTGGTTCTTCAGAGGAATTTGCTTCCTGAGCTTGCTTGTTCAGCGAGCTAGCTTCATTCTTGTATTTATGGTAGTTGTTACCAAGATGCTTTTTCAGCTTCTCTTTTGCTTTTCGCCTTTCAAGTTCCTTACTGATGAATTTCTTCATGTTTCTAAAAACTAGAGCTTTTCATCAGCAGGCTATTTATCATTCTTCTTTTCAGAAGATGACGGCTTTGCGGCAAGAGCAATGTTTTGCGATTTTTCAGCAAACACATTTTCTCTTTGCTTTGTCTCGTAATTGACAGTAGCAAGATGAGAGAACAACTCTGTTGGTGTGATATTTGGCATTCCTTGATTGTAGTAGAAATTCTGAGTATGGATCCATTCTTGGTTCCGACTTCTAATAATGGTTTTCACCTTCTCAGAATCTGAATAGAGGTTTCCAACTCCTAAGGCAGCCATCTCACTTACTAGAGTTGTGAATCTGAAATCCAAGTCTTCCAATGACTCATTGGTACCTTGTTTAAAGTTTTGGAACTTCAACTTTAGCACTTCGAGTTTGTTTTCCTTGGTTTTGTCAGATCCAGCACAAAGATCTTGAACCATTTTCCAAGCTTCCTTAGCAGTTTTGGCACCCTACAGTTTGCACTGTATAGTATCTGGAGTTGATCGAATAATGATGTTTCTTGCTTGGCCATCAAGACGGAATATTTTGGCTTCATCGAAAGTCCATTCCTCTCTTGGTTTTGGAACGACAGTATCGACTGGTTCACCTAAGATAGTTTCCTTTCCAGCCTCTGTGGTTTTGTGACGAAAACGTCTCTCAAGTTTAGTGATCTTGATAGGTCCATCATTTATGACAGTAACCATCTCATCACTAATGGCCTCAAGATGTAGCATCATGTTGTTTCGCCATTTTTCATAGTTTTCCAGCTTCAGCAAGGGAGCGTCTCCTAACGACATCCTGTCAGCAAAAGACTACCAAACTGATCAAGTGAAAGTGATTTACGGAAAACACCTAAGGGGATCTAGGTTCAGTGCTGAAGGTTAAAGAACCTCCAGCTCTGATACCACTTGTTGGTCCCTTTAAACAACAAGAAAAGACTAGGGGGGGTGAATAGTCTTTTCAAACTTTCGCCGTTTAAAAACTTCTCAGCAAGTGCTTATTACCTTTCAGTAATGAGTTTGTTGGTACTTAACTTTCTCAGAAAGTACTAGTTACTTTTCAGTAACGAGTTTTACTGGTACTTTAAAAACAGAATGCGGAAGTCTTTATACAATAAGTGCTTTTCAGAGAATGCTAGTTTCAGCAAGTGAGCAGAGTGGCAGTATACAATAAGTAAAGCTTGCTGAAAACTAAATACGATAAAGTAAATCACACAAACACTTTTATAGTGGTATCTGAGAGTGGCGTAATCTCTCAACTAATCCACTTTGTCCTTTCTAGGACTGAACCCACTAAGATAAGATTGAGGTTCCTTACAAATTCTTATCTATAATGATTCTTCAGAAACCAAAGCACACTTGCTTCGTTTCCAACCTAACTAGAAAATTGTAACCTTGTTCTCCACCAAACTTGGGACTTATAATCAGCAACACAATGCTTGGTTAATTCCCCCTAAATTTCACGTCTGAAAAAGGGTGTTTATCAGTTAGGGAGGTTTGGGATGAGATGACTCGAGTATAACTTTTTCAGCTATAACAAGTTATCTAAAGAAACACAACTTGTAATACTTTTCAGTAAGCAAGTTAAGTTGTCTCTGGTGTCAAGACTTGTTCTTGTTTAAAAGAAAGAACACTAAGCTAATTTCTTAGCCGTGAATGTTCTACTTCTTCACAAGTAGCTTTTGTTTCAAGCTTAATTCTTGGAACGGATCAATAGGCAGTAAAGAGTATGAAAGATTGAATGTTGAAGCACAAGTGAGAGTTTGATCACGTTGTTGACACACTTCAACTCTTTGTCGGATGACCTCTATTTATAGTGAATCAATGGAGCCGTTTGAATTTCAAATTCTAAGGCTTTGTTCCTTAAGATGTCACTATCTTGCTTTTGTAATTTCAACAGCGTCCTTCATTTGTTTTCTAGTCTTCATGTTCTTCGCATGCCTACTTTGCATTTAATGTTCATTTGAATCGAATTCAAATGTGAACGTTGGAGCCAAAATGCAAGTAGTTTCAGCAAGAAGGTCACATATGTATTTCAGCAAGTGGTCAGTCTCAGTTTCAGCAAGCACAACCTACTCTGTCATATAGATTTTCACTTATGCGAGCTGTTGCTGAAAATCTCACTTTCTGAGCAACATGTGCCTTTGTAGATACCTTTCTCATAATTCTTCTTAAGTCTTCGAATCTTCAAGTTTCTGAGCGGTTCTAGTGCTTCAATAGTTCATTTGTAAAAACAAAGTACATCATCAGCAAACTAAAGCACCTAACTAGTACCTATACTAAGTCTTCAGCAAACGTTCGTCTTTTACAATGTCCTTAAAATTCTAAATTCCTATGGACCTTAAGAGTACTAGTTACTGGACTTTCTTTAATTTAGCATGGTTAATTGCTCATCAAAATTACAAGTTTCCTAACAATTTGGCCATGACTAATTATGATTAACCTTGTTAATCATAATTCCCTGTTCCAGTAGTCATACGGATAAGCTGGTTCACCACATAGTGTGACCCATAGGGCCTCATTGCATTAAGATAGACAAGACACTAGGCCTCGTGGAATTCCTAGACAATTCCACTTCCAATATTAATACATGAGGACGTTTGAGAGAAATCTCAAAGCTACTTTTCGTTGTGAAGCCTGTTGCACTCAATGCGGCGATGGTAAGATCCTTTCATCTGACTGACTCGGTATGCATCTAGGATCGATGATGTGCGTATCTCATTAATGCACCCATGGCGCCTTAGGGAGTTGTTTGGTTAGGTAGACATATTTATGACCATCATAAATACTTTGTACGATGGCCAACGGTTTTACCAACACAACTATGACGACTTGAGCAGTACTTTCCAATGCTACACATGAGAGATGAATCATCTCCGGAGATCACTTATCATCCACACCTTGTAATATTTCCATGACCCTAGAAGGGTCGTATCTACCGCGTATATCAGGGTGCAAGCATTGGTTCCAACCAAAGGCCATGGCGCAACAATTGTGATGATAAAGTCCTGAGAGTCTAAGGACGAATGGCATCACTTCCACAACTATGGTTCCCATAGACACCTCAGTGTAGAGTATACATCGATGGGGATATCCAGTGGTTACTTCCTTTGTTTGGATAATCGTCTCGAACAACTATGCGCAGTTATGGGAACATTATGGATCGACCACACTTGCTCCAACAAGTATAACATCCACGCATGCTAGTCTCGACTGTCTCATTCAGACCCCTACATCCGAGATGAGTTTCGACTAGGGAGATTCGGGATGAATGATAATTCACATAGTTCCTGCTAATTTTGTGATCAGTCATTCATCCACTGGGGACATGTTTGATATCGATACAGACCAACCAGATAAAGATATGACATGTTGTTATGCCTGGTGTAATATAAATACATTAAGTAAACATAATCATGAATAAATAAACATATATTATATTACGTTGATTGTGAAGTAGTACGTTGCCCTTTAATTTGGTTGTCTCTAGGACACTATCACTAACACATGTTCCATGTTTTATTTGCCTCTTTTATTGATTATTTGCAGGTTATGAAAATTCATGGTTTACAATATATTTGTGTTATTCCGCTGCATGATATATGAAGTCATATGATAATGGATATATAGTGATTCATATATTTATGATAATTATATGAACATGGAGTTTTGCTATTCTTGAAGAATTGAAAACTTGTTTGTTAGTAATTATGTTATCATGGAACATAGGGTTGTAATTTATGTTTATAATTACCGTTATATATGTTATGGATAGTTAATGGTTAATAATCATAAGTTTGGTAACTCGTTATGGTAATATTTGATGATTAAGATTTTCTTAGATCGATGATCTAGTGTGATAATTTAAAAACGTTACCTCGCACCAATCCGTATGGCCAACATGTTGGACTGGTCATCTTCTCTAGTCTTCTTCTCGCGTGCGCCTCCTCCAAACCCAAACCTAGGAAGCTCCGTTCCCCCTCATTTCTCAAAGAAATTGAACGATTCTTGCACTGTTGGATTTGTGGCGACGTCCTCTTCCAAACCCATACCACTCGAAATCGTGACCCGTCGAAAAACCATCTATTGGAGACTCCAAGCTTTTAGTATGAAGCTTTTCAACCATGAAACTTTATTTTCTCCAACAGTTTGATCCAAATTCATCCCTTCTCTCTGCTGGACGTCATTAGTTGCCTTCAGTTAATCAACATCCACCGATAAGATGTTACCTCCCCAACTTCTTGATCTTGGCCACATGTGGACTCTTAATTACCATGTCCAGATCTTATTTAAGTTTGAAATCGAATTCTTTATAGGATATGAAGATGGCTACTTCTGGCAAAAGCGTGAAACCCAAAAAAACCATCAGGCCTAGGCAGGGGCGAAGGCACCCTTGGGGTGGGTAGGGCCATGCATCCCCCACCTAATTAAAAAAGAAAATTATATGTATTCTTAGGGCAATTTTCATATACACCCCATCTTAGTTTTTTTAGTTACAGATCTATCCCTTTTAGTTTAGCAATTACATGCAGCCCCAAGTTAGATAAAAACAATTACATCTAGGCCCACGAAATTGACTTTTTGCGAATTAAGAGCTCAAAGTTACATTTTTAGGAATCTCAGCTTCTGGCCTGAGCCAAACAACTTAAGTTTTTATTTTTACACATATGCCTCTAAATTATTTTATTTTACAAAATTAACTTTTAAGGTATTTTAAATTAACCATAAAAATTATATAAATTTTAAAATGAACTAATAAAATTGTAAAAGAACCCCAAATTAAGATTTTATTTCAAAACAACCCCACATTCTTTTTGTTTCATCTTCTTCTTCTTACCGTTCCGATACCAGAATTAATTTCGATACCGGAAGCGTTACAGTTCAGGAGCTGTCAGACCCAATCGGATCTGGGCAGATAACAACTCCGATCAGGAGCTGTCAGACCCAATCACATCTGGGCAGATAACAACTCCGATCAGGAGCTGTTTTACAACATTTCCATCGAGTTGTATCTTCTTCTACTGTTAACACCTCCGATCAGGAGAAGAAGATACAACTTGATGAATGTGTATTTTACACTTTCATTCGAGTCTTTTTCACCTATTTTAGCTATCCTCAATGTTAACTTAGCTATATTTTAGTACATTTTATTAGAATAGTGTCATGTTTCCCTTTAGATTTTATTTTACAGGTTTTGGTTGAAATTCGGGGATTTCCGGGCAATTATATTGAAGTTGACAAGGAATTGGTGTTCCAGAAGTCTATTTGGAGTATCTGAAGGTTTCCGGGTAGGATTTGGAGTCTAGGGGTCGAATCTGGAGGTTAGAAGGCCATTAGAAGTCTGAAACCGAGTCCGAAAAGGTGAAGAAATCCAAATCCGCGTCGAAAAAACGCGGAATTCCGCGAAAAAGCCGGGGGCGAACCGCCCCAGCCTCGGGCGAACCGCCCCAGAGAAATTTCGGGGCCTATATATAGAGCTCAGTTTTTCTCCGAAAATCATATCTTTCCAAGCCTACTTTCTCACCTCTCTCTATAGTTTTAGGTAGGAACTTCCCGGGGCCTGTCCTGGGAGTTCCATAGCTTAGGGGATACTTTTTCATAGCAGATTGGAGCGCGTAGGATCGCAATCATCCGGAGATTGACAACCTTCGGTAACTTTGTATCTTACAGTTTTTATCTACTTATTTTATCTTCTTTCAATATGTTTTCTTCTATGATTTCTATTGATTGCATGCCTATTATGAGTAGCTAAACTTATCGTTGGTGATAGTATGTGAATTCTTAGCGAGGGAAGATAATCATGCTAATGGCTATATCGCGCATTATACTCTGTGTCATTGCTTTATTTCGTTGATCAGTTGTAACCAAAATTCTCGTATGTTGTATTGATCATTATGCACAATTGGACACTAGTCGACCATCAGACCAATTATATTCGTAGTGTTGAATAATTACGGAACACATTAGGACAATCGTGTTGACTAGTCAGACCAAATTATCTTCGTAGTGCTTAATACTTGCAACAGGACTCTAGATTGATTCAAATATCTCTATGCAAGACCGAGGAATTTATGCATGATTATTGACCCATTATGCTAAGAAGGACCATACTATCACCAATCTCCATTATCTGCTAGAAACCCCCTATTGCTTTCTGTCTGCTGTTTTATATTTTCTTGTTAAATAGATAAAGCTAGTTATAGTCCTGAGAGAACGACACTCGAGTCATTCTACTACTACACTACGGTTTTTGTTGTAGTTGTGGATTGCCTTTGGCTAAATACAAATATTATTTGCTAAATCGAGACCCGAAAAATCTCCGTTTCATCAAATTGGCGCCGTTGCCGGGGACTATACTCCTTTTTTCTGTTTAATTTGTTTATATTTACAGCTTTAGATTCCTAATTCTACTAGTTTTAGTTTTCCTTTTCAATCTCTCTCTGATACTGCTTTCCTAGTTTGTTTCTAATTTCCCTTTCCTAGCCTTAGTAGTATTCGATATCTAGATTTATTCTCGATTTTTCAAAATTTCTAACGAGGCTAATTTTTAGATTTGAGTTACTCTTACTTCAGACATACAGGTATGATGTCCATGCGCGCTCGCATGACACCCCAATTCTCGCATGTGAGGAGAGGATCTTCCATATACCTGGAAGACGAGTTAAGGAGGTATGAGGTGACGGAGTCCATGGTGAGGTACTTACCGAGGTACAAAGATGGAGTAAGGATGGACCCATGGAGTTTCATTCGATCCTATGAGGAGGAAATAGAAAGAATTCCAGCAGAAGGGTTTACTAAGGACCAATTATGCAGGAAACTATTTTCTTTTGCTCTTGGGTATGAGCCGAGGTGTTGGATTGCAAGGTTTGAACCAGGATCGCTGAAAACTTGGGGCCAAGTAGTAGAGGAGTTCTTGGCGCGGTTCATGCCTTATCATGAGACAATTGCCTTACGTGATAGGATCCAATATTTCGAGCAAGGAGAGTATGAGCAGTTTTGTGACGCCTACGAACGTTTTGAGATGTATAAACGTGAGTGCCCCCATCACCGTTTCGAAGATGGGGAGTTGATTTGGTGCTTTGTTGGTGGACTTCGTGAAGAGGAACGACTTAGAGTGGATCAGTTGAGCGGCGGTCTGGGAGAATGTACGGTCGACGAGGCAGAAGAAGTCCTCCGTAAGTACGCCAGAGGTTCAACACAATCCGATGAGGTCACACCAATTCACATCACCGCAAAGGAAGTAGATCGAGGTGAAGCAGGAAGCTCATCCGAGGAGTATTTTGAAACCGAAGAATCAGTGAGGAAGATGCACATGCCGAGCAAGTTGAAGATGACCTTCGTATAGCAAAAGTTGTTGAAGAAGTTGAAGTAACTGAGCATCTTACGGAAGAATTCAGCTTGTTGAATTATGCTGAAGTAGAAGAGGTTCGAGAACTTGAAGAGGAGAAAGGATTGGAAGGTGACGCCCCCCTGGAGGAGGGGGGCGAGTCGCCCAGCATGGGGGGATAACCGCCTCCCATGACCAGTGAGCTGGACGACCCCAGCTCCCCTGTCTCTTTACTCCCAGACATTCGCATCAACCCAAAACCACTTCCTTCCGTTACTATTGAGGTTCTTAAGTACGAAGAGGTGAATCTACTTCTCCGAGGTGGAAAGCTTGACAAGCAAGATACACAGGAGCCACCACTAAACAAGCACCTCAATGAAGTCAAAGTGAATGTCCTCCTATTGATGAAGTCCTTATTGGATATGCCTGCAAAGCAAACCAGTCCATTCACCATGGTGAGATCTTTGAGGCTTCCTAGGTCTCTTTGCTACATCAGACCAAGAGAATGGCGGCCACCGTGGGGAGGTACTCTTGAGTCCATTCTTGAATACTCAGCCGACCGAGGCCAAACCGTTCGGTAACATCTAGTATCACTTTTTATTTACTCATTCTCTTTTGCTAGGGACTAGCTTAAGTTTCATGAGGGGTATGGGATGTGAACCATGATGTTAAGCATTGTTTGGCTTTGTGATGTTGAGTAGGATAGTCTTGTTTTTTTTTAATTGCATTTGCACGTTTACTACTTTCCTAGGATAGTCTTGCATGTTTTATATGGAGTTTATTGCCGAATTTTTTGAACTTTTTTGTCGGGTAGATCAACTAACTATGCCATTAATCGTATGCTTCATCTCTATGAATTTGTTTGAGGTTTTTCTCGCTTGGTTTGTCACATTTATGTATTGCACTTAGTTAAGCTTGGTAGTCTCGACATCACTTAGTGGTGTTTTCTCTACTGCGGTTCACGAAGGCCTTTATAATAGGATGATGCATGTTAGGGTCTTATGGTTGTTTCCCGAGTAATTATGTACCTAAGAGGCAACAAGTCTTCACCATGCTTTGAGATTGCTAAATGCCTAGGAAGGAGGTAGTGAGAGGTTGTGTGATCCTTTGTTTATAACATATTCTTCCGAATAGGTTTGGGGAGGGGGTTACACCATCATAGACTTGTTTCTGTTTTTCATTTTTCGTATCGTGAGTTTATTTTTCCTTTTCCGTAAATTTTGTACTCCAACCTATTCTTTCGAATAGGTTTGGGGAAGTCGTGTGAGTCTTTTTTTTTTCTCTCTTTGTTATGCTACTGCTGGCTAGAAAAAAATCGAAAAAAAAAGAAGAAGAAAGAAAAATTCCAGAAAAAAAGAGGAAAAGAAAAAAAAAAAAAAAGAGAGAGAATCTGGAAAGAAAAAAAAGACCCCAAAAAGGCAAAGAAGGGTCCAAAAAAGAAAAGCCAAATAGCAGTTTAGCAAAGTGTTGAGTCTTTTCCATTTTTCGTATTGTTCGTAATCGTGTTGTAATTTTCTATTTTTTATCCTTTTTGTCTTGAGTGTCATCTGTTCTAGACCACCCTCGTCCTGCCATTCAGGAAGTGGTGAAATACTTAAGACTTTACTTGAGAGATGGGTAGAATAGGGGAGTGTTATCTTTTATAGGGAACCCTCCTTCGTTTGATGAGAGCCAGTACTGGTTCGACCTCTTTTGAGGAAAAGTTTTAACATGGTGGAACAACAGTAAGTCCTCAGTTTCATAGGCACGGGGCAACCATTCGTATCTTAGCATGCATCATTACGTCGTCACTGACTAGGTCCAGGTAGAGAATGTTACGAGAGACTATCTTGTCTTGACATAAGTGCTTATGTGGATGTGTATAAGTCAATTGAGGTATTCTTCAACCTATATTCATGCTTTGATTCATATGGTTTTTGTTCATATGTTATTTGGTAGATTCAGTAGACTAGTTCATTTTATTTGGCATGAAACTCCATTTTGTGTCTTGCATGTTTTTTGTATTAGAGTCTAGCTTAGTTGCTTGAGGACAAGCAAAGATTCGGTTTGGGGAGTTTGATGAATGTGTATTTTACACTTTCATTCGAGTCTTTTTCACCTATTTTAGCTATCCTCAATGTTAATTTAGCTATATTTTAGTACATTTTATTAGAATAGTGTCACGTTTCCCTTTAGATTTTATTTTACATGTTTTGGTTGACATTCGGGGATTTCCGGGCAATTATATTGAAGTTGACAAGGAATTGGTGTTCCAGAAGCCTATTTGGAGTATCTGAAGGTTTCCGGGTAGGATTTGGAGTCTAGGGGTCGAATCTGGAGGTTAGAAGGCCATTAGAAGTCTGAAACCGAGTCCGAAAAGGTGAAGAAATCCAAATCCGCATCGAAAAACGCGGAATTCCGCGAAAAATCCGGGGGGCGAACCGCCCCAGAGAAATTTCGGGGCCTATATATAGAGCTCAGTTTTTCTCCGAAAATCATATCTTTCCAAGCCTACTTTCTCACCTCTCTCTATAGTTTTAGGTAGGAACTTCCCGGGGCCTGTCCTGGGAGTTCCATAGCTTAGGGGATACTTTTTCATAGCAGATTGGAGCGCGTAGGATCGCAATTATCCGGAGATTGACAACCTTCGGTAACTTTGTATCTTACAGTTTTTATCTACTTATTTTATCTTCTTTCAATATGTTTTCTTCTATGATTTCTATTGATTGCACGCCTATTATGAGTAGCTAAACTTATCGTTGGTGATAGTATGTGAATTCTTAGCGAGGGAAGATAATCATGCTAATGGCTATATCGCGCATTATACTCCGTGTCATTGCTTTATTTCGTTGATCAGTTGTAACCAAAATTCTCGTATGTTGTATTGATCATTATGCACAATTGGACACTAGTCGACCATCAGACCAATTATATTCGTAGTGTTGAATAATTACGGAACACATTAGGACAATCGTGTTGACTAGTCAGACCAAATTATCTTCGTAGTGCTTAATACTTGCAACAGGACACTAGATTGATTCAAAGATCTCTATGCAAGACCGAAGAATTTATGCATGATTATTGACCCATTGTGCTAAGAAGGACCATACTATCACCAATCTCCATTATCTGCTAGAAACCCCCTATTGATTTCTGTCTGCTGTTTTATATTTTCTTGTTAAATAGATAAAGCTAGTTATAGTCCTGAGAGAACGACACTCGAGTCATTCTACTACTACACTACGGTTTTCGTTGTAGTTGTGGATTGCCTTTGGCTAAATACAAATATTATTTGCTGAATCGAGACCCGACAAATCTCCGTTTCATCACAACTCGATGGAAATGTTGTAAAACAGCTCCTGATCGGATCTGTTATCTGCCCAGATCTGATTGGGTTTGGGAAGATCCTACCGAAACTATAGCAGTACTGGTACCGGAATTAATTCGGGTACTAGAACTGTAACAAGATGAAAAAAAAATGTTGGTCCCTTTTGTTGAAGGGTAATTCGTGTTTCTTTCTAAGTTCGCAATGAGTCGCTATTCTAAGTCTTTCTAGTTCTTCTTGTAGTGTTCCTCTAAGATAGGAAATGAGCCTTCTTGTAGCTTCCTCGTACCTGAAATAGACTAGAGGGGGGGGTTAGTGTCTCTTGCCCGGTCTGTAAGGTATCAGACCGGAGAGGCGACTTTACGAGTAGGGAGTTGTGAGGCTTCCCTAGTAAGAGTAGTGAAGGTGGTGCTCGGGTGACGTAGTTAATGCTTACTGTTGAGGAGTAAATGAGGGCCTTTTATACTTGAGACCCTTCAGCTTCCGGTCATGTAGGATCACGCCACGTGTACGGCTAGGATTGAGGCCTTCCTCGGCCCAGGCCCACTAAGGAGGTCCGTGGGCCTTGGCCCAAGAGAGCAACCATGGCTGGTCGCTCTGTGGTCCTCGTGCCTTCCTTGTGCGTGGGTGATGCGAGTAGTGTCCTGCTCAGTTTTTGTCAAGGAGCGTTACCTTGACGTAAGGTCTCCTCGAGTCCGAGAGATGCTCCTCGAGCCCACTGGCAGCTTTGTCCTTGAGAGGAGCTTATTTTGAGGGTTGTCCTCCTAGTGATGGTCGGACCTTATGTTGGTCGACCCACACCTTAGTGACATACTTGGGTGTGGTTGTGCCCCTTGAGGGACGGCCTATGATGCTTTGTCGCGCTCTTAGACCGCTCCAGTTCGTACATGCGGACTGGACATATTTCAACCCTAACATATGTCCCCCTAGTTTCCAAGTATCTTTGTAGAAGATAGTTGAGGAACTATGTTGAAGTAGAGGTCGAGCAGAGCCTCGACTAGTAGTGGGCGAAAAAAGATTTCCGTATTCGCACCTTGGTAACTTTCCCTCCTCCTATCTCTCCCTCCCCCCCCCTTTTTATAGGATGCGAGCAGACGTTGCTCAGACCGTATTAAAAGAGGTATTTTTGCTGGGAAAAGATCGGATCCGGGTAAGTATTCCTTAGTGGAATGGAATGACTTCCTGCCGCTTTTTTGCTTGCAAAGTATCTCGCGTAGAGATACTTGTGTAAAAGGAATGGAATGACTTCCTGCCGCTTTTTTGCTAACAAAGTACCTCGCGGAGAGATACTTGTGTAAAAGGAATGGAATGACTTCCTGCCGCTTTTTTGCTAGCAAAGTACCTCGCGGAGAGATACTTGTGTAAAAGGAATGGAATGACTTCCTGCCGCTTTTTTGCTAGCAAAGTACCTCGCGGAGAGATACTTGTGTAAAAGGAATGGAATGACTTCCTGCCGCTTTTTTGCTAGCAAAGTACCTCGCGGAGAGATACTTGTGTAAAAGGAATGGAATGACTTCCTGCCGCTTTTTTGCTAGCAAAGTACCTCGCGGAGAGATACTTGTGTAAAAAGTAAGAGGAATCTCGAGGAGGGTAACTGCATGGGCAGCTTCTCGGTCCCCTGACACGTGGCAGTCGATTTTCCGTGGTTCTGAGATTTTTCGTGATGTTGATCCGAGAAGGACAGATCATGGTCGTCGATCTGTCCCTGCGTGTCTCGAGCAGGGCGGTGGTCGCGCCGCGGATTTTATTGCCGTGGTTAGGTAATTCGCTCCGACTTTGGGAACCGTGCCCGCTCCGGAGCGGGAGCGTGGAGGGTATAATCGGTAATTCGCCAGGCGGCTGAAATCTGGACCGTTGATCTTGGACACGTGGTCGGTCCGGATGGCGCGAGGACATGCGTCGTTTCGTATCCCCGGGATACCCTTCTATAAATAGGTCAACACTCGGTCATTCCACACTTTTCGCAATCCGAACATTCAGAGCAAATAAGAGAGAGCGAGGATAGTTTGAGAGATCGACAAGCGTGAGTGTTCGAGCCAAGTAGTGATCGAGGAGCATTTCCGACATCCAGAATCTCGTTTTCAGGCGAAGTTTTCGGCTTTTCCGGCTTCTAATCCTTTCCAACTTAACAACAAGTAAGTTTCCTTTACTCATCTTGCAATTTCATGCTCTTAATCGCTTTTTTTGCTTTGAATTCGCTGTTATTTGCTGTTTCCTTGCTTTTTCTCTTTTCGGCCTTTGCATGTTATCCCTTTCTTTGATTTTTGCCTCCCGGAAATGTTGTAATCTGAGTAATGACCGGTAGATGACGCCTGAGAACGGCAACGGACCTAAAAACAGTAAACGGACCTTTAAACGGAATTCACCGGAATCGAATTGGACCAATTGTGCTCGTATGACCGTAGAAGTAGCTCCCCTTTCTATACTGTATGCCCCTTGTAGCCTCCTCATTAACGTATTGCTGTAGAAATAGCTTTAGGAAGTTTTTCGGGCGGTTGGTCGCTCTTCGCTTTGTGTAACTGCATGTTCTCGCTCCTGTTTTGCTGTACATGCATGTCGTTATGCTGCCCGATTTTTTACTCATGTTTTGAGCGGTTGGTCGCTCCTTTGTATGCTCCTCGCTCTGTGTTTTTGCTTTTCTGTAGAGTAACTTAGAGTGGCTTCTTGATTTACTTGCGTTTCCTTTTTGAGATTTTTCTCCGTTCGGGAGGTCGAACCTTAACGAACATACTTAAAAGGACCTCTCGGACTATAACAAACCATCCTAACTTCTTTCTTTGCCCACCTTTAGGATGTCCGAGAGGAGCGAAGATAGCCAGAACGTCTCGGCCGCCGGTGAGTATGGGAGCGACCATACTACGTCGCCCGATACGTCAGACGTATCGGCGACCTTCCTTGACGAAACGATAGAGGAGGCGGCCGAGGAGCCTCAGCTCGAGCAAGGTGGCGAGCAGGCTGCCGAAGAGGACGAGGAAACTGAGAGTGAGGAGGACCTCTACCAGTTGGTGAGCAGAAAGAGGGGTCGTCCTGAAGACGACGATTTTATTGATGACAGGACGGAGGCTGAAGGCGGTCCTCGCAACCCCGGTGTATCTGCGGAGTTGATAACTCGCGCTGCCCAAGTCCACGGGCGTAATTACGGGACAGCCGTGAACGTGGTCGCTCCTGAGATCCGGGTCGAGGAGATGGACGACACGGAGAGGCCAGAGTTGGCCTTGGCGTTGTATGAAGAGGGTGAGCACTCGGCCAAGCGCGGGAAGGCCCCGATACCCGTTCAAATCATCGATAGTGATGATACGGAGGATGAGAGCGAGGAGGACGATGAGGCGACTTCTCCTCGGACTAGTCCCCCTGCAAAGAGGGTTAGATTCCCTCCACAAACAGCTAGGAGAGCTGTAATCACGGACGAGGAGGAGGATGAAGTTCCTCCGATGATCGGGGACACTAACCGGAGTGAAGCTGGTCCGAGTACGAGGTCTCCTTCCTTCTCGGAGGGGCAAAGGCGTGCAATCAGGGACGCGAAGAGGTTTGCGCGCGAGGAGGAGACTAGTTACCACTCAATCGACCCGACGACGATTGACTTTACGTATCCGAGTGGGACCCGAGGACCCAACCCACTCGAGGAGCAGGAGTATGAGATGCGCCTTGCTCAGATGGCTGCGGATAAGAAGAAGGCAGAGCGTAGAGCGAGCAGGCCTTCTCGCGCCAAGAAATCAAAGAAGGCAAAGGTTGCCGTGGAGCCAGAGCCTAAAACTACCAAGGCTGCTGAGAAGAAGTTTACCAAAAGTGCTCGCACTGTTGACCTCCCCGATCCTAATGGGGAGAAGAACGAGGACGGGATTATACCGACCACTTCCTCTACCGTCAAGCTCGACGAGGTGCCCACACTTAGGTGGAAGTATTCTCTCCCCGAGAATAAGTTTGACATCCTCGTGCCTAAGGAGGATCAAACTTTTTATAATGCTCCACCTGGGTACATGGCCGTTCACTGCCTCAGTTTGGATCGAGGATGGATCCTCCCCTTCTGTGACGCTTTCCGCGACATCTTCAACACTTTGGGGATCGCTCCTTGGCAGCTGGTGCCAAGTGCCTTCGGCACTTTAGTTTGTTTTGGAGTCTTTTGCATGAAGAGGGGGATCGATCTGAACTTCCACAACTTCAACCAACTGTTCCGAGTCTCGATGAGCACCGGGAACAAGTATTTTTACTATTTCAATGCTCGGCCCGGCCTTGGGTTCATCATGGACGCTCCAAGCTCCTCGGGCTACAAGTGGTTCCATAGGTACTTCTATATCAGGAAGAGAAGGTTGCCTAACATGACCGAGGAGGAGCTGGAGTGGGGAGTGCCGAAACTGATGTTTCGAGGAAAGATAGCGGACAAGCATCCGTTGCCAGAGGAGTCCAATCCCTGGGTTGCTGAGCTCGAGGAGCAAAATCGGGGACCCCATCCCGAGAAGTATTTTTATTGGGGGTTGGTCCTTCAGCCACTTCCTTACTTGGCGGGACTTTCACCTTACGCATACACAGGGTATATCGGGAACCGATATACCCGAAAAGTCCTCTTCGGTAAATAGCTCTTCGCGCTTTTTCTTTGCTTTGTACTTGTAATTTTTTCTTTGCTTGCTTTCTGCTTGTGATGTGTCCTCGCTCTTTTGCTTTCGTCGTCGATTTTATTGCTCTTCGCTTTTACTAACTTGTGTTTATTCTCTTGTAGCTTACTGGTTCCAGTGGATCATGTCGAAGACCCTGGCCACGAAGGAGGAACAAAGGAGGAAGCAAAGGCTCGCCAACAAACAGAGCAAGATTCTCGGGTCTTTGAACTTGACCCCTCCCCGCAACGCCGCGCATCAACGGGATGCCCTGGTGCAGGAGGGGCTCGATACCCAAGAAAATCCCGTGGAGGCCATCAAAAGGGCCGAGGAGGAGGCCGCTGCAAAGAGGGCAAAGGAGGCGAAGGAGGCCGAGGAGGAGGCCTTAAACACGATCGAGGCTGAGAAGAGGCCGGAGAGGCCTGCTGCCAAAAAAGGAGCGAGGAAACTTAACCTTGGTGGAAACAATGAGCCCGCCCGAAAAAAGGGGAAGGTGGCCGCTTCAGGAGATGAAGTGAAGCGGCTCATCCAGTTGAGCGACTTAGATCGGGCGCACGAGCTCAGCATGTGCTCGCTCCAGGTACTTGGCTTTATACTTTTTGTTGTGAAATTTCTCTAAGTATAAATTTGCTTCTCCTCGCTAACTTCGTTTTCTTTTTGCAGCTCGAGAACTTGAAGGAGGCTTATGGCCATGTGGCTGCTGATCGGGCCGACATTGGGGTTGTTATCGAGGACCTCGAGAAGAAGTTGGCTGCTTCGGAGAAAAAGGCCAAGGTCTCGGAGGCTGAGGCCGGGAAGCTGAGGATCAAGGTCGAGGAGCTGGAGAAGGAGCTCTCCCGAGAGAAATCGAGGAGCAAGAGCTTCAAGGGTGCATATGCCACTTTGTCCATTTGCATGGAAAAGTTTAAGGCAAGCGTCCTGTCCTTCCTCAAAGGGAGCCGGATCACTGCTGCTCGCGACTTCATGTCGTCGGTCACTTATAAGTTGGCCCTGCGAGATGTGCAAGTGGCTTCTCGCGAGGAGGGCTTCTTCTCGTGCGTCGGCCAACTAAAGAGGGTCAACATGCTCTCGGCCGACTTTGATGCTGATGATCGCGAAGACTTGCATCCTGGGCGGCGCGAAGACCTCACTCCTTATCCCGATGAGGAGATCACTGAAGAGATGCACGAGGCGTGCGAGTTTGGCGAGTTGGTGACCGACCCAGAGGTACCTTATCCCAGCAAGCCAGCCTATCTTCCAGCCTGGGTGCCCGAGTGTCTAAGGAGTGGGATCATCTACCCGTTCGAGAAGGCCGCTCTCCGGAATGCCGCCTGGGTGAAGTTGAGCGATCCGGTCCTCGGGAGGGCTGCTGACTTTGTCGAGCCAGAGCTAACCATGTATCAAAAGGCAATCGAGGAGGCTCGAGCTCAGGAGCGCGACGACCCTGAAGGCCCAGAAGCGAGCACAGTTCGAGGAGGAGATGCCAGCGCGACCACCCCGGTCACAGAATTCACAGACAGCCGTACACGCTAGGATCGGGGAGCCTCCTTGAAGACCGAGTATGCTCGGGTCCTGTTGTAATTTTTCCCTTTTCAGTACTTGTTTTTATTTTCAAACAATCTTCATTCGGCCCTTTGTGGCGCTCCTCGCAACATCTATGTTTGTAACATAAATTTTCCTGTTGTTGTTTGTTTGCTACTCTTCTCTTTCAATAAAATGCAATGCTCTTCGATTTCTTTATACTTGTGTTTTTTCTAAATCCAATTTTTGTTATGACGTATAACTTGGATAGAGTAGTTAAACAAGTATAAGTTAGAATCGAGAACCAATGTTCTTCGCGGCAAGCTCTTCGATCTATCGATGCTTCTCGATCGTTTGGATCACTTGCGGAAAAATTCTAAGTGTTTGAACTCAGAAAAATTTCTAAGTGTTGAGTTAGAAAGACTGGGAGTCTCTCTCCTCGATCACTTTCATCTACTCGCTTTCTCTTCTTTGAGTTGTTTTCCTTATCGATTCTCTCATAGAGTTTAGAGAGCGGGGAGGGTTCCCCTTAGTCATGGAAATCGGATAGCTTTTATTTAAGTAAGCTTTCTCGATCGAGTAGTCTTTTTTTTTTGAGTATAGTAGCTCTATACTTGAACATTTTCTTGTTGAAAGAGACATTGTATTGATTTGTCGGAAATGCAATTACAATGGGGGCTCTTCGGCCAGCTTGCTTACAACAACTTTTGAACAAAGCAAGGGGTGCCTCTCACTTGGACCAGTGAGGAATCCTCCTCGATCAGTGGACCTTCCACATAAGTTTTCAAAAGCTTTTTCTCTTGGCAACTTCAAGCGTAGAATCTCTGGAGGTTAGAAGTATTCCATGGATTTTTCAATACCCTTCCTCCATGTCTTGAAGACGATAACTTCCGTTGGACCTTGCTTCAATTATCTTGTAGGGGCCTTCCCAATTGGGTTGCATTTTCCCCACTTTGCCCAAGATGTCTGCTCTTCGGAGTACTAGGTCTCCAACTTGGAAGTCTCTTTCTCTTACGCCTTTGTTGTAGGTCTTCGCGATGAGTGCTTGATATCTGAGGATATTGGCCAAGGCGTTGGTCCTCGATTCACTGATTGTCTCGAGATCGAAGAGTCTCTCTGTATGATTGTCCTCGGGTTGATACCCTTGGATTCTGAGGGTTTCCACCGCCACTTCTGCTGGTATGACTGCCTCGGACCCATAAACTAGCGAGAAGGGAGTCTCTCTTGTAGCTGTCTTTGAAGTAGTGCGGTATGCCCACACCACTCCATCAAGCTCGTCGACCCAGTCCCTGTTGGTAGCGAACCTCTTCTGCAAGTTGTTGACAAGGATTTTGTTGACGGCTTCTGTTTGCCCATTGGATTGAGGATGTCCTACAGAGGTATACCTCCTCTCAATCTTCATTTCCTTGCACCATTCATTGAATCTTTGGCCGCAAAATTGAGCACCATTATCCGAGATGAGGACCCTCGGCAAGCCAAATCGACACACGATGTTCCTCCACACGAAGTTCATCACTCTCTGTTCGGTGATGGGATACTGCCTCAAC
Source organism: Plantago ovata (assembly GCA_028274465.1). Taxonomy (NCBI): domain Eukaryota; kingdom Viridiplantae; phylum Streptophyta; class Magnoliopsida; order Lamiales; family Plantaginaceae; genus Plantago; species Plantago ovata. Next base: position 116,803,605 of record CM051455.1, on the reverse strand, counting down.
TCTTCCGCCCACTTGCTAAAGTATTCGACCGCAACGATGATGAACTTCTTTTGACCCGTGCCTCTTGGAAAGGGACCGACTATGTCGATGCCCCATATGTCGAACGACAAGTGATGGCGATGGGCATGAGGGGTTTCGCCGGGACGTTGATCAAATTGGCGTGCAATTGACACTCCTCGCACTTTCTCACAAATTGGGCAGCGTCTTCGCGAACAGTGGGCCAGTAGTATCCTTGTCGAATGACTTTTTGCGCGAGGGTCTTCCTCCGGCATGGTCGCCGCGCGTCCTCGTGCATCTCTCCAAGAGTTTTTGACTTCAGCTCGGCGACGCATCTCAAGTAGACTCCCTCGAAGACCTCTTGTACAAGTAGTCTCCTTGCATGATGTAATCGAGGAGCTTGTCCCATTGACTCTCCTTGCTTCAGGCATGGTCACAGAGGCTTCCATTTTTGATATGGTTTGTGATCTCTTTGCATCCATTCGGTTGATCATCCATTGGCCAAGACGTTTGGCTTTATGACCACAG